>JAODLC010000047.1:13653781-13667389 GCA_026781145.1 Hippopotamyrus pictus
CTGACCCAGTCTTCTGCCCATAATGATTTGGTCCTGGTCAGTCACTCAGATCTTCACCCCTCCCCATTTCTTCTGCATTCAACATGTCTACTATGACTACTGAATGTTAGCTTACAGTGTAATATATCCCAGACTTTATATATCCCAGATTTTAACTACAAACTCAACATTACTTGCTTCATGTGGGTGTGGTCATAATCTTTTATATGTATATATACAAATATATAGCAGAGGCCCCACTACAGGCAACACACACCCGACGATGAAGAAATAGGAGCCATCATGTCAAAGCACCTGAAAGTGTTTATACAGCTACAAACATCATTTTAACTCTAAATCAGTGTTTCCCAATCAAGCACTCGGGAACCCAGAATCGGTCGATGTTTTTGCGCCCTCCCAGCACCCAGTAGGAGCTGTCTTTGATCATTCTCTCTAAAGGTGAAAAATACTGCCATCACAAGATACAGTTTTTATTTCAAAAGGAGTACATTAAGTCCACACATGACAAACGACATTCCGTATTGCATTGGGTTACTCTGTACTACAGAGACTTTATTTATATTACTAAGCACTACGAGTAAAGGATAAATATTCTTACAGCAGGTATTGATTGATCTGATGTGTCAAATTAGATCCTGCATTTCGCTGGTGTTTTTATTAATTTTGCCCAATGTAGTACTGAAATTGATACTGAAGAAAAACACTGAATTTGGTATTCTAATGAGTACTAATAGCTAAGTACAGTTGACTATTTTAATCTAATAATGTAATAATTTGTAACAACTGCTCAAATGTACTATACACCCTTTACAAAAAGAGTAATAAAATGCTAGTATTGAACAGACATGAATATATACTCACATATATATCATTTCACAAGACTGGCACGATGTGAGACTGTGTGTCTGGCTATTGATTTGCTGGGTATTTAATAAAAGAATGATTTATATCACAGTATACATAGCTAATCCAGATAGAAACAAATGAATGCGATAGCATGTCTTCTGGGAACGTTTCAGGGAACTTGAGTGAATGGGGGGTGTCAACCTGGACCCTTTTGGTGTCAGTGATGGTACTAGGCCGGTTCAGAGTAACAGCTGTGTCTGACGTGGAGTGCATGAAGTAGGGTGCACATAGAGGGTGGGGAAATCTGGAGTAGGGGGATTAACAAAGGAAAAATACCACAAAGACTAACGAAACCATAGCGACAGACATACTTCATCAAACTGAAACAGTTTTATAAAGAATTAAACTTTCCAATGGAAGTGTCATGGATGAATATAGCCTGTAGCAAGTTAAAACATTATGTCATTTTCAAATTGATGTTAATTGACCAGTGAGGATTCTGTGATCATTCTCATGTCATGACTTCAACCAAAGACATAAAGTATGTGTTATTGTATGCAGTAAAATGTAATAATATTTTTCATCGTGATGCCAGTCTCTACAGGGAGAATGATTTAATGTCAGATACCGGGCATTTTTTGAACTAAGTGATTGTGCTGTGTTGTTAAAAGGGAGTTTGTGCCATCTGGTACTGCAAATGGTTTGGAATTCTTAATACGTCTAGCCTCCTCACTAAAAAAGACTCTAAAATGAGAAATATACAGTCTTTGGCATCCGGATTAGTTAAAGGCAGGTAATCCATATTCCTGATTTTGGGGTTGCATAATTCATTTTGTGCTTCATGCAGCCTCATCTTACAGCGAGTGCACAGCAAGCCCCATTAAGTATCAGCACAGCCTAGTCCGTTCTCCGACGGGATCCTCAGAGCACTGTGTTTCTACATTAACAGTACTGCTTCTGGTGAGGAAAGGCAGAAATGCATAGGACTCTGAAATGGCAAGAAACTCGGGCCCCCAAAAACCCAGCTTACCTGTGTTAATTTTCCATGTGCAGTGCAAGTCATGGCACATGAATCCATTCCATCCATTTTCTTATTGCGTTTCCTGGTCTGGGTTGCAGGAGAACCTGGATGTCATGTCAGACAGTACAGGGCACAAGCGTGGGGTCATCCTGGACAAAATGGCAGGGACCATATACACATTCGCAAATATATGCAGCCATGCCCTACAACATAGAGACCACTCGTACAAAATTAAGAATAATTTTAATAACTGCATGAATTTAATCCCAAAAATGTAGTTTGGTTTTTTCATAACACTCTACCTGGTGTTTGTTCTTGAGTGATATTCTTAATAATGTGTTGAACTGGGCCAACGCTAATTACCACGTTTGTAACTATTCGTTCGCAGAAGTATAAACAAAGCCGGAGGCGATTGTAAAGGCTGACCTTGACAACTGCATCGCAGTTAGTACTGATTCACAAAAATGTGGTCAAATATAGATGGGCACCATTTAATCTTAGGGCCAGATGGAACACAAAGGATGGTGGCATTTGGAGTGTTTTGTGACGAGGACCTTGATTCAGGACAGTAATAAATAATAATAATAATAATAATAATAATAATAATAATAAAAAAAACACCAGCATTTAGATATAACACATATAATATGTGAAGTGGTATCAATGGATTCCTTTCATTTGTAGTATTTCTCAAAAAAAATACCAGGCTAGTGAAGCAGTTCTTCGCACGGTGATCAAAGACCCGGACATGTCGGCTAAGTGGCTTTCATCTCAGGTGTGTTTAGGTCTGCCAGTTGTGCAACTAAGCATTTCATCTTAATTGCTTCAATAAAAAAAAAATATCCATGGGAACGTTGCACAATTGTATGCTTGGCATGTTGCTTTGAAAGCATCTGCAGGGCATCAGGAAAAAACAGTTGCTCTGCAGATGCTGAAGTTGTTTTGCATTAGGCTTGTACTGGATTATAGCAAAGCACCTTCAGTGATACACTAACGAATGTGCCTGGGGTATGCGGTTTTAAATAGCTGCTTCCTTTGAAAAACCAGAGCAACGTAGAGAAAAGCATACAGGGGCATCAGCTGCAGCCCCAGACATACACATATGCAAGCATGCACTCAAACGCAATTGTGGTTTGGCGAGCTAGGTAAGACGCTCGCCTTTTTTCTTTAGAGCTGAACTGTATGCCTGTCTCCCAAAGTTAAATACAGCATTTTTTTTTTTAGCAGGGGAGATGGATGGAAGTAGAAAATGACAAATTAAAAATGCCGAAACAGTATTTTCAGTTCTTAAGTCATGCTTAACTGCATTAAAAGCTGTATAGTGCAGCCACTTAAGAAGAAATCACATACGCCTGGAACCGCAACGCACAAATTTACTTGGATCTCCATCATTTAGGTTCATTCTTGGACCTTAAAACCAGGTGCCTGACTCACAGCCTATTGGAAGATGAGGAGCGCAGAATTTCGACATCTTTTTTTGTACCGGGTTACCCCAGTACGCTCGCCCACGCTATAGGTACAGTAGGAGTGGCAGGAACTTCCTGTTGACAAGTGCAGACACCCTAACACTCTGTGGTCACAGGAGCGAGAGAGATGCCACTGAAGTTGAGGGGGAAGGGTGTTCGAGCACATCGAGTTCATTAAGGTTCATCAAACACGAAAAAAAAAAACAGTAAGGATGGTGATGTCATGAGTCAGACATTCTCTGTAAAGTGTCCTGATTCCAGTGTCAGGCAGCATGGCCTGCAGCCCTCCCCTAAACTTGAAGGGAGTCTTCAAAGATGTTGCCTAAGATACACACACCTAACAGGCCTGTAGGGGGTGATTTGCAGCAGCATGCCAAGACAGCACGGCCAACTTAATCCTCATGATATCCTGACAAGAATTATCTTCCAGTGCCACGTTCTTCCTAGTGATGATGTAAGAATGACATCATCTATGAAGGATCTGCCTTTTTAAGTACTCTGTCCTCTAAGCAAGCAAATATACCTCATTTAAAACCCTGGTTCAAACTCTGGATTTTGATCCGAGGCACTCCTTGGATACATATCTGGCTAATTAGATTTGAGATAGATCAGTAAGTATTTAAATGGAAATTTAATGTTGTGATGAATAAGTCAGATCCAGAACAAAAGGAAATAAGTTTTCCTAAAAACAACATTAACTTGATCTCAACACTCATAAAAAAAAAATCACTTATACACCTGGAAATAAGTTTCAAAAATTCAATCTCACCCACAAAAAAAAATATCAGACTCATACCAGAGTTTGGAAGACTGTGTTTTGTGTAACTGACAGATGAAGAGTAAAACTGTAAAGAATGTGGGTGGAAAACGGTGAAGAAGAAAAGTGAATGGGAGATGGATGTGGGGGGGGGGGGTCGTAAGCCAGCGTCGGCAGAGTGCTGCAATAACCAGCAGTGCCTGCCTGAGTTACTGCCCCAGCACGGTGACAAAGTGACATCATCCATCTTCAGGAACACAGCTGCTACCGCCACACGCTTCCTGCCAAAATACCTGACAACACCCCCCCCCCAGTGTTCTAAGAGGGTTGTGTGTGTTCGTGATGTTGGGTCTCATTGTCCTCTGATTCTCAGACAAACCCATTTCGCTCATAATTATTTTCCGTCCATTTCTTTTGGCCCCCCATTAAAGACGACTTTTTCTAAAGTCCTCCAATTGCTTCAGACTCTTTATCAGACTTATTCCCTGAGTTGAAAGCAGGCTGGTTCAATAAGTCTTTTATCACAGCACACAAACCACCAAAACCATAATCTGTCCACCTTCGTGTAGCCCCTGTGCCCCTCATTGACTTGACGGCCTCCGTCTTCCTGATGCACGCTTTCAGCGCTCTTGTGTCCAGCCCTCACTATGAATTGAGGAGTCGTTTCCATGCAGGTGCCTTTTTTTAATCCCTTTTGCTCTTTTTCTCTTGTTTTTTCCCTTCCCTCTTCTCTCTCCCCCCCCCCCCTTGCAGATTAGAATTCATTAGCAATCAAAGGGCCTCTGGAGAACCCAGTCTCTTAATTACCTACTCATTTGCATTTTTGCATATTAATAACTGCAGAGTTTTCACATTATTGTCGCAGTGTTTCAGAGCCGCCACGCCCTGGTTCTCTTAGGAGGGTGCCGGGGGCAGAACTCTATACTAAACCCCCCTCGCAGTATCCCCCGCCCAGGGGGCGTGAGAGAGCAGACGATAGACGAGAGCGGCTATTCAGACAAGTGAAAAGCAAAGAGAAAAACTACCCATCAAAATATACCCCCGCGGCCTCACTTTGAGTGCGGCAGAGACCGCAAGAATGCTGAATGAGTTGCATCCACCCTCTTACGCTTGATTAATGCATTCACAGAAATGTAATGCATGCACAGAAATGTAATGCATGCACAGATGAAGATCTCTTTGTCAGCTGCAACCAGCTAAGAGCCTGCTTATAGTAAAGAGAAGCAGCTTGTAACTGAAAGGAGAGAAATGGCAATAATGTTCATTTAACTCTGAGGAAGGTAAGTATCCTGAAAAGCTGAAAATGCCCAGATTATAAAATTGGTGATAGCCTAAAAGCAGCAAGGTGCAGCAGCAACTGAAGCCTGCACCACAACACATTTTAACATGTGTGCTTAATGGTTTGACCAGCTGGCATGCAAACCCCCCTGCACTGGGTTGTTGTTCTAGGGAACTGGACAAAGGAGGTTGCAAGACTGGAGTATCAAGTTCTTCCCACAAAAGGGGGGGGGGGGGGTTCATGTCGGTGTACTTTTTCGCCACCTAGTGGTCATGGTTGGGTGAAACAGGTTTTAGTTTCATCTTAGTGCAGCATTAATTTAATTAAACTGAACGTGTTGCCACCTTGTACTGATGTAAGAGCAGTAAGGGCTGCCATTTGCCACCCCTGCCTTGAATGTGCATTTGTCTTCAGTTATTAATACAAATAAAGACATCTCCAGGAAGGGACATATGACCCTATAGTGTTGCAGCCATATCCGAAATGCAACAATGTTTCCAAGTTGTACAATGGCTTTGTGCTTCCTGCCTTCAGTTTGCAGGAGAACCTCGTTCTTGAGAGATGATCGGGAATGCGGAAGCACATAGTGGCTTTTAGGTGCCTGATTAGAAAAAAAAAATTGTTGACTTTATATGGAAAAAATATAGTACGTGGACACAAAATTAGCCCAAATACCTGGATTATCCTTTGCATAAAACCTCTTCACTGAAACATAATTATGACTATAATTAATTCTTTAGGAGAAATGGAAAGGACAAACAAATGGAAACCACTTGATGATTTGATCTACGTTTGTTTAGTATTCTCATACACAATACATACCAGTCCTTGATTGCATAGTCAAAAATGCGGTCTCTTCAAACCTTATCCTTCCTTTGCAACAGACTTTGACTAAATTCAAAAGATACAAGTATTTGTTAATAGGAGCAGATATCCCAGTCTGAGACATGGGGAATCCTCTGTACCCACAGATTCTAGCCAGAGGCCACGGATATGCGACCACTCGTCATTCCCTCCCCAGTGAGCCTGTTTTAGCCTGTGGAAGCATAGGTTTGCACACTCATTGTACTCATACATTTCTATTGGTTGTTTACAACTACATTTGAAAGGCTGCTGCATATCTGGGCATGCCCAAGGATACGAGGGTTTTATCTATATGGCGACGTTGTTTGGTTGCGTGTTTGGTGTAAGCTTATGATCCTTCCTGCGGAGGTCCACACAGGACTACGGTCAGTGATAGACCTGCTGTTTTGGCAGTGTAGTCAGAACTGAGTCCTGGACTTACAGTCACTTATCTACTGTTAATACAGATGCTGAATCATGAGGGCAACAACAGGCAACAACAGTCTCCAAGTCGCAGGTTTGAAATAACGTGCCGCGGAATTGGATGAACGCCGATTTGTCGTTTATTCGGCGCTGTAGCAGGGGAGGCAGTGTTACTAGAAGCAGGTGGTAGCTGTTCCCCACGTTGTGCAGATGTGGTTTGTGGTCTCAGGGCAGCAACAAGGTAGACATCCAAGGCAGCTATTTCTTCATATCTTCTAAAGTTTTTTTTTTTTTTTAAACATTTCCATAAAGTTTTTGTATATAAATACTAATAATATCAGTACAATAAAAAGAATAATAGTAATAAAAAAAAAAATTGAATGGCTTTTGGGGAAAAAGTGCTTCGCCGCAATCTCAGAGCCACGCCGTTCACCGGACGGGCAAGAGAATGCACCATTCATTCAGCCTGTCCCTCACACTAGAGTCAGAGATTGGGGTCAAGGATTGGAATGAGGAACAGAAAGATGACTCTTTAAGACACGGTTTTAGCCAATTGTCTTACTGCTCCTTTGGCTTAAAATTAGAAATGTGAAAATCCAAGGCAGAATGAGTAATCCACTTCAGCCACCAACAGGTATTTATTATTGTTATAGAGTGTATTCTTTCTTATTTTAATGGAAGACTTTTTTTAACCCTTCCAAACCTAGGAGAAAACCAGGAGGAAACACGGGAAGTTGGATATGATGTATAAGCAGGGGTAACGGTGGGTAGCAATGTGTGTGACAGGTATGCAAACCATCTAGCCTTTGATGGCTTTCAAAAGCACCTCTGAGACTGAAACTCTGCTGTGATCTCACAAAATATATGCATCAACATACAGAAACAAAACTACCATACCAAAAAATGAGTAATGGATCGTACAGGTTGCAGGATATTAATGAAGGCCACCACTGAAGACCATCTTGTGATCACTGGACCCCGTCTCTGTCCATTCCCTACATCATGTCAGCACATGGACCCATGAAACATTCAATTTTTCTCTGAACCATTTCTGCAACTGCACTCCCCAGCAGAAACCCCATACCCCCCCCCCCTTTCCCTCAAAGTCTATTGTCCAGTGATTGTTCCCGATTGAACGTAGTGCAAACTTACGGACAGTAAGCAGAATTTAGACGCAAGTGTCAGGCTACCAGGCCTGCTGTGACCCCACACCATCCAGATATCAAAGCTCTGATGCTAAACTTGTTGTGTTTCATGATTATGGAAATTAATCATGCAACAACTATGACATTACAAAGCACCTTGTCATTCAGAAATCAGAATTCATAATCTGGAATTATGAATCATCTTTTTTCTGTTTAAGACACACAATCTTTTGTTAAGCTGTGCATTTTAGTCAGGATTGAAGTTCTATGTCTCAGCACTGTCTTCAAGTCATTCCTTCTGAATGCTAAAATTTTGTAAATGATCAGAAATATCCACCTAAACACTGAGGAGCATTCAGGAGTTCTCTTGCCTCAACTTTCCTATCAAGGAACTCTAACAGCATTTTGGTTCTCTCTCTACTTAAGGCACATTCTCATCAACATCTCACTGATACCACAGCAGTCTTAGACTGGACAGCTGGAACAACAGTCCACCTTCAGACATGACCAGAGAAGCCCTTGTGTACACAAAGGGGTCTACTTCCATGCAACTATTCAAAATGATGCTCCTGTGATCTGTAATTACATAACATACCACAGATATTCTACAATGAATTCCTACGGTCACAGAAAACCACCATTTCGCTTGGTGGTTTCTTTTTAAGTGAATGTGATATACTTCTGTTATAATTATGTTACATTGTTTCCATACATATGTAACCTCTGATGTTCCAATTAGAATTTACAGTAATGGTTTTTGTGGGTTTCACGTGGAAAAGCCATAATGTTGCTTCCCTCCATCTGATTTTAGATTTGCAAATTCTGTTACGTGTAACCGAATATTCTCGCGTTATTGAAGCCTTAGCCACACGTCGATAAATGTCTCCCCCCGCAGGATGCTACGTGTACTACACTCTTCCTTGTTAAATGAATTAAGTCATAAAAAAAAATACCAGTGGTTTCTGTCTATGCAAATTGTTGCATGGCGCTAAAGGGAGGATAACCACCTTGTGGTTACGATCTTTATACAGTTGATATGGGCAAATTATAATACGATGATGACTTATTACTATTATTATTACCACGGCAACACAGACTGTAACTTGTAGCTTAGAGAGATATTTAGATGTTTGTTCTGAAAGTCCAAACTCATGGTGGGAGGGGCATAGCACGCTTAGTGTCAGCAAAGCATTTTGGGAAATTCAGCCACATCTTCAAAGAGCACATAAGAATAAGGGCTCCTTTGTCCAGCTCAAAGAGAAGCTGTGTCTGGGTGAATAGGGGTCTAGCTGTCACTCTACCTGTCCTCACAGGGTGACAGATGTGCAATAGTATGCAATATGTCTGGGGAGGGGCAAAGACGGAGCTCAGGGATCCGCTGAAGGACCTTGATAAATCTTTCAGCGTCACGTAATTCCTGTCGCGGGAGTCAGTGCTAGAGGCTTGAACCAGCTAGACAGAGCTTGCAGAGCATGCTGGGAACACTGTTTTAAACTAGGTTTCAGACAGGTGCCAGATAAGACCCGAATCATTAACTGCTGAACCTTTCACACTTATTTTCTTTCTCTGTCTGGAAATAAAGACTTTCCCCCCAACACCAATTTCAAGTGCTACCCCAAGGGCAAAATGCAAGGTACAGCGGGATGTGGCAGGGGTGTGGAAAATGGCTGTTTGGTGCCACCAGGGATCCTTAAGGTCCTTTTGTGCAGAAATTAGTTTGGCATTTTACTATCCTACTCTCACTGTACTCTAACAAAGCAAGGTAAATATATTTTAAAAAGAGATTTAAAAAGAGACTAAAGTTAGTGGCACAATATAACAGTATCCAGAGCATTGGATGAGCATAAAATAAAGATGTAAGACAGAACAGCTTGACTGGAATCATAGAAAAGAAAGGAATTTTGGCTCAATAATGCCCCCCGGTGGAGAGACAGTGGTGGTCTTTGAAACAAAGTCCCTACTTCTTTTATACAGAGTAAGAAACAATATAATCACTTGGTTGATTCTCTCTGGAAGGTAATAAGGGGGTTATGTGACTGGTCGAGGCATCCTTGCATGTATGTATGTATGGTGATAATTTCTATTCGTTGATCATTAACCCTATGCATTAGAAATGCGGCATATTTTGCAATGCAAATTCAAAGTTGCGCTGGGATCAGCCCCCAGAAATTATTTCCCTGCATAGATTTTTGCAAACCCCTGCAAAAGTGATGTGTGTCCTGCTGGTGGCTGGCACTCAGCTGACCTGTGCTCAAAGCAACACAAATGAAAATAAAATAAACAGAAATTGCAGAGTGTGTGAGTCCCTGATTTGGGTCAGGATCGCTGCGGTTCAGCGTGACTCTGCTTGACAGTGGCCCCTCCCCTCCTGCAAGGGGCCCCGTACCTGAGAGCTGTGAGTGGAGGGAGGGTAAGCGTGACCCCAAAGAGGATCCAGCTCAGCCACCTGAACTGCCTCCCGCAGGCCCCGCCTCCCTCCACCAGGGGGCGCCTGAGGCCCAAGTGCATTAGGAAGAGAGGCGGGGCCCGGGGGGCGTGGCTTACGGCCACGGCGTGGTGGCTCTCCATCGCAGCCGTCCTTCTTCAGGTGCCGATGCAGGTGGTCAGAGCGGACGAAGGTCTTGCGGCAGCGGGGGCACTGGTAGGGCCGCAGGCCCGTGTGACCGCGGGCGTGATTCCTCAGGTCGTAGCTGTGCGCAAAAGCAGCTCCGCACTGCATGCACAGATAGGGCTTCTCACCAGTGTGCTTCCGCATGTGGACCTTCAGCTTGTCCTGCCTGTGGGAGACACACACACACACACACACACACACACACACACACGTTTGCACGTCACATAATTATGTAAGTAGTCTCCTATGAAGGTTTTATACAACATAAAACAAGGAAAACAGCCACTAATTCAGAACATTCCCTCCTACCCACAACCCCGTGCATAACTCAGGTCATCATGTTCCATCCAGCCCATGGGAAAAAGGAGAACCACCAAGGCATCAAATAACAAACAAACGAACGAAAGCAATAACAACCAGGATTTGACCCTCGGGGGCTCAATCCCCTGATCAAATACAGGATGCTCCATCTCTTGGGCCCCCACGATTACATCAGTCGAGTTGGAGCAAGAAATGTGTATGAAACTATAGAAAATACTGCTAAATGGGTATTTTTTTTCAGGGGGGCTGACAAATAATAGGAAGGCTGAAGCCCCCTAAAATAGGTTCTAGAACCTCCTAAAATAACTCAAGTTATTAATAAAGCTAATGGCGGTTTCCATGGCAGCATATTTCCCTCTCACAATGTGACCAATCAGCAATTAATTAATTACAGAAAGGTAGCCAAATCTGAATGCTATTTCTAAACTATGACACAATTGTGCAAGATTCAAATGAAACTGTCCGTCCATCCATCCATTCTCCAGGACCACTCTATCCATTGTCTGGACTGTGAGGGGACCTTGAACGTTTCCCAGAAGGACATGCAATGTAGAGACTCCAGTGCACCTAACTGCATGTTTGATGGCTACAGGAGGAAGTTGACATTCTCAGGAAAAAAACGTGAGCAAACAATGAGAAAATGCATATTCCACACCCCAAACGGGGGTGGGAATCAATCCCTCAACGATGATGGCGTGAAACCCCAATGAAAAACCACTACACTAATACACTATGCTCTTCATGAAGGATATCATTTGGGGGGGGGGGCATTTAATTATGCCAATTAGAGAATCTGTGACAGCAAACACTCCTGGATATTTAAATTCCTGCAGTATATTTAGCATTGACATGTTACCAGTAGCCCTAGGAATACCGTCATGACATGCGGGGGAATATGCCGGAATTCCTCTCTATGGGGAGAAGCACGGACCTGCATGCGGCGACGTGCGACAGACGGCGAGCTCATGAGAGCGAGCAGAACGGCTTTGTTTATAATGCACCAAGCCAGCAGCTGGAGTTACACATAAATTCAGGGCAGGATGTGTGTCTGAGCTTAATCTGCGGCCAGATGCACTATGCAGTTAAACAAGCGAGTGGCCAAGAAAACGGCAGAGGGGGAGGGCAGGATCGATGGCTGGGCCTGGCCCTTTAAACAGAATGGCACTCTTATAGAGGCCAACGTAATTTATTACAGAGTGATTTATTACAGCACAAGGTGCACAATTGACCTTGATCAAAGAGGATTAAGGCTGCTGTGGTCCCAATGGCCACTTTTTGGCTCGAAACACCAGATCTGAATTGTCACAAGTCCAGTGCTCCCCTGTTCTTTGCCCTAGCAGCTGTGCCGTGCTATATCTTTGTATCCAGGGCCTCACAGGAATGGGGAAAGCGGTAATACCATGTTCATCAGGGAAATGGGGGGAGAAAAATGATTCTAGCAGCAGCAGCAGGAATGGAGATTGTCTTTTTGGTACTCCCGAGGGGAGGGTATAAAAGGTACGGTAATACCACGGTGACGGCAATAAGATGGCTCAGATATGCATATTCATATATCTGCTATATTAATTTTACAGCCTTTTGTTCTGTCAAATTATTTGTTCTAACCCCAGCACCACGTTGGTGGCAATGGCAAGTACGTATGTTAATTAAGATCTCTGAGGCAAATATGGATGTGTTTACTTTTACGGCACCGCTGGTGTGTTGAATGGGGTGAGGATGGTTCTGGTACACACAGAGACGGTAAGTCAATTCCATGTGTGTCTGCGTATATATATGGAGGGGCACGGATACCAACTATGGTCGGGCAAAAGATACAGAGGAAAATTCGGGGGGCGGGGGGCGCACCATTTCTAGCTATGCCTGTGTGTGTATGTACTGTATGTGTGTGTGTATTTATGTATATGTATAAACACTCACATATACATACATACATATAAACAGCCATGGAAAACAATTTGAAACCGCTCTATATTTTTAAACAAATTGCATTTTTAAATCCTGGTTTAATCCCGGTTCTGTTGGCTGATGGCTGCACTGTGAGGCAGGCTGCTTATAGGTTCAGCGTTTCTAAGACAGCATGACACAAGAAGAAGGTGAAGCAGTAGACACTGGGAACGACCAGAAACCAGGCAGGTAGAGGGCAGTAGTGACTTTCTAATGCCAGAGATGAATGTTACCTAATCCAACAGTGCCTCATGAATCGGAGGGCAACGTCAAGTGACCGTCAAAAGGAATGGGAAAGATTAAGTGCAGGTGTAAAGTGCACTGCTAGGACAGTTCATATCAGGCTCCTGGAAGCAGAAGCAGGACTGAGGTCCCATAAAGTAAGGAAGAAGCCCAATTCATCAATAAGAAACAGAGAAAAACCAGGCTGCAGTTTGTAAATTAAAAAACATGTTATTCACAGACACACACCCATAAATTGAGAAATAAGTGCTGTGATCTCTTCATTTGTTTTTTTGCATATACACACACACACAGACACACAGACATACATACACATACATATATATATATATACACATATACATATATATGTATATGTATATATGTATATATATACATATACATACATTGTGTGTGTGTGTATATATATATATATATGTGTGTGTATATATATATATATATATATATACACACACACACATATATATACACACACACACACACATATATATATACACATATATATATATATACATACATACATATATACATATATACATACATACATGTATACATATACATACATATATATACATACATAAACCTATTTGTAACATTATTAATTATTATTATTATTATTATTGATGATGTTATTATAATTTTTGTTGTTTGATGGCCTTGTAATGAGTGTTATGTTTCTTATGGTTGTTTGTATCCTGTATTCCCCTAC
>JAODLC010000047.1:13667489-13687774 GCA_026781145.1 Hippopotamyrus pictus
AAAGGATACCTAAGAGATGCTGTACCAATGAGTCGGCAGGTTCCCACGATGGCCTCCAGTTCTCACCTGGTGAAGCGCACCTTGCAGACGGCACACTCGTAGGGCTTCTCGCCCGTATGCGTCCGGATGTGTCTGGGCAGTTTTCCTGCTCCCTGGATCACCTTGGAACAAATGGGACACTTCTGGAAGGCCTTTGACCTCATCTTCTTCTCCCCACTTCCCCCACTGCGCTGTGTTGCCCACAGAGGCAGCAGGTCCTGCGGCACATGGCCCCCCTTATGCGCTACACTGTTGAAGTAGTTCAGGTAGAACTCCACAGTGGCCTCATCCGCACCATCTGCCGGCTCCTTCCGGCCCACGGAGTCTATCATCTCCTGCAGCAGCGCGCTAGCTGATACACCGTATGGCTCCACCTCACTCTTGAGGTCTTCTGGAGGGCAATGGTGTCCATTCAGGGAGGGAGCCCCAGCCTGGATGGCCCTCTGCCACGTCGAAGTGTCCCCCTCGTCTTCCTCTTCATTTTCATCCTTGGGGTCCGGCTTGAGCAGGTGGGCTGGGGGTGGGCTGCGTCCAGGACGTGCCTCATCATGTCGGGCACATGGCAGAGGGCTGGCTGGAGCAGGAAGCGAAGGCACGTCCTTGAATTCTGGTGTGGCACTTCCCTCCCAGTGCGCCCCCTTCTGGAAGTACTCCAGGTACTCACGTGCCCAGAGTCTCTTCGTTTGCTCTCCCTCAGCAGCTCCTGCCTGCTCCTCTTTCTCCATTTCTTCCCCTTCGCTGTGCTCACAGCCAGCCTGCGCGTACAAACAAGGCCAAGTGCGATCCATGTGACACCACGTACACCAAGGAAACCCCAAATATGGTCCTTCAGGGACACGGGATGTGCTGCCGTCTGCCGTAACTCAGACGCTGATTTATTGAAGTACTTAAAATAAGTCGGTGATTAGCACATTATCTGAAACCTCTACGTAATCACAATCACTTATAATAAATGTTGTTCAAACTACTTCAGTAAAATTCTTTAAAGCTTATTTTGTATGCAAGTCCATATACGGATATTTAGATCAGTGTTCCTCAAACCAGTCCTTGGGGAACCTCTCTTTGTTCTCTCCCAATTCCCGGAAAGTTGAAAGGAAGGAAAAACATGGACCGTCTTGAAAAACACTGATTTATATGAAATGGCATGGATTCTCAAGGAGGATGCTATCCGACTCAGAGTTATCGCGTGCGCTGACATGAAGTGTGTTTCTATGTTGTGGTGCACATGCGAGCCAGCAGGTGGCGCACCGGCAGAGAGAGCACTTTCGCATCCATCAGGTGGCAGCAGACGTCACGCACGGGGGCGATCTCCAGCAGCCGGGCAGCACTCAGGACATCCTGTACGCTGGCGTGACTGACGGTCAGGGTTGCAGTGTAGGCGAAATCCAACAGGGTGGCCAGGGCCTCAGCACGCACGAAGTCGATGGCGTAGACGCTCTGGCGGTCGGCGGCGGCGCCTGAAGTGAAGAGCTGGCGGAAGTAGGCGCTGCAGGTGGCCAGGACGGAGCGGTGGGCGGGGAACTCGTGGCCCTGGGTGACGAGCAGCACGTCACAGAGCAGGCCGCTCAGGCGCTGCTCGTTCAGGCCGACCAGGAGCTCCGCGCTGTGCTCTGGGAAGGGGATCCCCACTGGGCCCTCCCCTGCATCTCGGGGTCCTCCCCCACCCCATCGCCCACTCCTGACCCTTGACCCCGATGACATCTTCCAGCCGCTCGCCACCAAACCTCAGACTGCAACCACCGCTTGTGCAAAAGTCCTTACGACGGTTAACTTGTCTGCAGAGGGGAGAGCCAGACGGCGACTGCGTTAATGAGTATATACTTATATGCACACACATACATTGTTAAAAAAGGGAAAAAGAAAAAAAAACTGAGAACAAGTACTATACACAGGGTCTAGGGTGCAGTTCTGACAAGCCGAATCTGACGACTATGCAGGTTGGGGGGGCAAGGGAATTAAAACTCACAGCAGCTCCTAACACAGACAGCAGGTTCCCAGTCATTCCTCTCCCACACCTACCAGCAAGCTGACACTCCACACAGTATGTTACAAATAACATATTTCCTGCTCGTTGCAGTATTTTGCAAAAGGACAAACTAAATATATTACAGTTCCCTTTCTTAAACAAACAACACAGATGAACCAATCAATCACAATTACGGCATGTAATTAAAACAGTTAAAATTCTAAGAGTGAAAGAAGTTAACTGAGGACACAAACATTTCTATGGTTACTCAATCTGCAGAAAAATGTGAAGGAGTGTGTACACAGACCCAAGCTGCAGCAACTCCGCGCAGTGAGGCGACGGACCACGTCCAGATTCAACCCTACCACAAGCTTTATCAAAGGGGTCCTGCTTTTCCCACTGGTTTTAATGGCTGATAAGATCCTGGGAACTGGGCCCAGGCATCAGCAAACTCCAGCACACACCCAGCAATCCGAGATAGAAAAGAATCAGAATCCTTTATTACATTGACAGCGAGGACCTAGACTCCCAAAGCCAGTTAACTGGTCTGGCGGTGGTTGGTGTTATCATGTAGGAAGCAGCTTGTATTTTTATTTATTCAAACAGTACATTTCAAAAGAATTCTCAAATTTTGTAATTTGTCACATGCACAAATATAGAGTACAATGTACAGATGCCAAACTCCAGACTGTGGAAAAAGGAGACATAAGGTTATAATTTAATTTTTGCTATAATGTGTATTGAATAAACTGTTAAGCCCAGTACATACAAGAGATCTAATCTTGTAGCCATATAAGACACTTTGAAATGAATCTTTGATCTTGTCAGTGCTTCAGCGACGCTGCGTCGACCCAGTGATTCTGCCACGCGCTGAACACATCTGTGCACTGTATGCGTGAAGTGAACCAGGGATGGAAGAGTTGCCGGTTTCATGGTAAACAATGGTAAAATTCCTGATGGTTAGTATTAGTGTGTCAAATTTTTAATTAACATTAAAACCATGGTTAATTGCTGCCCATTGGAAAACTCACGTTAAATTACTGTCCAGCATCAAAGAAAGTTAGCAACAGTCTCCCAGACGCAGGACTGCAGCTGCAGACCAGGTTTTCATATGTTTACATAAGCTATTGGCTATGCTAACATGCTATTGGCTATGCTAACATGCTATTGGCTATGCTAACATGCTATTGGCTATGCTATCATTTTAATGTTTATGCAAAGAAAAAGTGCTGCTAATATTTGTTGTTTTCAATATAGAATTGGTGAAATGATTTCAGTTTGCATATCAGTACTTTTTGAACATTTTCAGCACATTTTAATGAATACCGCGATAATACAGATAACCATGATAAATTTAATATCATGACTATAGTGACCAAAGTTAAGTTTCATCTCTAGAGTCAGCTATGGCCTGTGACTGAGCAGTAGATGCTAAAGTTACTGCGATGTCATGGAACAGCAGAGTGTTCACAGTGGCATCATATTTTAGTTACCTAGGTCAGTGTTTCCCAAACCAGTCCCCGGGGACTCCCAGATAGTCCGCATTTTTGCTCCCTCCCGGCTCCTGGTAGCAAAAAAGTAGACTGCCTGGGAGTCCCTGATTGGGAAACACTGACCCAGGCTGCAACCTAAACAGGTATTTACCACATAAACAGCACTTACTGCCAAATGCACTGGGAAACATCTTTCTTGTCAATGAAGCTTCACAAGGACATGGTTTGCCTTTACTAACCTCATATTACAGATCATCTCATTTGTGGACATCAACAACTAAGTTATAATTCTTTAGTTAAGATCTAGGCGTGCCATTGCAGAGCTTGAAGCTCATAATAATCCTAAAATGCTACGAAACACCCCAGCCCCACCCAAAATTAGGGAGCAACACAAGATGCTTGTTACCTAAACAGGACTTGAGGGATTAGGAAGGGGGCGTGTTCTCTCCTAATCAGCAGTAAGCTTTTCCAGTCAGGTACCTGACCTACGCCATCCCGACCCGTCCCGTCCAATGACCTACGCCGTCCCGACCCGTCCCGTCCAATGACCTACGCCGTCCCGACCCATCCCGTCCAATGACCTACGCCGTCCCGACCCATCCCGTCCAATCACCTACGCCGTCCCGACCCGTCCCGTCCAATCAGCTCGGACGGACATGTTCCCAGATGTGATGCAAACCCAGGGCCCTTGAGTTCACTGCTTCCTACTGATGTCCAGTATAGCCAGGTATCCAGAAGCTCCACCTGGCCGAATGCCAAGCAGAACCCCCACCGGACACATGTGCTGGCATGAGGCCTCACTCGGACGGGGGGGGGGGAGGAGGGGGCGGCTACACTTCAGCTTCAGAGATCTTTGCTGATGCTTGAACAGCGAAACCTAACAATTCTCTTCATTCCCTCATCATCCCAAACTAGCTAAGCAAGTATCAACCAGCAAAACCATTGTGGCCAGACAGCTTCCTCATGCTGCATCACAAAAACAAAACTAGATATCTTTGAAAACTACTCACTGACTCCCATTATATTTCAATCAATAATCTCATAGCAACAGAAGTCTGACAATAGCAATGTGCTCCTATAGGACACTCATATGTTCTGACTTCTTCCTCAGGCATTAAATTAGGAAAATTAGTCACCAGTTCAAAGATTAAGTACATTATAACCCCATGCATTAGAAAAACTTCCTAAACAATAACTAAAAGCTGCTTTTTTTTAATCATCATTGGTATGTGGTATGTGATGAGAAATCAGTTTAATAGATATTAACTTAAAATTTAGGGGGGACATTTCCACTCTTCCACCAAAAGTGAAATATCGGCAAGTTGCTGTTAAAATTCCGATTAGCCTGTCCAGGTTATTGCAAAGCAGGAAATTTGTGAGTAGCATCAGACAAGCCCAATCCTGATCCCAGACCAACCACACTCTTCTCTATTTTCAGCCTACTACCCTAACTTCTACTCTTTCCCTTTGACTGGCCAGCTGGCCTTTCACTTACCACACCTCCCTGATGAGATTGGACGGCTGCCATTCCTTTTCCTGAGGCCCAACGCAATGCACTTTGGGAAAATGAGTCCAGAACTCAAACTTTTGCCACTCGAGATCAGTCCCAAAACTACATATCCCAGTTTTTCCCTACCCTTTCCTCCACCCCCTGCCCCAAAATGCCACCTTCCAACTCCGTCCAACGTAAGCAGCATGAGCAGAATTATACAGTACAGTACCGTGCCAGGAGGATGTCAGGCACTGAAAGCACAGACAAAAACCTCAAGTGCAGCCTATTGCAAGACGGGAACGGCACCCTTCCCAGGTCCGAAAACATGCATGTGTCCCATCTCTTTCGGGATACATTTTTACCTTCTCGAAAAAATCCCCTCTAGACCCTTGACCTAAATTAATGCATTTTCCCCTACATCAAATTTAAACTTGCACCAAGGGCCACGCAAAAATTGACCAAAAACGAACGCACACACCGAGCAGTACTCTATTTATTGTAGGGGACTTGAAAGTCAGCTTCCCAAGCAAAGTGCATCATGCAGCTCTGCAACATACCTTGTCCGTTTCCTTTTTGGGATCCTTTTCTTGCTTCCACCCCATTCTACCTGCAAAGTACAAACCTACATTTTACAAGTTAAAGAGCTAGACAAACACATGCTAGTTTGAAGAAAGTGGAGATGTGCAGGGAGAACTGATCTCAACGATATATATATATATATATATATATATAAAATAAAAAAAACACTCATCCCAGTGTCTGTGACCCCACCCCCACCCTCTGACTACCACGGGAGGGGGTTAGCATCCAGGCCCAAGGGGGGACAGCAATGACATTTGCTCACCTGCAACGGCAGCGAGGGGACCTTGCTGTGACTTGGCCGTTCTCTCTCCAGGGCTGGCTCTGCCCGCCCCGCTTGCCCCCTCAGCAGCACTCTATCCTGCCCCAGTTGTGCGCTGCTCGGATGTCCGTGTGCACCAGCCAAAAGGCGTCAGTGGCAGCCTCAACTCGGCTCCCTTCCTGGTTTCTGGAGGGCAGCGAGGTCCCTCCCTCTCCCACTCTCTCGCACAGCCTGGCTCTTAAAGGAGCAGCACTTCAGCAGGCCCCCACCCCGCTGTAAACACCCCTCCTGTATCATCATCGCGGGGCCACATTTACAAAAATCATATTTTCCATTTTTAAACACCCAGTCAAAAGAAAAGCATAGGCGAATTTAAACAGAGTCATTATTGGAATCCGGGTAACTTAGACCTTTAAATTCCTCCACTCCCAGAATCTGTTCTGTAAATCACAGTAATTCTTTCCTCCTCTTCCATTTTCCTGGCCTATCCTTGAGTAATTAATTGCCCCCCCAATCTACCCCAAGGCCTGAGAACATGGTGTCCCACCCCAGTACATTCTGCTTAGCCACGTGGACTCACTCGCACCTCCATCTTACTTTTCAGAAAAGCCCGCCATGCCCACAGAACTCCCCGACTTCCTCTTTCACTTTCTGCTCAAACATCACACCTCTCAAAGGAGACTAAGGCTACACGATAAATGCGTACTTATTTCATGTGCATTTGCGCTGCTACGACAAGAAAATACCTTGCATTTTAACCAGTATACCACAAGTGAAGTAGTTAGCATATAAAGATTGAAATGCATTATTTTTTCCATATCAGCGCAAATGCACATGAAGTGCGCATTTACACTGTTACTACAATCGATTGTCGCGTGTATCGTTTTTAAAGGTGAATGCGTACTTGTGTACCAGTTATATCCATCCCTGCCGATAATACCGATACTCATTACTCGTCAGTTTAAGTCCTTAATGACCACCGTCTAAAAGATTTATTCGTATCCTGGAAAGTCTTCCAAAAGGTCCCCAGTATTGTTTTCCTGCCTCCTTTACACACTTCCACCTGACTCTTATCCAACTTAAGCATATAATCTAAACCTTGACTATTACTGAACTGTCACGCGTCTTACTGCATCCGTTTTAATTCACTAAAGAGTCTGACTTCCATGTCACATCATCAAGTCTTCACATCTGGGATTCCCTACCCTACGCTTACTATTCAGTTCTTCACCATTTGTCACGCACTTGAAAACCTCCCCATTTCAGGAATTCAGTCAAACTACTTGAAATGCACCTAACCACCTTGAAAAGCTTTTTTTTTTTTTTTTTTACACAGAATGCTTAATACACAGAGGTCAAAAATAAAAAAAAACACAAACATAAGTTTTTATAAGTCTTCATTTCACATGCTATTTATTGACCATAAAACTTTAAGACCTTTTTCCCAACAGCTTTGTTTTACTACAAAACTTCCCCATTCTAAAGCATTAGAGAAAACTCACAAGAACATACAAACTGGCAAAGTACCCACAAACCCAAATAGACAAGACAAAGCTGTCATCCCAAATATATATTCCAAACAAAAATAGATTCTTTCCTTCACCAGTCCTGATTGTTTCAAACAACATATTCTCACCAGTTACAGTACTAGACCTTCATACTAGTAACCATCATACCAATGACTCTCCAAAGGAAGAAAAAAAAATATATATATATTTTAAGTTACATTCAATCCACACACTTTAGAAGGTATACCATTTCTCCGTATGTAGACATGTATACACTTGTATGTGTAAACATCCAGGTTTCAATATATACATATTTTCATATCACATAGAAAGACAAATTTGAAATTACACAAATGCCACCTTGCAGATGTAATTACTCAATTTGTATAATTTTAACCTTTCACAACATGAAAAACACAGCACGTTTATTCAAAAAGGGAAAAGCAAGACCCAAAGCATAAGAAAAAACAGAAATCCAGCATGAGCTGAAATTAAATTAACACATTTAAGATGCAGAAGGCAAAAAACAAACACACACCAGCCCGACACCTGGGTTTGTACACTATGAACCAGAATTCTTCCTCATAACACCACCAACAGCAAAAATAAATGAACAAAATGTTTTTATACAAATCAAGGGATAGTCTTACTAAAGCAATTCAGAAGCTGAGGTTTCTCAAGGGTACCAGGATTCACCAATAGCTTGAACTAGAATCGTTCAAGTTACAGGTATGTTGCCCTTAACAGCTAGATCGCCCTCACTACCGCAGCTCAATCAGCAACAATCAGCTGGTAGGAGCTAACCTCCACGATGACTTGCTCAGGCTGCACCATCTTCATTCCCGGTACGGTAACCTCTGGGGCAAACGCAGACAATGCGATAAAATTACTGGCATCGTAATCGAGGAAGTAGGCAACCAAACTTAACCAGAACTCACAGCTAAGCTTTAGCACTTTGCAAAAGGGTCCTAAAAGAAGAAAGGAGATCCCACCATGAAACACTCCTATACACACGGCCGCAGGTACAAGCGTGGTTGTGGAAAAAAAAAATATATATAAAATACACCAATACTGTTTTCAGATAACACCCAGACCTAAAGGCCACAAAACACTCACCAAATGTGTTGGAAATAAAATCTAGCGTAAGAACCACGCTAAGGGTTAATCATTACAAAAGCACTATATTGGCCATTTCAGTTCTGACGCTTGACCGCAACGTTAGAATTGGTAGTACGAGTAATTTACCCTGTTTTATCGCAGGTCAACTTGCCAGACTAACAGTATGAAGAGAGCAAATTTAATGCCTATTTAAGTAATAAAAATAGACTTTACGATGGATATTGAAACTGTGGGAGTTTCAATTTCACCCACCACACTGAGCTACAGACATTTGTTTCAGTATTCTAAGGCTGTGTGCCCAAACGTTAAAACCAGAAACAGCATTTTGGTTTTTCGGAGAATCAACACCAGTCCTTGTCATAAAATTACCAGTACAGGCATGTCCGTAAGACTTCATTACAGGCTTCTGAGTCAGATGACTTCACTTTGAAACTACTGTAAAATTAGTATAAGCTAAAACGGACTCTACTGGCACTTTGTAAAACTTGTTAAATTTACATGTATGTGTTTCAGATCCGGTGTCTGCGTGGGGTTGATTTTACACTTTAGTAACTTATTCATAATCTTTTCCAAAAAGACCGCAAAACCTGAAATGCACGATACAATTATTATTATTATTTTTTAATTCAGCTTGAAAAAGTAAAAAGGGCCAAAAATGTTCTATTTTGTTACCAGGTTTTACTAAAGTAAAACAGGCGGTGCGTGAAAATTCCTCAAAAAAAGAAAAATAAATAAAAAAAAAAACACTATACCCAAGCGACGTGTGTGTTATGTGCGTGTGCACACACATGGCGCTCAAACACTGGTGCGAGTTGGAGTGCTGGGCTGGTTCAGGCCCATGGTTCTGCACAGCCAGCCTGCAAAGTCAACCTCCTCCACCTCGGAGCGCTTGATAAACGTGTGGTTCTGAACACAGGAACAAAGAGGAGACTTTTTCAGACAAGCAGTCAAAACACCAAACCTGATTCAAAACTACTTGCTGCACTGAAAACTAACTACGGCTCGACCAATGATTTATGCAGCTGGCCGGCACACTGACCAATATAGTACTATAAGTCAAATATTTGCTAGCCAATGGCATGATTGACGAAATCACACGGCTCACCATTAACATCTTCAGATCAGCTCTCTCTGCTGGATTTTTGATGAGGCTGTGGAAACACAAGCAGAACATAATACGACATCATTACTCCATTATCGGTCACTCTGCCTGGGTCAAAGGCAGACCGAGCGGCAACTCACCATTTCGTGACAAACTCGTGGAAGTCCGTGGTGAAGATGCCGTGTGGGAGCTTGGGTGGGGGCTGGTGGGAATGAAAAAAAAATGGCAAAAGTAAAACAGACAGATATAGCTGTGGATGTGAAGTCAATGGGGCTTTAGGGTTATACCATCCATATACAGGGATACAGGGCCGTAAACCAACATTTCTCCAGGACCACAGTGCAACATACAAACAGCATGCGGCCAGAGAGGACTTCACTGTACTTCACTGCAGCACACAAAAACAGGGAAGAATGCGAAACGAAGGTGTGGAGTGAAGTCAAGGGTTTATATGCGCACGCGCACGCACGCACGCACGCACGCACGCACATTAAACAATGTATAATATACCGGCACATACCTTCCACAAAGACTTTTTTTTTTATTAAGTTTTTTTTTTTTTTTTTGCCTGACTCATGCAGTTCTGTTCTTGCCATTATGATAAGGATTGCAGTTGTCTCTGGTACCCAAAAGGATATTAAACAGAAATGTTTGCCATTTTACGTTATTGCAAAAGTGTTAACAGTTAAACAACCAACGAGACCGCTTGCCAATTAACTTTTTAACTCAGAACAGGGGAGTGTTCCATAACAATGGATTTCTTGCTTAGTTGGATAACTTGTTGGATTTAAGGTAGTCTGGGCTAAATGGACTTCACCTTCATTCACTTACATTTAGCTCAGACTACCTTAAATCCATCAAGTTATCAGGCGAAGCAAGAAATTCTGCTTCGTGAAACACCCTCCAGTTATTTTAAAACTATAATTTGGGTTTCAATTTACTCCTACTTGAAAAGAATGTTACTGATTCATTCTAATGTGATATATATTTTTGTAAACAAATTGTTATAAAACCAATTAATTTAGTGTTTTTACTGAATTAAGCAAGCAACCCAAGACAATCTGTGTAAACTACAGTAAGTGTGTAAACAAAGCAGCATAAAAGCATGAAATATACAGAAACTGAAAAAATATAATAATTTGAAGACAAGAAATTCCCCAGACCTCATTCACAATGTAGTCCAGGAGCTCGAAAATGGCCATTGCAGGACCATGTCCTGAGGCAGAGAGAAGAGATGATCAGCAAAGCACGTTACATCAGTTACTTATCAGTTAACAAGCCCCAAACGACAGAACTCCATGGAACATGATCAGTTAGCCATGGCTCACCACTGACTGGCCGTCCCGGGGGCCTGGGGCGCGGCGAGGTACTGTGGATACCTCCTTCAGCCCCATCAGTCACAGGGCGGCCAAAAATAGTCTCCAGCTCCTTGGCGTCTGGAGGAGGAATGGGATAGCGACCGATGGCTAACTCCACCAGGGACAGGCCCATGCTCCACACATCCGACTGCACAGAGTAGTGGGTGCCCTGCAGACGCTCGGGCTGTGGAAGGTGGGACAAAGCCATGGGTCATTTAGGGAGATCAGCATTCAAGTTTCAAAACTTTATTTGTCATTTGTACGAGTACAAGTACAATGAAATTTTTACTTGTGTTCCTCCCTTCAGACTTAGGCAGCATCTAACAGAGCACAGTCAACTACACACAAACAATGAGTGACTGCCTACTGTACATGCAGACAATTAGTTATGCATGACTGTACGCGTCTGTATATACAAATAGCTACGTGCAACTTTCTGTATTATGCATGTGTGTAAAATTGTGCACGTTCACGCCTATATTTGTGCATGTCTGTGCAGGTCTGCTCACCGACATGTACGAGCGAGTCCCCACGAAGGAATTGGCCATGGAGTCGATGAGCTGGCCGCTGACACCAAAATCGCACAGCTTGATCTCTCCACGCGAGTTCACCAAAATGTTGGATGGTTTCACGTCTGTGGAGGCAGGGAGGAATGAGGGCACTGCAGACCGACTATTGAGGTCAGTGCTCAAAAACCCAGTCTAATAGACCCATGCCCAGTCAGCACTACCAGAGGTTCTGAACTCTGAGTTTAAAAGCAGGTCGCAGTTTACCTCTATGCATAATCTGGTGCTTCTCCCGCAGATAAGCCAGGCCTCGAAGAACCTGGGACACAGACAAGACCAGAAAGGTCAGAAGAAAATGTGGGGACATAACTCAGCTCTCATCTCTTCCAGAGCCGTTTCTGAAACACTCACAGCTATGCTGACTTTTCCAAGAATCTCCTCTGGGATTCTCCTGGCTTCCTTCAGCACCTGATCCAAGGATCCCCCATCCTATTGCAACACAGCACATATGAATACCAGGCGCTAGCCGTTTACGCAATATACATGAAGGAAACCAGCAGCTCAGATGAACCACAAAAACGCCAACCTTCAGCAATTCTCACATCATGCATCCACTACATTTTGTTACATTGGAATAATAAACATATAGACTCCTGGGCAAAAAAATATGGGCCAAGCCTAAAACTGCCTGCTCACAGTCCAGATTTGAACAATACAAAGAACATTTGGTCTCGCAGTAAACACAAACTAACCAGAAAACATTTTTCAACTGCTCATCGACCGTCTGAAGCCATTAACACTGGAGTGGAACAACACTGACTCTTTTCTGTAAAATGATGTCTGCGAGTTTACCCATAAGATTCAGATATTTAAGGAAATCAAAGGGAAAAGCTAAGTCACTATCTGTTTAATTCTTGTTAATTTCCTGGCCAATTATTTGCAGCCGAGACCATTAAAAGCTTAACATTTTGCAATTTTGGGTTAGGCCCATTTTTTTGCCCACGAGTACAGAAAAAAACACATCTTTACAAGATGATAACCAAAAACTTAACCATTACCTTTACTGCCTAAACATTTACTAACAGACCCACAAAAAGCACTAATGAAGCACTCATACTGTTACCTACAAACTATCCAACATGCTTAAGTATACTCCTTTACACTGATGTACATGTTCAAATTCACTGGTGTCTCACCCCAAACTTCAGCTTGCCCCTATAAGGGTTTCTGCAGAAGACACTCATGAGGGCAGCAAATAACTCCAAGAAGTTGGGTCTGACTGGGCGCAACATACATTGTGCGCCTCCTCCTCACCATGTGCTCCATGCAGATGCTGATCTCCCCATCACTGTAGAAGGCTCCATAGAAGCCGACGATGTAGGGGGAATTACACTCATGCAGCACTTGCAGCTCACGGATGATCTGGTTACGGATGGCCGGTTTGATCTCAAGGTGGATCAGCTGTAGATGAGCAGTTAAGAGTGTGACAGGTACCAGGGATCTATCCTCAAAATGAAAAACGAAGGGGCACAGAAAAACCCAGCACAGAATCCCCCAAACGACCTGTAATGTCATGATTGTTAGCACAACGCCAATTTAAGGGTGTCAACTATTTATCACCTTACAAATTTAAAGAGCTTCAGAGCAAATTAATTTGGCCTAAGAAGCTATGAGCAACAGGTCTTACTTCTATCATTAATTTCACATTTATTTAATAAATGTAATAAAGGCATATACCCCAACATATATTATCTAATATTAAAATGTATTTGAAACCTCAGTGGCTATTTTTTTTCCCTAAATGCATAATGAATCACCAAAGTAGTAAAATTATTTTTCACTGTATTACCCTAGAACAGTATTTCCCAATCCAGTCCTCAGGGGCCTCCAGTCAGTCCACCTCCTACCGGGAGTTGGGAGAGAGCAAAGATGTGGACTGTTTTGGGGTCCCTAAGGACCAGATTGGGAAATATTACAAATAATACTAATTACATGTTTTGTACATTCTCAGAATTTTTGTCTGTCATCCAGAGAGAGGATCACTCACCTTCCTAGCCATGACTAGGCCCGAGGGTTTGTGGCGGACCTTGTTGACCACGCCGCCATTCCCAGCACCTAGCTCGCAGATGTGGTGGAAGTCGTCATCCTTCAACTCACCCACTTTGGCCTTCTGGGTAAGGAAGGCCTCTAGACGCTTCTTCTGCTGTTCATCTAGGTCCAACTCCTCCAGTTTCTTCTGCAGGGTGGCCAGATTGGCCCTGAGGTGGTGGTGGTCAGGGATGGTAGCGAAAGGAAAAGGATGCACTTTGAAAACTACGCACATCGATTACCTTCGATTCAGCTTAGTCTACAACCACTAAATCTAAAAAAACATGCATTTCCTGTTTCCTCCGTTTCTCACACTGCAAAGCTGTAATGTTAACTTTTCCGTTAGCTTTTCAGAACAACTTGTAAGCATTCTACCGTATTAAATCAGTTTAGGGAACTAGTGCAGGTTGCAATTTGAAAATCATTCGACCTGAATATTCTTTATCTTGACTCCACAGACCATATTTAACAGCATTAGATCTTTTAGGATAATACGCAGAAATCACACGAAAAACTATTTTTGTTACTATTTACTTTTCATATATGAGGTATTATAATACATACCAAAGATCATTATCATCAATCCCTTCGATGTACACGAATTTAAAATGTTAATATCTTAAGTTCCTGATGGGCAGACTGCCCAAACACCTATTGTAGGTTAACATTAACAGTGCATTCGTCATCCTGAATATTTTCACTATATTGTGCAGTATCTGTCTAGACAAGCATCCAACTGCAGGTACTCACTCAGAAGCGGCATCGATATTGGTGGACAGCTGCCCATCTCCACTGGGTGCGATGTTTAGGGGAACGGGTCTTCTTTTTGGGGCCATGTCGGATTTTAAGAAGGCAGAAGCTACCTAGCAATTATATCTCGGAAACACTGATTAACTATTTCACAACAACCAAAATAACCTATTAATGCCGTTGTAAAATCTCTTGGCTTTCAGTCAATTAGAAAAGTTCTCTGCAAACTGACTACCTGTGGCCGATCACCGATTTGAAATAGTGGATTTCATAAAATTGAAATCTCACAAGAAAATACCGAGAACAAAATGGATACGAATGAGCGCTTTGCCAACTGATTTGTAAAACTAGATGTCTAAGACAGGTGCTGAATACAGGTGACAAAAAGAACGGATGTGTATTATATAAAATAAAGTTTGCTAGATATTATTGTATTAATTAGTAATACAGAGCAACTCAGTAAAATCACGTATAACTGATTAATCGAGGTACCAATACAAGGTAATGAATAACCTAGGTAGGTATTTCAACGTTATAAGAAGACTAAACTATTAGTTAGCTAGCTGAAGCTAACAAGAGTTCCTCAAGTATCGAGGCGTTTTCCTCGCCCTGTTAAAGACGGTTAGCCTGCTAGCTCGGCTCTCATGGAAAAAAAGTGACCGCTGCGTATGGGCGCACGCCGTGTTTTCCCAGGTTCCCGCACTTGAATTGGTAAAACGATTAAATGTCCACGCCAATTCAGACTTCGGCGGCCCCGGCCTGTCTTCTGCGCTTAGCGGAACAGAAGGAACAAGACTGTCCACGCCGATGCCAACAAAATTCTGCAGTCCGACGATATCCGGCCTGAGTAATGGGCAAGCCGGGTGTCGCAACAGATGTCCCCCGGAATAGGACTGGGGGTGCGGCTCCGTCCAACTCTCCCAGCCGCGCGCTGCAGACACACGCAGGATCAAGGAGCCAGTCCGGGAAAGAGGAGGTAACGTTGCCAAGTCTCGTAAAATCACGCGATATTTTGCACGTTTTTTTATATAATGTTTTGAAAACCACTAGACGACGCACGCTCGCATATAGGAATATTAACTCACATCGATTGAGTAAAGAAATGAATCAAAATGCATCTTTTATATTGTTATAAGAATTAACTCGTTTCTGGCAAAATGTCTCCCCTTATTGGGTCAAAATAAGTAAATTAATCATCAGAACTGATAAATTAAGCAAATTCTCCATATAACGCTCTGGAAAAATTTGAGACACCACAGCACAATTTTTTGTTTCACCCATTTTTCAGTTCATGGGTATGCGTCTGTAAAATATACATTTTTTTTTTTTTTTGCAAACTTCAGCCTGGCTCTTCCCTGCTTCTTATTGATGAAGGGCTTCTTCCTTGCTTTAGTCATCAGTCCTGCTTCTAGGTGCCTGTTATGAATTGTCCTAGCAGTGCACTTCACACCTGGATTTGTTTCCCATTCCTTTTGAAAGTCACTTGAAGTCATCCTTCAACTTATGAGCCAGATAAGTTGATGGTCATATCTGGCATTAGAAAGTCGATTCCACCCTCTGCCTGACTGGTTTCTGGTCTTTCCCAATCTCTACTGCATCTCCTTATTGTGTACAGCCATCTTACAGTAGATATGTTGAACCTGGAAGCAACCTGTTGTTCAGTGCAACCTTCTGCCAACATACCAGATTAAACCAAGATTTTAAAAATTAAGTTTTTTTTTTAATGTAGAGGGGTCTCAAATCAGAGCTGTATCTTAAATACTGGAAAACAACTATAATCAATGGAGCAGCAACTTGTAACAATATATTATTTTTTTACGGCCACTGTCAGATGTAATTGAAGGTCATATTTACCCTTTCTCATTGAATGTTTCCAAATACTCTGGGTGGGAGTTAAATGAAGTCTTGTAACAAATGTCATCAATTTTTTTTTCCTTGGGGGGGACTAGTTACTTATTACTAGTAAAAGCTATATTACACAGTCAAATACAGCAGGGAGCATAATTTAAGTCATATTAAATGACAAATGTGATGGTAGGTAGAGGCCACATCAGTTTATTTAAATAAAAAACTGAATACTACATTTCCCTTGTATATTTAACTGCACAATCACAATATGGAAAGCTGAATTCAACTAATAAAAAAATAATATTCAATAAAGAAAATGATTGCTTAGGTCCTTTAATAAAATCTGTCAACTAATTACCAAGCTTCTGCTAACCTGTAGGCCTACTATGAGATGTAATTTCTTCTGCAGGAGACAGCCTCATTGAATTTTCAAATCATATGTCATTTATTATTTTAATTTAGTTTAACTCTTCCAAAAAATAGGCAGATACACCTGGAGTGAAAGGTATATGAGTTTATGCTTCACTGTGGGCATGGGAAAGGGTACTAGAGATGTACAGTGGTGAATTTTTTTTCCCCAATCTCACTGCAACATTCAGAGAAATTTGCTAGAATCAAATCAGTTAGAACAAGATATCTTGGAGGAAAACTGAAACTAAAACTTGGAAACAGAATCAGCGGGACATGCAGTCAGGCAATACCTTCTGAGACAATGGCTAGGAAGGTGTTTTGTTTTTTCCTTCAACTATCATTCACATTGCATTGAGAAACTGAACATAGCAGGAAATGTTTAACTGCAAACAACAAGGCATTGCCACACCAAGTTGTACAGTCCATGAGGTGTGAGCTGGTACAATAATCATATCGAAGAGCCACAGACAAATTTCCCTGCTGTAGTCTTCAGCACCAGCACACGTAGGTCCTCAAACCAATATTAGTACTGACATCAGTCCGAAAATCTAGCTACTGTAAAGGTTTCAAACCAGAGAAACTGAAAGCACTTTTCCACTTTCCTTTTAATTAGTACGTTCTCCATGCTACCTGCCATCACCCTGCTTCTTATTGCTTGCCCCATGTACCACCTGGTATTCTGCTAGCATACTTAGCTGCATTTGCTGGATTGCTTCACATCCTCTTAGCCAGTGGGATTCTGCTTTCAAACAAACCACAAAAAAAGACCCAAGACGACTGTGGCACGAACACCCAAAAGCAATTTTTTTTAAAATCCTTGCTTACATCACAGCAGTCCATTGAGCTTGCAGTTTGGACGAACGTCCAAAGAATTATCAACACGGTGAAGCCTTTCCCAGAAGCCTCGGTTTTTCAGCACAAGAACACAGATCTACATGGATTGTGAAGATGCACCTTCACCCCCGGTAGCTTCTAGGCCGGGAACATCCAAAGGAAGTTGGCATTGTGCCGTATATCTGGGAATTACGTGGGAGTCAGACTGAGCTGGTACTGAACTCTGGAATGATGGGGGAGCTTTTCCTTGGCTCCAAGGTTGCCTTTGCAAATGGCAGCTGTGGTACCAGCAGAGTGGAGGCCAGGAGGACATTAGTCCAGGCCCCCAACTGTATCTAAACCACATATCCTGCTAGAGCAGTAATGCACAGTGAAACGGAAATATGCACGCAGGCACACACACACACACACGCACACACGCACACACGCGCACACGCGCACACGTGCACACACGCGCACACACACGCACACACACGCACACACACGCACACACACACAGTGGATCACACCAACCAGGGTAAGCGTCTCTCTCTCTAAGCCACACCTAAAATTGCACTGGGGAGAAAACATACCTGCAACCCCGAAAGAAAAACATCATCACTTTCACTCATGGGACGAAACCAGTTCTGAGACGCTCAAAACAGATATTTCTTGCTGCAGCGTCACACAGCACACGTATGTCAAACAAGCATGTCCACCCAGCAAGAACGATCGGACACTTCTAGTAGAAAGGCTCCCCCCACCTGTATGAGAAAATATATTTTTATATATTATATATAAAACATATCAACCAAAGGAGGGGGAAATGTCTGTGTGTGTCGGGGGGGGGGGGGGCTCCTCTCTCCAGTGTTTATACAAAAAAAGTGATTACACTGAGCAGTGTTTCGATAGGGCTTACACTCACCATGCACACTGAGGTAGGTAGCTTACTTCAGGACACACAAGGAGGACTTAAGTAAATTTGACAAGAATCAACGAATATTTACTTGAAACCACAAGCACTGCTTTGTATGTTTATATTTTTGCAATAAATAAGGGGGGGGGGCACATATTTAAGATTATAACAGACTTTCTGTATTTTTCCACCGTTATTCTGGGCCCGAATTCCACGCTTAAATCTACCGATGGAGGTGAATGTCCGGACCGTTCTCATCGAGCGTCGCAGATGTAAAAATCAAAGTCAAAAGGGGAACAAATACGAGCAAAACATAGTGAGTTACACGGAGATTACAGTGGGTCTACCGTTATCCAAGTTCACTGGCAGTGGTGAGGACGTAGAGATGTTTGGGTATCTGCATCTTTAATGTTCCTTTTTTGTGCAGCAGTATTTTCTGATAGGGCTTCGGTGTACGCAAGTGTTTTGGATGTCTGAATGAGGAAGGCGTGTGTCTGTCCTGTGTACGCGTGCCGGGGTACGAGGCTGAGGGGCCTGACAGTTGTTCCTTCCGGTCCTGCTTTTGATGTGGCAAGTCCCATATGTCGCTTTCAGTCTGTGTCTCACGGCGGTCAGTACGCAGTGACCAGATCTTTGTCATAGCCGTATCGCCCTTTTTTGGGAGGCGGACTGTCCTGGCTGTCATCAGTCTCATCACTGTCACCCAACCTGCCACCAGAATCCTCTTCCTCAGAAGAAGTCTCCAAAGTAAGGTCCACCACTGTTCCACCCCCCACTCCCGCTGACGGCCCCAGGCCCGCGCCAGAGTTAGCAGGCCCCGCCTTCCCACTCGAGCTGGTACTGCTGGCGTGTGCGGGAGAGTGGCCGTTCGTTTCTGGAGAGCCTGGAGCGAGGAGAGGAAAAGAAAAGCTATGAATCCTGCAGCTGCAGCACCTGCCAGCGTCGCGATGCATTCAGAAATCACCGGAATACCTAATTATTTAATGCAATTGGACACGGCAAGCAAGAGCACGACTGATGTAAAGACTATGCTTGTGGCATTCTGGAGTTTGAAAAATAAAATGAACGAACGATGCAGAGCAAGAGCTTATAAGCATCTACACATCCAAACTTTGTATCCGGATGGCAAAGAGAAAATGTTCAGATTTTAACAGGGATATTATTTCCTGGGTAAATTACAGTACTTACTTTAAAATATTAATGAGACCACATGTAGTGGCAGTTCAGACTAAATGTGAGTTTTATGCTTGATGTTGGCAGTAATGGAGGCTTCAAATCTAATCTTGCATATAGGAGTCTTATCATAAAGGGTACTGAACCCGCAGAAGTATTGGGCCATAAGTATTGTAGTCTCACATGAGATAAGGTGCACATTAAAATGACATAATCACTGCGCATATAACACCATTATGATACATTTTTTGAGAACATATTTGTGCTGTTCAGATGACAAACCCAGACAATCCTGAGACATAAGGACAAACATATAATCCTTTATGCAATTCTTACAAATATCCAATAGGGGGCACTCTGGCGTGCTACTACGCTCTTTCTCCTTCTCCTCTCTGATTGGCCTCCAGGAGCCGTCAGCCAAGTACTCAATCTCCTCCACATCCTCAGTTTCCTTCAGAATTTCAGACAGCAGCCTGGTGAAGACCAAAGTGAGGGGCCATTAGTTAGCGTCATGCTGGACCCAGCCTCAGTGGATGGGAAGAAGGGACATGCTTGGACACACTAGTAGAACTATTTAATCGTGATCCAGGACGACAAAGCTTTGTTTTGTACAAAACAGCAAATAACCAAAGCATTATTTCAGAAGGCATCAGTATATATACAGTCGAACCCGGTTATGTCGCCGGCCTAGGGGGTTGCTAAAAAGCGTCGAGATAACCGATGATCGAGATAACAGAAAAACCAATATGGCGGCAATATACTGTATTAACATATGCCTGAAATTTATTTATGTGCGTTAATAAATGAGAATGTACATGCACGGGTTTTTGGTGTTTTTTTACACAACAGCATTGCCGCGATT
>JAODLC010000047.1:13687907-13698149 GCA_026781145.1 Hippopotamyrus pictus
GGGGGGCGGGGGGGGGGGGGGGGGGGGGGCGCGAGGGAGAAAAATACTCATGTAACCCTCTTGACCCACAGCAGGACACGGAGCAGACTCAACTGGAGACAGACCACCTGCATACAGTGAGGCACCACTGCATTGTGGTTATGACTAATCCTAGGCATATGGAAGGAGGAAGGGTAAGCAGATGTTATGGCATGCCCAAGGTGGGCACTCACCGGGCATATGAGTGACACTCGCAGGCCGGTAGTCGCAATCTCACTCTCGGGGTCAAAGCGTAGTTTCTCCTGAACTGAACAAAACCAGACACCCAAGATGGTGACAGTACAGTTTGAATTAAGCTAAACAAAACAATGACTAGTGACAACCTACATAAGCAACAAACACTATACATCAACCAAGGGATGGGCGATATGGCAAAATATATCAATCCATCCATCCATCCATCACAACCCGCTTGTCCAGGATCCGGGTCACGAGGGTAACAATGAATATGGCAAAACATATTGTTGCGATATGAAAAAAATGATCAAACAATATCGACAATTATTACAGATATAATTCACGTCATTATTACACATTATTGTCACAATTATTACATAATCACCGGATCACAATTATTTGAGCTGACCGTGATTATTTTGCATAATCGCTAGTATCATTCATCTGCATAAAACCAGCCGGATGAAACAATACTATCATATTTCTATTACTACAGTATATCCGTGCAGTTTTCTTCCATTTCACGTTTGACTGGCGCTCGTTTAATGACGTCATGTCGTTGCGCTTCTGATCTGACCCTGTACCACTGCGGCTTTACACAAAGTACCACAACATTTCACCCTCGCTGGGTTTTTACTCTGAGTGCCCCGCTGTTCGTTTTAGGAAACAGACTTGATTAGGGCTGGGCGATACGCTGTACAAATTAGCTTGTTTGGCTTAATTCAATAAATTTATTTTAACGAAAGGTTGGATTTTTCTCGTTTTTTTTCCAGTGCGGCATGAAAACTACTACTTCACCAAAAGGTAGATTTTTACTAACCCTTTTTACGAATCTTTAAGAAGGGGTGCCAATAATTGTGGCGGGCGCTGTATTAAACCTCAATAATCTTAATCATCATCTTAAAGCACAGGAGAGAGTCTATACTTGATCTTTACATGCTACAAGTAAACACTGATAATATCCTTGAACTTCTGGTTGGCTGGAAGGGGGCGTGTACTCACTGCGCTCTCTGCACCGATCGCCGCTCTCCACAGAGCATGTCTCCAGCTGATTGAAAAGCTCTGCCGCAGTGTAGACCCGCACGAGGTAGAGCGCCACGCAGTACCGCTGCACGCACGAGTCGGGGGAGGGGTTAGAGGGTGCAGATATGTCATTAATACAGGAGAGCAGCCCTGAATGGCCCACAAATGCAGTCATGAAAACGTCCTTCAAAGAAACTAAAAGGCATCACGGCTCGCCTCTGCAGCGAGGTCCACAGTGAACGACGTCACGCTGTACCTTTCCGAAGTTGCCCCATGTGATGGTGACATGGTTGGTGACGGTGGACAGGTGTAGCCAGGGCGTGATGTTGACCGGGCGACATGGTCGCCGGGGTTCCACGCCGGGCTTGTTGGAGGGGTAGTAACCCTGCGGGAAAGACCAAACTGGCTATTAAAGCAGAACATTCCAGAATTTACGGATACTGTTAGACAGGAAAAAAAACCAACATTCTCATTAGCCGAACAAAAACATTTATTATAATTAAGCAAGTTAATATAACTACTTATTTGTCCAATTCATTTTAAATTGACATTGTTAAGTGAGAAAATTACAAACACATAAATTAACTACGTGGCAAAAGGGAGCCAAAAGTGGTACCAAATAAATATATAGGATTCATTCAAGCTACACATACAAGTTTACCTAGTTAGTTAAGATCTGAACTGGGAGAAAAATAAAACAAAAAAAAACACAGTATAAGTGGTTCACTGAAATAACCAGGGTAGAGAAATACTGTTAAAGCAGTCTGATCACAGGCAGGACCCTTCCCCACTTACTGGTACATGACAGTACGACTGATTCACTTTCACAGCTATGTTAGGTGGGTACTGGTCCTCCTGAACTCCAACTGCGTCTGTGTAACAGATTCTGAAACAAACAAACATACAGACGACCGACAACCCTCACACATCTGGTATACTCTAATGTCATTTTTCCTATTCCTTTAATTTCACTTACAGCAGTGCACAGAGGTTGACCATCCATATAACATAGTTCAGCGTTGATCTTTAATCTTTCAGCATTGGTCACGAACCAAGCATTCAAATTATTGGCAAACATTTAACGGGGACTGACAATGGAAAAACACACAAGCATCTCAAACGTCACAGAAACCGTGCCCTTCAAGTGTAACAAGCTACTTTTATGCAAACCATCCGGCTCCAAATACAGAAAGCCCTTTTTAGATTAGATAATTAGGGAAGCCCATTGCATTCACAAAAAAAAAATTACAAGATTGTAAGTTATAATTACGAGATAAGGGGTCTGGCAGCACTGTCGTTTTTTCTGGGTTTCTCCTGTATGTCAAGGCCATCTACTAATGTTCACTTGTTTTATTGCATCATTATTATTATTATTATTTATTCTCCTCGTAAACTCCCACAATTTGCATGACCCTCAAACTTAAGAATAATCAGCATACGCGGATCCATAAATTATGCATGTTTATCTGACGTTACCCAAGTTGCCAGATTGTGTATGAAACAATGCAGAGACACAATCCTCATACTCCATACTATTTCAATCCATTTGTCACCGCAACCTGGCAACCTACAACCCAATTCAAGGGGTGTGTGCAGCTGCTCTCCGAGCAGCATGGCCGGCCAGAGGGATAGAAATGAATTATCCAGCTAACTTAGTTGGGGTGAAATGTCAGGGCAGGTAGAGCTAGTCAATACCAAAATAAATAAATCTGGCTATTTATTTATTTATCTATCTATCTATCCATCCGTTGTTGTTCATTTGTTTGCTTATCTACCCCCGTATTTTGAAATGTATTTACTTTTTTTGTTAAGAAGAACATTCATTAATATTAATATTTCTTAGTGTCTCGTATCAAAAAAGGAAATAAAAGCCGATTCATTGCGATAGCGCCGTCATTAGCGACTTCTACATCCTGTAGCCTAGGTTAGTGCCGATTGACAACTATATGTTATAGATTAACTTTTCTCATAATTGAGATCCTGATCTCATAATCTCGAGATAGTGAGCCATAATTACGATATAAGTTGTCTGTTTTTTTTTTTGTGAACGCAATGCGCTTCCGTAAATAATAACTTCAATGTCACATGAACTTCTTAAATGTAAGCTAACAAACTATACCACAAAAGACACCTGTGAAGATCTACTGTCTTGCCTGTTTACCTGAGCACCACCTGGATTGACTTGATTCCTGGTCGGAGCTCTCTGAAGAAATTAAGGCAAACCAATTAACAAGAGACTTCTACATTTAGCAAGTTCACACCTATTTCACAGTCAATCGAGCCTGATTTTGCTTTTTCTTTGAATCAGTGCCAAAATTCAGTACTAATACATGTATTAGTATATATGCATAACAAATTTTTATTCTGCTTGTGATCTCACCTTAAGAAGGAAGGAAAACATGACTTTTTTTTTTTTTTTATCTGTGGCTCTTTCTTAGGACGGAGCATTCTACAGAGAAATAACGAGTCCAAGCAATCACCTGCAGTTCCTTATCTGATCCACTTGACTCTGTGTCAGCTCAAAGGAGCACGAACTATCCTGCAGCTTATCACTGTTCTGTATGACTGCAGGGAAGTTGGAGAGAGAAGAAATTAAATAAAAGAATGAGTCTCAGATACAGCACACGGGAGAAGATTTTTGCCGTTTGATCGAACATGTAATGCAGTGCAGGGATAGGGAACAATCAAAGAACAATTTAAGCAAAAATAACCATAATCGCATGCATAAATGCAGGGCACATTGAAATGATCTATTAAATACAGACACTGGGACAAAGACAGTGTTTCGACTAGGGGTAGGCAACCCTGATCCTGAAGTGCCAGTATTTTCTATCATACCTGGTCTGTGATGAAGCACATCTGATCTCAGGCAGACATTAACTCATCAGGTAGGATGGAATGCCTGCTGGATACCGGCACTCCAGGATCAGGGTTATATGCACTACCCCTGGGCTGAGGCATTCAGAAAATGTCAGTGAAGTCTTACCCAGCTCTGTGGGGGACATCAATGTTTCCAGGGTTTTATAGAAGGGTAGAGGGCACAGCTTGACCTCAGAAGCTGGACTGGGTGATGGCTTAGGCAAACCATTGAGGTAGTCAGCACTGTGCACATTGGAGGCAGACGGAGAGCCATGGGTGGAGTAGGCAGTCGTGGAGTTGGCCAGCCCTGGCCCCACCCCTAGCTCAGGCCGTCGCTGCGTCGCCCAACCCGGCGCCTTGGGGAAGCGCGATTCATACAGCTGCCGAATGTTCTTCAGCAGCTCCGGGCTGTATTCGGTCTGCACTAGTCGCAGAGCACGCCCCACTAGGTCCTGCTTCAGCCCACTTTTACTGCGGCCCATAGAGGTCAGGAGGGTCTGTAGGTCCGACACCCGAAAACTCTTCACCATGTTCTGCAGGCCAGAGGCAGGGAACACAGGCCCATTGGAAAGAAAGAGACCAAATTTACCAAAGGGCTTGGAACTGGTTACAGGATTCATTCTGCGTAAAACACATAAACGTGATTCAAGCAATGTTCCACATTCAATTGCCGATGGCCATTAAAACACCTAAAATCAAGAGAAGTGAGTTTTCTGGCTGCATAACATTATTTATGCTTGTCTAATTACAGAAGAAAAGGCCAACAACAAAAAAAGAGAGATGATCACTGATCACTTGTGGAAAAGTAACACAAAGCAAGAGTCATTTGCAAGGTGCTTATTGAACAAGTTAGATCCAATCATGTAGTAAATCATTATCGAGATGGAGATATGATTAACCAAGCAGCTAATAACACCAGGGAAATATACTTTCTTGCTAATGGTCTTAATAATTCTTAACGCACAAAACATGCACTTCAGTTACTGCTGTCATAACCAACTGTCCAGACAGACAGGCAACAGTACACCGAGAACCGGCTTTTCCAGCGGACCACTGGCAATCAATCAGGACAATACAAAGATACGACATGTCTAGCTTATATTCAATACACACAACTTGGACCTTAAGAGGTCATACTGCTAAACAGGGCAATTTCAGCAGAATCGCTACTGCAGGATGCCTCTATTTATGGTCTCATTACTCATTTTGTAGTTAGCTAGCTTGCAACTAGCTAGCTGCACACAGTTGACAACACAAAGTGTATGCTTCCTGATACTTCTAGAAATAAGAGACTTGAACATGACAAGGTACGCTCTCAGCTTATTAGCTGCGACGCCCGCCGATAGCACTCTGTGGTCCCTCAACCCCTCTCCCGTACGCCCCGCGAGCGGAGCTCAACTTGCCATCGCCTCCACTAGTTCGGCCGCCATTTTCACACAACAACCCCGCGAGAGGCAAAGCTGCAGGAACATCAGTGCCCACCAATCAGAGACGGGGATGTCGCATGACGGGGTCAAACCCCTCCAATCGGCGATTACGTTACACGATGGGCAGAATGCGCCGGAGAGGGCAAACACATCTTTTCTTAAAGGTACACAGCTAGTCACATCAAGACGTGGTGCTTCTGCCGAGGTAGACGTCTGTCAGCTAAAAAAACTAAAAACAAACGAACCGTGCTTTCAGTAATACTTCAAATATGTGTGAGTTTAATGATAATTATCAGTTAAGGTGGGCTCGCTTAGTTACCTATAGATGTCTCTAGCCACCCTGTTGTAAATATACAGGGCTGCCAACTTTACGTGCGCATTACCTTGTAAACATTCTGTAGGGTTAGCAAACTACCCCAACGCGTTTTATGTAGCTAATTTTAGGTTTATAATGGAATAATATATATTTACCGTAAGATTTCTTGCGTGAGCGTGAAAGTCTGACATACAGGAATGCTTAAGAATATTGTGCATATTTTCCAGAAACATGAAACGCGTGCAGAATCATTAGGCAGGTGTGTATCTTACTTGTATCTTCTCTTCAGACCCATATTTTGAGTCCTGAATATTCTCCAATTACGAATGGACTGTTCGAAAACAAAATGCGCAGTGTCTGATCTGAGTTCTTGCTGTTTGAAGTAAGATAGGATACGTCCCATTGCAAAATAATTAAGCAAAATGTTATTACTGTTAAAATGGGCCAAAAAATGGACCTTACCGAGAGCGAAAGGATGCAAATCAATCGAAATGACCAATCATTTAAAATGTCATCACCACACAATCAAGTGTTTTGTGGCCAACAGTCAAAGAGGGTGGAAGAAGCATGTAGAGAGAAGATGCAAATTGAAAAAGATTTGTGTCAAATTAAATGGGAGACTTCCACTAACCCTTTAGCATCAAGTGGCGTAATTTTTTTGCAAAACTACCATCGAAACAGAATGTACAGAAGTAGTCGGCTGCAGTGTGCTATGTGACATTGCTAAGGTCCGAAAAGTTTAAGCACAGCCTCCACTCAATACGGCACACAAGCTAAAATGACAAGGATAGAGAGGCACACATCTGAAAACTGATTTTACTAAGATTTTCTGGACAGATGAGAGTGATTCTCGATGGACCAAATGGATGTGCCTGTGGATGGATTAGTAATATACATAACACAGTAATTCTGAATCAGTCACCAACAAAGTGCTGGGTGAGTGATGGTGTGAGTGGCAGTTATCAGTGATGAACTATAGTATAACCATTCCAACTTGCAGTTTGTGTCAAAGTTAACTCCAAGACCTACTGGCAATTTCTAGAAGACACCTTACTTAAACACTGATGGGTCATTCCGTATCAAATCACCCAAATGGTCCCAGGTCACCTTCTCAGATTCCCCTGAAGAAAAAAAACACTGGTACAAGCAACGGTGTGTGTTATCATTTCACCTAGTGCGCATTGTTTTACAGATGACACATGGCTTGGCAGGAACATTTTGAGCTCAGTCAGGAGCTTCGGAAGAGGATTACCAAGGCTGGCCCATGATTTAATACATTGTGCAAATGGGGGGGGGGGGGGACAAACCGTGTGACCCCATCCAAGGCTTTGTTTATAACAGTACTGTATTCGTTACAGTTCTTACTGTAATGTCACAGGAAATCTTGATCATGGTGTGAATGACAAATAAATAGAATAAAAATATTTAGATGTATAAAAAATATGAATAATATAAATCACATTTTGAGACATGGATATTAAGGCATACACAAGGAAATACAGGTAAGCACCTAACTGGCAGGGAAGAGTTCTGCAAACTGGCATCTAAGTGTAATGTGCAATAAATGAATAGACATAGTTTCAGTTATTTGTCATAACTAGGACTGAGCATTATGGTAAAATATATATATATATAAAATCTTTTATCTTTTGGCGGAGCAATTTAAAATGCTCAAAATACTATTGCTATGCTCAGAACAGATGGATATTCACAGAAGCAATACACATAAGCATATTTCTCAAAGGGTGAAACAGAGTTCCTATCCTTGACTTTAAAGCTGCAATAACCTTCTTACGACTATGTCAAAGAAAGCTAAGAGCGCCATATGCCAAAAATTCTCAGTGGAAGAAAATCGTAAGCACCCCCTAGTGGTTGGTTTTGGAAGAACAAGCCTTAATTCTGCTTAGAAAGGCTAATTGAAGTGGTGCTGATCCTTGATGGACACATACAGTTGGATGCTAAATCCCATTCAGTGAATTATTACAGTAACCAAGCAAATAAATAAACCTCAAATTTGACTTTTGCTGAAACATCAAGACAGTATAATAGCGTCTAATGCTAATAGCCTGAAGAGTTTGTGCCCTTCGACGGACTGACATTCTGCCCACATTCCCCTGCTCTGTGTATCGTGCTTCCTGGTATCGGTTAAAGGCTAGAAAAGAAACTGTGACCCTCCACTACATAAGCGACTGTGGAAAATGGATGATTACTCTATATACAACCAAACTGTAATCTTTCATAAAAGCTAGGGTGGTTTTTAAGTAGTAAATATTGCAAAATGCGGTATTTAACCTTGAGGTTACAATTGGCGGCATATGCTATTCTGATAAACAAGCCTAGAAGATACTTTCCATTTCTCACACTGTCAATGTGTTTCTTTAAGCTTCAAAACACTGCAGTCTGCAGTGGGCTGGGCACAGACTTCGAATCCCATTCAGCAGCAGCTCCTTAAATTGGTCCCCCATGAGGAAATAAAACACTGGATTAATGACACTGTGGGCGAAAGCCACTGGCCGGCTGAGGATATACAGGCTCTTTATACAGTTGTGCGTGGAACTGTCCAGCCCAGCCAGCTGTGAACTGATGTATATATTTCGCATCAGGTGGTAGGGCGAGTACAGCACGAGGAACATGAGAAGAGCCATGAGCGCGACGCAGCGAGGACGCTGAAAACTGACGGACCGCTGGCTGAACACTCCTTCCTGGGTCTTTAAGAGGCGTGTGATGCCAAGAGAGAAGAAGCAGATAGCAAGCAGAGGTATGATGAAGCCTGTCAGGGTCAGGACCAAACTGTAGGCTAGGTGCTCTGTCGTTTCATGCCCAGACAAGCTGCCGAAATCACTGCAGTGAGTCCAGTTCTTCTGCTTTAGGTCAGCTAATATGAAGGTCATCAGTGGGGTAACCTGTATTGTGACAAGGAGCCAGGAGATGGCAGAGATCCAAACAGCTGGTTTAAATTGCAGCAGGATATGCTGGCGGAGGGGATTCTGGAGCAGCAGGTACCGGTCCAGGCTGACCCAGACCATGAAAAGGATGCTTGAGTACATGTTGATGTGCAGGATGAACCGATTGATGAGGCAGATGTTTGGTAGGACGTTCCCTTGCTTCCATGCGTATGTATATGAAAGGTATGGTAACGTGCACAGAAAGACCAGGTCAGACACAGCCAGGTTAAAGAGATACACATTGATGCTCCTCCATTTCCTCATCCAGAGCAGATAATCCAGGACGACGATCAAGTTTCCCAGGAATCCCAGAATGAACTCCACCCCGTACGTGACGGATAAGTAGTATTTTTCCAGCTGGACAGGCAGCTCTGAGCAGTTGGAGGTCTGGGGAAATGGTACAGAATAAAACTTTGTGAAACACACAGCAAATTTCTGAGACATGAACAAAAACCAAGACATCCAAAGTGTACTATAGGGGTTAGACAGACAAATTAAATGCATTTAATGTACTAATTCCATTATTATATAAAGTACACTGTATAGACAAAAGTATTGGGACACCTGGTCGTTTATGTCATCTCATTCTAAATCCAAAGGCATCAATATGGAGTTGGTCCCCCCTTTGCAGCTATAACAGCTGCCACTCTTCTGGGAAGGCTTTGAAAGCAAGATTTTGGAGTGTGTCTGTGGGAATTTTTGACCATTCGTCCAGAAGAGCATTTGTCAGATCAGGCCATTAATGCATAATAATAGTTAGCATAACATTCAAGGATGGTTTGTGCTGTATTACGAAGGTATTTATAGTGCGTTATAGATGAGTCTTCATAGAGAATTCATATGTAATGCATAATACACATGACTCATTTAGTGTTATGCCTTTTTATGATAGTTATAGCCGTGTTTATAATACTTTATGAATGTATTAATCGTATCACGTTATAACGTGAAAATATCACGTTAAAACGTGATAGTGAGAATTTTTTTTATTATGTCGTGGCAGTAATACGCTTTCGCACATTATGAAGGTATGTATAATGTAATATAATGACTGTTTTAAGTAAAATGTTACCAATATTTTTTCCCAGACGGGTAGTGCGCGCATCATTCGCTTTGTTTTGCGTCTAATGCGAATAATATCGATGTTTTATGAATTTTTAGGGGTGCTGTTTCGGAGAAAATATTTAAAATATATGCCTCATTAGTCATTACGTACAGGAGTACTCTGGAATGTTTTAGCGCACAGCGCTGCATCTTGAACGACCGGATCAATTAAGTTCTCTCGATTGCAAAGATATGCGATTCACGTCTTCTCGTTATACCAATCAAAGTTAGGATAATGGGTGAGAAAATCAGCGCCTTCTGCGACTGTTGGGTTCTCAGGGTTTACAGACAGATGAATATATATATATATATATATATATATATATATATATATATATATATATAGAGAGAG
>JAODLC010000047.1:13710628-13721656 GCA_026781145.1 Hippopotamyrus pictus
CCCGTAATGGGTGGAGACCTCAACCCCCCCAATGTTCCAGCCAAAGTTACGCCCTTGGAGACACAGATCATATGACAGCACTTTAATCAGTGACCAACATCATAGACTTGTGGTGTCTAATATGTGCCACTTGATGACTGTATCCAAAGTATCGGAGGTGTAGACGAAGGTAATGGAGTGCCTGCAAATATTTATAGCCGCACATGGAGGCCCACGGTTCTGGCCGACTGCTCCCCAGGAAGAGGCGTAAGGAGGACTCGAATGGCGAGGCAGAGGAGGGGGAGCGGCCGGGGAAAGTCCCTCGGTGCTCTGTGGTAAGTGAGCACGGAGAGCTGTGCGCTACTGGAACACCAGTAGCTCTAACCAGTATGATTTAGTCTGTATCTTTTCCAGGGGCTTGCAGACCCTGCCCCGTTTTCAGATGAGTTGGAGTCCAGTGAGTCTACACCATACCTCCGTGTCAGTATGGAAGAAGCCCGGAAAGGCACGCCACGTGAGTCACACGCTGGTGCACTAATGCCCTTTGTGCACCATACTTCCAACCTGCCCGGTTCCAGCAGTGTGCCGTGACCTGCTGCCCGCCTCTCTGCCCACAGCGGAGAGGCCGGTGCGTGTGTATGCCGATGGGATCTTTGACGTGTTCCACTCTGGTCACGCTCGTGCACTGATGCAGGCCAAGGGACTCTTTCCAAACACGTACCTCATCGTGGGAGGTCAGTATTCTACCTGCATCCTCTGCCGTTTCTTTGTCTGCCCGTTACCTTGAACTTTTTTTTTAAATGGGCTTTATGAAATGTGATTTTGCGCACTGTCCTCATGACTTAATCCCAGTTAATTCCAACGTTTTAGCACTGGGATCTAACCTACAGCATCGTAACCTTACCTGAGCCGCACTTACTGAGAAAGCACAGATTAATTTAATCGCTATTTTGCCTAATTACATCTTTCACTCTTTTTGTAATGCTGTTATCCCTCTCAGTATTAACACACAATGATCCCTACCGTACCCTGCAGTGTGCAGTGATGACTTGACACACAAGTTCAAGGGTTTTACGGTGATGACTGAAGATGAGCGATACGATGCGGTCAGCCACTGTCGCTATGTGGATGAGGTCGTCCGCAACGCACCCTGGACACTGACACCTGAGTTTCTTGCAGAACATCGGGTAGGAGTAATCCTTCAAAAATAGTGTATACACATACACACACACTCAGGCACCAAGCACACCTGCACATGTTCACATGGTTCTTGGTTCACTGTTCTAGGTTCACTGTTCTAGGTTCTACCATGGAGAAAAGTATACTGCCTGGCCAAAAAAAGATCACCATTTGAGTTTAAATCAGCAAGTACTTAAGAGGGTGGTGCAGTGGTTAGTGCTGCTGCCTCACAGCAAGAAGGTCCTGGGTTCGGTCCCGGGTCCTTCCTGTGTGGAACATGTTCTCCCCGGATTCGTGTGGGTTTCCGCCGGGGGCTCCGGATTCCTCCCACGGTCCAGAAGCGTGCAGGACAGGTTGATTGGCAAGCCTAAATTGAACCTGTAATTGTGTGCATGTCAGAGAGAGAGAGAGAGTGTGTGTGTGTGTGTGTGCGTGCGTACGCCCTGCAGTGTGTGGATCTAGTGGATCTAGATGAAGACTGAGATGTTGCATATGCATGTAGAAATAATGCATTGATGAATGGGCACCATGATCAAAGCTGAAGGCGGTCCAATTAAATATTAAAGTGTGCAACTTTTCATTTAGCCAGGCAGTTTAGTTAGTACTCGATTAATGCTGTTGGTACTTGTTTTCATATTTTGTTTTTTTTTTTTCTTCTTTTTCAGATCGACTTTGTGGCTCATGATGACATCCCATACTCCTCAGCAGGGAGTGACGACGTTTACAAGCACATCAAGGAAGCTGGTTGGTGTCGAGGCTACGCGAAGCATAGGTATGACGGCGGCACGTGACGCTGAAGATAACCCTTTCTGCTTGGGCGTGGTCTTTCTTGGGACAGGCATGTTTGCACCAACACAGCGGACAGAGGGCATCTCCACCTCTGACATCATCACGCGCATTGTCCGCAACTATGATGTGTATGTGCGCCGTAATTTACAGCGAGGGTACACTGCCAAGGAGCTCAACGTCAGCTTCATCAATGTGAGTCTGGCACAGGGGGCATTTGGAGTGAAGAACTTATGTTTTGGGAAAGTCTATGTGCTGAATTGAGTTTTCTCTGCCCGCCTGTCTTTCAGGAGAAGAAGTACCACCTGCAGGAACGGGTGGACAAGGTGAAGCGCAAAGTGCGTGACGTAGAGGAGAAGTCCAAGGAGTTCGTGCAGAAGGTGGAGGAGAAGAGCATCGACCTCATCCAGAAGTGGGAGGAAAAGTCCAGGGAATTCATTGGCAACTTCCTGCAGATGTTTGGCCCAGAGGGGGCACTGGTGAGTTGGCAGCTGATGCACCCACAGCAGAGGTGGACAGCTCAGGTCCAGAAAGTAAAAATCCAGTTGAATACTCTGTGATTGTGACTCTTTATAGTCAATTGGTTGGTTGAAACAAAATCTTGGTCTGGATTTTTACTTTCTGGACATGAACTATCCACCTCTGATCCACAGAGCAAGATTGGTACATCTGTATATACTAGTGCAGTGTTTTCTGAAAGTGGTCCTTAGGGACCCTCAGACGGTGGGAGGGAGCAAAAATGTGGACTGTCTGGCAGGGAGCAGAGTGGGAGCAAGCTCGTGCACCGTCTGGAGGGTCCCTGAAGTGCATATGAAATTCATACTGCTTTTTATTTTTTTTTTACATTTGATGACAGGCTGCATTAAAGACCTGACCAAATGCAGTCACAGGAAGTAAACTGCTAACTTAGTGATCTTATCTCTCTTAAGGTTACTTTCAGCGTGTCCAGTATCTGTGATGGAGAGAAGTTTGGTTTTTCTACTAGCATGTTAATGAGCTAAATAAAGTGTCTGCTAATATTCTTACTTTAGGGAACCGAATGGTCCGTGGTCTAAGAGCTCTGTCAGAAGAGGCTAGGACAATTGCGTAACTGTGAAGGACAATTGCGTAACTGTGAACCAAATGCACCCGGCGGGGTCTGTGCCAATGCTGTAGCAGTAACTCTGCATGCTTGGTCTGACCTTGTTAACTGCACCCCCGCAGAAGCACATGCTGAAGGAGGGCCGGGGTCGCATGCTTCAGGCCATCAGCCCCCGGCAGAGCCCCAGCAGCAGCCCCGCCCGCGAGCGCTCCCCCTCCCCCACCTTCCGCCTCCCCTTCTTCAGCAGGACATCCCCCCTCCACGGTGTCACGACCACTGATCCCATCAGTGAGGACGAAGAGGACGAAGAGTAGGACCTTTGTGGTGGCCGCCTCGCTGGGACTCTCCTGCCCGGTCCATCGAGCCAGAGAAGCGTTTGCCATCTTTAGGCGGAACTGCGAAAACCAGCCAGCTATAGCCGCTGCGCTTCAGAGAAACCGGTCTTTGTATGACCGGACTGTCCCACAGCCCTACAGTGGCATGTGGAGGGACGATACCATTTCTCAGAAGCTGGTGGGCGGTGCGTGTCAATGTTTGTAAAACATTATTTTTAAAGTCGTCTTTTAAACATATTAACCACTTATCACAAGCCGCCATTTAAGGGGTTGATGGAGAGACCAGAGCAGCCACCTGTACTCAAACCCACACCTGCTCCACATTCCCCACTACTAGCCCTGAGAATCCACTGCCCAGCACTGCTCTGCTCTTATTTATGGTTCGTTTGGTAGTATATTTTTTTGGGATCCTCTTTTTGCCATTTGGGCCCTAGGATACTTGTCTTTCCTAAGGGTTTGGGGGTTTTAACTACAGTAATTCCAAATGCGGATACAGGTGCAGCCTTTTAAACCGTTCTTTACTTTTCAGAGGGAAAGATCTTTAGAGTAAATGCTTTAATCTGCAGCTCCAAGCGATCACACGAGGAGAAAAATCGAAGCAATATAGTATTACATAGGAATTGGGCAGTTGAATCTGACTGGATGATTTTCTTGCTCCTGCTCGTAAGATGATGATTTCTGATCACACTGACCTTAAGCCGTGAAAAAGCATGTTTAATCCAACCAGCATATCGCTTGTTTCCACACAGTCAGGATTACTCAAAGTACCTGTCATGCTGTTAGTCATGTGTCCTGTGCCTCCTATTGCCTGGCTGGAAATGTCTTGTTACAGCCGTCCATCGCTTTTGAGCTGAGGTACAGAGCCAGCCTGCCTTTTAAAAGTTAAGCACAATATGTACAAGTTTTATTTTCGACTCTGCCTTTGACATATTCTGTATGATTACTGCCCAGAGGATTTGCGTTCTCAAGATCTCAACAAGAAATGAATGTGGATCTAGATCTTGAATCACTGGTAGCTCTCGCGCTGCGCCACCTGACGGCCTCAAGCGCTGCAGCCTGTTTGCCGAAAGAGTCTGGTTGTGGGAATTCTTCCGTTTGTGCCCCTTATGCATGTCTGCAGTTTCTTTTACGTTTTCTGGCAAGAAGGCTCTGTATAATTGTCATTAACTCTTCTGTTCTGTGGGCCTATCATGTGTCCTGAGTTAATAAATTTACATTTCAAAACGTGCATTTCTTGTGTCAACACTGGGCTGCTAGAGCCTAAAACAGTGGCAAGTGTGTTCAAGTGCTGGTCATGGTCCCTGGCCCATACAATAGGGGGATGAATACAGAAGGCATCTGTGATTCTCAATTCCATCCATCTGTGCATTTATCCCACACCTGTGAAAGAGAACCTGAAAATTCTTAAATCACTTTAAAAATACCCTTGGAACAGGGACTCGAATAGGGAATAGAACCCCAAAGCTGCACGAATGGGGCCCGATACAAGCTGAGCGACGTGGAAGATCTCAAGGACTGTACCCAGCAAACCGGCGATGTATTTGCAGATTTGAATTATCCAAAAGTAAAAAAACTACTCAAAGCCACATTTTCAAGCTGAAACTGGCAGTGCTGAATTCTGATTTTATCAGTAATACTTTGAGTGCACAGACATAAGAGTACAGACGTAAAGTTGTGTAGCTACTGATTTCCCAACAACCATTTATTAAGTGGTGAGGATGAATTTGCTGCTGCTGCTGGCTAAAGGCCGGATTGTGACTACAGGCAGACTTGTAAACCTAACCCCCCCCCCCCCTCCATTCTCATAACACCTCTTCTCCAGTCTTTGTGGTTTAACTGCATGATGTTTTCCAGCAAGCCAGCAGCAAGCCACCAAGATTATTCATACAGGTTATCAATCGGTACATGAGGAGCAGGACACTAACCCTAAACTACTTTTAGAGGAGAGACGGGTACTACATTAACACAGCTTGGGAGATAATACTGAAAAGGGCTGAAATGAAGCTTCCTGTGGGGGCTGTGGTGTTAGCCAGGAGTGCCCAGTCACTTAATCCAGGGCTGGTTATGCATCAGTTTAGAAGTAAGACAGTGGCCCTGACAGAAGGAATGGCCTGCCTAGCAGCGCGTCTCGTAGATGCCGCTTCGGCCGATGTAGCGAACCCATTTGATGACGTCGTGGTCACTGTAGTTCAGCTTGGGTTCGAACACCTTCAGGTAGCGCACCTTGAGCCCAGATGGCGCGAAGGGTACCTGCAGGGAGCAAAGGTAGTCACAGTCAGCCAAAACATTGGCAAAATTTTTACGAGTATAAGTATTTGAGCACAGTATCGGCCAGATACTGGTACTGGTGTATCCCTAACAAATACGGAGTAGATTGTGTGAGAGCAGGGGTGGAGTCACACTGACCTCAAAGTTCATCGAGATGGGGGGGCGAGCCCACTTCTTCTTGTCATTAGTGGGAAGTAGTTCAATCTCAGCACTGATCTGGGACTCCTTCATCCCGGCCATGCGCTTGATCCTGAGAGGGGTCCAACATTTTTACCTATGCTGCTTTTTATCTGGTGAGTCAGTGTTTTCCCAACCCGGTCCTTAGGGACCCCCTGACAGTCCACGTTTTCGGTCCCTGTCTGGACTGTCTGGGGGTCCCCAAGGACTGGGGTGAGAAACACTACTTTAAGTAATCTAACCCCGATATAAGTGCCACTCACTTCCACACGATGGCGTTCTCACTGGCCTTGTACTTGGCTTTGCCCTTCATACAGATCACCTGCACCCCGCTGGTGTTGAGGGGGGTGGGAATGCGCACCTGGGGGGGGGAAAGGCACAGACCTACATGTGTGACCAGTTTTCCATTACATAGATATTTTCCATTTTTTGCTCATGTTTTAATCTCCTTTCGGTTTTTAGCGTAGAATCCATGGCCATGAATTTACACCCCGTTCCAAACACTGGCAGCATTTTTCTGACTGCTGTATAAGAATCAGATGATGGCTCTTGCTCACCTCAATCTTCTGTGCCAGCAAAGAAGGCTTGAAGTTGGACTTGATTACAACCTTCACCTCTAGCTTGGTGCGGCCTACCTCTCTGACCAGCGGAATGACCCGGAAGGGCAGGATGATGTCTTTAGTGGTTCGGTACCTGGAAGATGGCCGACCAATCCGGGCAACACAAGGTTAACACCCAAGAAACCACACCCTGTGTTTACATTGAGGAAACCCTAAATCTAATAACTACATTCTGTTTAGCCAAAACATTGCCAATTGAAATTGTTTCCTACTCTTGACCCAATGTCAACACCACAGTTACACAATTCAAACAGTCATGGTAGGGTGGTGGGGGGTCACCTCATGAGTTCATATTCCCCGTCGGGGGGGATGAAGCTGATGCTTCTCTCCGAGTCGAACTTGCTGAGCCGCACGCATTGGTGGAAGGTGCAGTCGTCGATGGCGATGGACTGCTTCCCACTGCTGGGGGGTGGGGGGGACAGATACTGAGCTGAGTACGAGCAGAGAAACCCCCTTCGACATAGGGGGCTAAATGTGCCACAACAACACATCCAACAGCTCTGCTCTATAAAAGCACATGCGAGAGTACTGGGAAGTAACCTGAAAACAGACACAGAAAAAGCCTGAACGGACCAGGTGAGGGAGCCTACCTTCCCCCCAACTCACTGGAGGTGGAGCAGAGTGAGAGAGAGAGAGAACAAGGAAAAATAGGAGCTTAGGAACTAATCCATTTCAAAACATTTCACATTTTCCCACGATCACGAACATAAAATTACCATTCCAATTTTTTTTACGCTAAATGCTTTGACAGATAAACGCAGTTCACACTCCTGCTTTGGAATTCCCCACCTCTTGCCCGAGTCGTCCGTGGCGCCGCCCTTGCCCTGCTTGTCGATGACGATCTTGTCGTTCATGCCAAACTTGCATTCGGGCATTCCGCTCAGGTAGCTCTTCATCACGACCCGGCCCGACACATGAGCGCTCAGGACCTGGCCTGGGGATGGGCAGCAGAAGCCTAGTCAGCGGCGAAATAAAAGATGACCCGGCTGAAAGGCCACCTCCTGCCATTAGGGGCAGTCAGCGCATACCTTGTGGAGACATGAGCAGGTTGACGCTCTCCAGCACATCAAGGAAGAGCTCGTTTCGCCGGTACTTGATCCCCTCACGGCGCCAACCGATCTGCCCTGTCACCTGGCTGGTGATCTGAGACTGCTCCTCCTTGGTCTACGGGGAGGCAAGTTCACCTTTTCTATTCATGCATCTTCCAGCAAAATCACATTAACAAAACTCATGCGCGTATGGACGTGTGACTCACCTGATGCTGGAGGTGAGATGTTCCACAACCAGCAGGTTCCAACAAAGGAGGCGGGACAATGTTAGGGAATGTCGTTTACTTCACCACACACACATACCTGGCCATTAAATGCCCTTGTGAACTCCTAGCTGGGCTTGGACAAAGAAAGAAGGCCTCACTGCATCCTAATCTTTAATCCAACACGAGTTAACGGCATAGCGGTAGGTAAGAAATGCAAGGGACACCTGGCTCTTGATGCCCTGCTGGGTAATGAAGGTTTTCAGGGCTCCCGTCTCAGAGTTCTGTGGGTAGCCAAAGTCCAGGATCTCTGCAGGAGACCAACACGCAAATAAGACGCAACATCATTAAATTACTGGAATGTTTAATCTAAGAAACTTGGTAAATCGAGTAGAGTCTTAACATCAGTCTTAAAGAAAGAGACCGGAAACCCTGCTCCAGCGGCGGCCAAAATGCATGCCGGGTTTTTGCACCATCTCTCTGGTAGCAATTGGTTTACAGCAGGTGCAAATATAGCTTAGATCTAAATTAAGATTCCCTCAAAGAGGTTTGCAGAGCTTAGACAGCAATGCTTAGGGATATAGGTAGCATAGTGGTTAAATATATAAATTGGCAACCACCAGGCTGTCAATTCACACGCCAAGAAGCTGTGGTAAAACGTACAGTTAAATAAATGTATGAGATTTTGATTATGTGTTAACTATGCTATATAACACAGCAGGGTGAAAATCGGAACACCTCCAGCACAGACGGGGGGTGTCAAGGATGAAGCCTACCATCCAGCAGCTCATAGATCAGCACGAAGTTGTTCTTGATGTTCTCCTCGCTGATCTTGCCGAAGTAAGCGGTCATCACGTCGCACATCTTGTAGAGGAACTCGAAGACCATGGCAGCGTTGACGTTCTGCTTGGTGACAGCTGCCAGCCAGATGTTGGAGCGCTTGACATGAAAGAAGCTGGTGCGGGCGATGTTGGTGACGGGCGAGCGGACCTGCTGCCGGGCGTGGATCACGTTCACACGGAACGCGTCCACCGCGTTACGCCTGGGGGAGCAGGCAACAAGGCCGACCTTCACTCAAAATTTCGAGCGAGCACAAGTGGCACTCACGCACACGAACTTCCAAAAGGACCCAAGACTCACCCTATGTCATCACGGTACACGCGGGAGATCAGCACCTCTCCCTTGTGGTTGTAGATAAACAATCCTCCGATCATTGTTAATCTGAATCCTACGTAGCCATAGTGAAGTCCAACCCTGGGGAGGGGGGGGGAGGTTTACTTATAAAGCTACCCAACTAACGATTCATTCAAAAAAAGCAGCAAAAGGATGGTGTTTCCAAAGCTACAGACATGTGAAAGACTGGGGCTCTTAGCCTGACAGGGTTAGTCAAGATGGGGGGAATAACGTAATGCCTACCAAGTTACAGATATTCAAGGCCGGACGCGGAAATCCAGCAGAAATAGCTGGCCCTCGAAGCGGCCATTAAAAAGGCCGGTGACACCAAATCCTATAATATCTGCAGCCAGCATTTTTTTTTGTCCCGTCGACTCCGCACGACTTATTACACAACCTTTGCTAAATCATACACTATGGCATTACCAGGCTTTTTAAAAAAGAGTAGCAGGACAAATGTGAAATGTGTGACTATCGGTAATAGTCATCATAGATGGAGCACCTTCATATCGCGCACTCTACACCTCGCTAAAAATAATCATGAAGTACTGATCATATAATGGACTAAGTAAAATCAATCTCCAAAAAGACAGAAAGCAAAAAGCGGTTTTATAATCCAAAAACCCAGTCGAGACCATATGAGAATTTGGGATTTGAAGAGCTTAATGCAGAACTTTGCTTAAGATTCCAGTTACGTGTGTGGAGTGAAAATGAGTGGAAACCATGAATCGGAGTATTTAACTAGTTTTCCAGCGCTAACCCACTCGGCAGTGGGAGGTTTCCGTTATTTCTAACGTCCGTAACCAGGTCATAACCAAAAACCCAGGAGACACCCATGCTGTTTAAAATGTCTGTCTTTAAACTGCAGTTGTTTTAGCAGCTAAGCACCTTTAGACATAATAACCAAACTTACCGTGTTCCTCGCCTCTTCACAAGTAACCTTCGCTACTGCCTCCAATCGATAACTCACTAATATTCATTCAAGATGTCTGCAGTCTCTCCTCAGAAGGCTGTCAGCTGACAAGCGTCATTACGTCATGACGCAGTGACGCGCAGCGCATCGACATTTGCGAGGGAAACTAGCAGCCGGAAGTTTATTTTGGACTTTGATGAATTCTGTTACACTCTTTGAGTTTTTAAGTTATTTTGCTACTTCACTTATCATGACTATAAAGAGATTTTACATGTTATTCACTTCTGTTTTCACAGATAAAACCTGAAATTTTTCTGGGGTATAAAGAGCAAGTTATTTTAATGTTTTCTTGGCATGATACCTTACCAGGATATTACCGCTGTATAGTGATCTACTTCGTCTAACTTGTACGCATAAGTGGGACTGCATGTCCAAGAATTAGATTTAATCACCTAAATCACACAGTAAACATCTGATTTCACAGAAGGGTGCATCAGCTTTACAGCTGGTAAGAATTCATGTAATGCAGGTGTTCGGACGAGTTGAGCTACCTATCGAGACGTACCATCGAGCCTTTTTCCGCATGTGCAGTTCCACCGTTTGAGCGTTAGTGTTAGGTTTTAGAGGTTTTTTTGGGGGTTAGGGCTATCGATTAGCACTACGGTAGCCTTACTCGACAAGGTAGCTCAACTTGACAGAACACCAGCTTAGATCCTTTCTCAGTGCTTCCTGTCTTGTGAAACAAGCATGGCTGGGTCCAATACACTTCCTGTGACCTTGGGAAGATTCCACCCAGTACTGTTCAGCAAAAACATAGAGGTGAGTGTTTCATCCAAGGCTATGGACACTACACAGCCTCCACAAGGTTGTTTGGGTTTCCTGACAATTTAGACATTTATCAAAGTGAATTGGTGAATCAAAATGTTTCCTGGTCCCATGTACCCTTTGCTAAACTGACATCCCTTCCAGGCTGTCACTGACCCTGTACTGCAGTGGTCACCAACCCTGATCCTGGAGATCTCCAATACTTCTCTGAATCAGGGGTAATGAACTAGTGCCTTGTTCAGTTCATCCCTTGGCTGCCTTCTACTGGATAAGCCATTGAAAGATGGAAGTCACCTCACATAATTAAAAACCAATAATCCACTCCACACACAGAATCTGTCACAGATAGTTTATTATATACTGCAGTGGTTCCCAACCTTTTTTAACTCACGGCCCACACAGCCAAACACATATGTTTCCGCGGCCCACTGCAAAAGAAT
>JAODLC010000047.1:13725533-13744044 GCA_026781145.1 Hippopotamyrus pictus
TTTTGCCCTTTTCTTGCTCTTTGGCAATGGCAAAAAGAGGGAAAATGCACACAGGCTCAGATATTTGCATGTAAGCAACCATAAGTGATACTTCTAATGTTTTAGTTTTCCTTCAGCATTTTGCCCTTTTCTTGCTCTTTGGCAATGGCAAAAAGAGGGAAAATGCACACAGGCTCAGATATTTGCATGTAAGCATTATATGCATTATATGCGCTGACGATAAGAAAACCACGTGGTTAATTAATTATGAAGTTCTGTCTGGTCTGTACCTATAATTGGTCATGACTTGAATGTCATGTTTGGATTAGAATTTGCGGAAACCTGAAGGGCAGACATCCTTGAATATACATTTTCAGTTGAAATTTTATTATATTGAGTTTAAATCCAAATGCTTTAAATTTTTTTGAAAGAAAATGACTTAATTTTATGTACGCATGCATTGTTTCGTCCAAGAGACTGCAACGCTGACATTTTGATTTTTTTAGTGTTTGTAATTTTTACATTGTCCAGTAGAGGGCATCAAAACGACATTCAGTGCAAATGGTGCCATGACGAAAAGGCTTCTCTGTCAGTATTCTCACAGTCTAGGGCATGTGGCCTTTCTGATCCTCGGTGTGGAGCCAGAAGTCAAATGTTGGTAGTTGGCCTTCCCACCTGACACCTGTCCTTCAGCTCTGCTACAAGCCACTCCAGTTTGCCTGAGAGCAGCCTCCCAAAATTCCGCAGGACTAAATCCAAGTTGTGAGTGCGCTCGCTTGGGCAAAAAAAGTACTGTTTCTCCACTTCACCCTGGAAACCAGAGACAAAGTCAATATATGTATGTAACAATTACATATCAAGTACATTTATCTACTTTATCTACTTAAGATACTGATGTATGTGATTTATATATTGTAGACCAGTCGTACTAAACTGATGGGCTTTCATAATTAAATAAAATGAAATAAATGATTGGCAAATTACTATTGTGTTTTATTTAGACACACTGGCACTATGGTTTATCTCCCACAGACGTACTTAGACACGAGTGTCTCTTACTGTGATCTCCAGGTGAGTCACTACATGCAGGTAATTGGAAACACTGTGCTCCAGTTGTTGCAGCAGTGACAGCTGACACCCGGGGTGACTAAGAGTCATTGTCGCTCTTACATCTTGACCTAGCATCTCCAGGGCAGACTGGACCTCCCCTGTTTTCTGCTGCATCTACGCAAAACACAAAATGCAGATTAACACATTTGTGTTAGACAAGACTGAGTTCTCTGTCACTGGAATAATTTCCATCTATATTAAAACCACAAGGTCTATTTATCAATTCAAGTTTTCTTTGGAAACATAAGTGCACCTTTAGTTTGACTTTGTTTAGGTGGGCCTGGTTGCTTGCCATCGGGTGTGTGTGTGTGTGTGGGGGGGGGTTTATAACTCACCGATTTCTTATCCCAGGATGCTTTATGGATCTTAACACAAGGCAACTGGATAGGAGATGGAAGTGAGGCTGTTGAACTGCAGACACTCTAGATGTACACAGGCAAGCGAACACGCAGAGAGACAGTAACCCAGTCAAACACGCAGACAGGCAGATGACACGAAGACGTACGACAGCCAGGGAATCAGGCAGGTAGAGAAACCAACAAAAATGCGATCCGACATTCGGGGATAGTGTGGAAATAAAGGATTGAATTTCTTGTATTTTGCAACGTAAGTCTACCATGCATTAATACAACTCTTGTTTTTTCACCATAGCAGCCTCCAGTTTCTTCAATGTGTTCATGTCTCTCCGAGCATGATCATCGCACACAAAATCGATTGGTCTTGCCTGAATGTTCCCCACCTCTCCGGCAGCCAGGAAGATCAGCAGAAATATGGATCCTGAGAATAAAACAGAAATCACGTCTTTATAGAACAGGCGAAGTTCCGTACTGACCGCACTGCCCACTGGTTGATGCTGATCACTGCGTCGCAGTGACTTTACCAAACAATGTTCCATGCTATTGCTCCACAGTGAGCAGCGGATAACAAACTGTGAAGATAACGCAGCATCTGTCCAGCACAGTAGTCTCTCATCTGTTCACTCCTCAAAACACCAGCCTAGTCTTTCTTAGAAACCAGTAGATGAATGTCAAACTATGCACAAACTACTGCTTTTATTACATACCTTGCATTTAACTCCTCTCTGATGTGTATCTTGTGTCTTGTATTTATTTTCTGTCTTCTTTATGCCAGCTGTTAGTTGTCTGCTATCATGATGTCTCCAACAATAGCAAGCTGTGCCATCTGAAATTTCCACCAACCTTGGTCATGTGGCAATAAAGATTCTGATTCTGGCTCTGATCAACCAAGTCAATTTGGTTGTAATTGATATGTTCACAAGATGACCAAGATGACACATGAAGTCCAAAAAAGTCCATTTTAAATGAAAGGTTTGTCAGACACGGATTTCTTCTACACTGTTCTACTGCAGTGCTTCTAGCAATTCTTTAATCACTGCTCAGGTGCATTCCACACTGCCATGCCTGTGGGATTTGGTCGTTTGTGCTTTTCTTGTGCCATTCTTTTAAATGTGTTGTTCCGGGTCTTCCAGTGAATCCCACGTAGACCCACCTGGTCTCTCTCAGTCTCCCTCCCAGTCCTTCTCAAGTTCCTCTCCCGGTTTTGTCTACCACTGGTTTTCCCTGCACGTCTATTTCTGCGAAAATAAAAATCATATATGAATCATACTTTTTAAAGAGCAATTGCAAAGCCACATGTAATCAAGAGATTTCATGATTCTTCAGTGCTGATCCAAACAGTATTAAACTGTATGAAAGCAGCTAATAAACATTCACTCTTTAGCCTGGGTTAATATTCTACCTCTGGACATCCTGTTATCCACGTAGATTCACTATGCAGGGACACATTCCATTAAACCTGGACTCTTTCCCAGAATTGCGCATGCAGGGTTAACTCCCGCTTTGACCAAATTTATGGTAATAGGAAAGAAGTTCAAACCCACATAATGACCTTCACCCTATCTAAGAAATCCTTGGGGGCTTTTCTGTAGAATTTAACCGAACAGTGAAAATCTGTGCATTTAGTTTTATATAGGTGTGTGTGTGTGTGTGTGTGTATATATATATATATATATATACATACACACAAACACAGACACACACATATATATATCTAATAGGACAAGCAGTTACAGGACACTGGAAAATCGAGTCCATGTAAATTTTCTCTATGGAACATATTCGACTTATATACAAAAGTCTTGGGATAAATTATATATATATATATATATAATATATATTTACACATATACATATATTGATCTATCTACTGCGATGGGCTGGCCCCCCATCCAGGGTTGTTCCCTGCCTCGTGCCCGTTGCTTCCGGGATAGGCTCCGGACCCTCCGCGACCCAATAAGGATAAAGCGGGTTGGAAAATGGATGGATGGATGGATGATCTATCTACTTTTTTAGTTAGATCATGGGTTAAGTCCCTTGAACTTTTCAGTAACTTGCCTGATTTGATTATATCAATATTTACTTGAGGAACATTGTCTCATTCCGAGCTAAAGGTTTGCCAGCTGTCTACCATGCTGCCGTATTTAGTGTCTGCTGACATCATGACCCACCTGACAGGCTTCTGCAGTTGTCATTCAGCTGCATGTCTTCTCCACTCCTTCGCACGAATCCACACCAGCGGTCTGGTGCAGTTTTGAACAAGAGGCAGTAGGGAGCAGAAATAATCCTCACTGGAAATCCACACAGCAAAAGGCAGCCTGACTGATTCAGTGACTTTTTGTCTGATTGATTTCATTATTAAATGAGTAATTGTTTGACAGGCTAATAGACTGACTGACCGTTTCATTGATCTGTTGACTGTCTGATTGACCAGCTGATACCCACAGCCAGCTACATCCCCAGCACACTTTTAAGTGGAGATCAAAACCAGACGGGTGAATGATGGTACAACTTTACTGTATTAACACAAATACACAATATTCTGTTTTTTTTTCATGATTTCATCTACAGTTCCAAAATTCTTTCCATATGTATTACACCTCAAAAGGTCTTGCCTTTGATGACATTCATCATTTTAGAAAAACAAATTCCTGTCATCCATCACATAATATGCCACCAGAATGAAAATCAAAGCCATAATAATTACCAGAACAACATTTTAATGGTAGAAAACTAGTGCAATAAAAGTAGATCTCTGTAGAGAAATACTCCAGAAAGATGTAACCTGGTCTTTAAGAACATTTCAGCAGGCTGGTAAGTCTCCCAGTGCATCATACTGGGACTGGTATCCTTCCGGCAGGGGGATTCCACACAACAGCATCTCTCTGGAGCGGAGCTATAAGCTGAGGGTGTTCAAGATACACAGAAATAAAAACTCAACTCCAAGCCAGGTCACTTGTGGGAGAAGCACATTGGTGTTCTGTCTCCTAGGCGGGTCATTCTCATCCGCACAAACCTCCACACGTGCGTGGATGGAATGTAAGGATGCTAAACAGAGATGGCAAGAGGAATCTGGTCATGGATATGTTGAGCTGGGATTAAGGTTGGGGTTAGACCATGTTGAGACTGCAGGCTCAATGCGTGTGAATTGTTAAGGGTTCTGCTAAATACCAGAGAGGGAATGTTACATTAAGCTGAGCAAGGAATCACCAGTTAACTGAACACCTGGTGGAGAGAGACGAATCAGTGATGACATCACCCCTCTTCCACTTTCTCTTCCAGTGGGATCACCTCAAACAAGCTCATAGCAGATATCTTTCTGCTTCCATCATGTTCTGGGAGATATTCAGTCTCTATCAATGACTCAAAAGGTGAGGAGGAAGAAGATGAAGAGTCTTCATCAGCTGGACTGGAAGGGGCGCAAGCTCCTTGCAGTGCGGCCAGGATTTCAGATGCAAAGTACACAGGTAAGGTGGGCGAGGAAGGGGTCTCAGGGGTGTGACCCTGAAGCTGAACCTCAAAGCTGTGGAATCTGGAACAATGGGTGTTTAGTGGGCTCTCCGATGGGGCTGGGCCTGTAGGGAGAACAGAGTCCATCTGGTCATCAGCGGAGAGCATGACAGAGGTACATGATGACTGAGGAAGCTGAATTTGTGACTCCCCCGACTAAACACAGGTGAGTGCATACCTTCAACCTGGATATGTTGTGGAAGCTCATTTTCAGGGGATAAGCCTTCCTCATGCAAGTCTTCACTGAGGTCATCATCATCCACGGAAGACCAGGCTCGCAGCTTAGCTTCAGCGATGGCGAACTGCTCAGCTACCCCTGAGAAGCATGAGCACCGACCTAAACACACCTGTACACACACGGACACACTTACACAGTATCTCACGCAGACACTGACTCACAGACAAACTCATTGACAGAGATTCAGGCGCATAGACAGATACACACAGACCCCGAATCACACACAAACACTTTGAAAGACAGGGACACACAAAGATACAGGCTCATTGACAGACACTGACTCTCTCTCACATGCACACACACATCCACACAGGAACACACAGACGCAGACTCACACAAAAAACCTTGACTCGCAGTCATAGACTCTTTGACAGACATTGACTCATAGGCACTGACTCTCACAAACAGGGACTCTCTTAGAAATTCAGGCTCATAGGCAGATACACAGAGACACAGACTCATACACAGACCCTGTCTCGCAGTCATAGACTCTTTGACAGACATTGGCTCATAGACATTGACTCATAGGCACTGACTCACACAAACAGGGACTCACATAAAGATTCAGGCTCATAGACAGATATACAGAGACGCAGACTCATACACAGACCCTGTCTCGCAGTCATAGACTCTTTGACAGACATTGACTCATAGGCACTGACTCACAAACAGGGACTCACATAGAGATTCAGGTTCATAGGCAGAGACACAGAGTCGCAGACTCATACACACACTGCCTCACCCGCAGCAAAGCGTGCTTCCTGCTCTCCCTCACTGAGGTGGCGGTAGGAAGTGAGGTGAGACTCCAGTGTGCTGAAGGGCTCCACAGGCTTACACCAGCCCTTCCACTCGATCAGATGGGCCACCCGGCCCTGGGCCATCGCAGTGGGCTTGGTCACGTGCTCCTTCACCACCTGGGAGATACCTGTGGGTTTGGCCGGTACAGCACAACATGACCAAAGGGTGCCGTTAGCAGAGTGGGCACAAAAAAATTGCTTCTGCGGTGCCTCTGGTAGAGACATGTTGTGAAAGTCAAAGACACTGTCAGAAAAAAATGTGTAACCTTTGAGGGTACAATTACTTGTCACTGGGGCCAAATGTACCCCAGCTGTAAGGTACCTTTTAGTCTAATTTAAGGTACAGAAATAGACTCTGAGGAACATGTTTGTACCATTGGGGGTACACTAATGCTGTTTTTATTTTCGGGAACAAAGCTGTACCAGGGCTGTACACATTTTTCTGACAGTCTGCACTCGTGTGTGTACCGTAGAGCGACGACCAGGCCAGTGCTGCGATCTCGTGGATGGTCAGGGCTTTTCGGGGCTTTGGCAGCATTTCCACGCCGTCCACAGCATTTACCTGCAAACAGCACAAGCATTCAGTTACTGGCGCATCACCAAGGCCGACAGGCCGACCTCAGTAAGTCCACAAGTGAGACTCCCAATTCATATTAAGGCAGACAAGGTCATCTGTCTGTTCGACCCAGGCATTCCAGTCCAGATACGGGCTTTTGCATCATCCAGTAGCCGGGTGTGATGCTACAAATCCTGGGTAAAATATCATCTCTGCTGGCTTTGCTCCAGGGACCCTTGTTCACGGTTCCCCCTGCCAGTAAGTCTGCTGTCTGCTCACGTAGGAACACCTGCCAGGGATGCAGGGGATGGTCCCCCTCAACTGGACACCAAAAATACAAAGCCGTTCTGATTCAGCATGACCCCTAAAAGCTGCTCATCCACCAGGCCTGTCAGCAGATCTGCTAACTCTCTACACAGTCTGCTGCAGAACTCCACAGGTGCAAAACGGGACTCACGTTATACATCCATTACCAACTTGTCTCGGTACAACAGAGGATCATAGCAGCTTCCTTACACCTTTACACTCCCACCCGAGTTCAGACGATAGACGAGTTGACGGCAGGAAAAGCTTAACTGCAAAACCGAATGGAAACAGGCCGCCGTGCCCCTGCCCGTCCGACATCAACTCAAAATAACAAGACCTAGCTTTATTTATTATAGAAACGCTGTACCAGACTGGCCTCTTCCACAGCAACGCTGCCCAATCTGCCGGGGACAAGTCGACCCCAGAGGAACAAACCGCCACAGATCACCATCTCTTTACATGCTGAGTTGCTGGCTGCGCCTGTTTCATTTTCTAGCCCCCGCGCTTGACTGTGCATCTACCAACTTTCCACTGGGAAAGGTACGTTTCTATAGCAACCTGTCACCATGGAATTATTTCTCCTAGGCTACCCGGCGATATACGCAGATGATGTCGCGTAAAAGACTGGCTGCTCACCGTGGCTTACCGGCGACTCGTGCTCTTCTCTCGCCGTGGAAATCTGGGCTGAGGCACCCGCGCTCCTGTGCTGACGAGCTCGCTAAACGCTAAGAAGCGGCAGCCAAGAACATCATCAGCAGATGTTAAAGTCGCTAAATCGCGCAGTGATTTGGCTGTAATGAGCTAAAGACCCTGCCAGCTGGTAAGCCTGTGTGTAGGGGCTGGTTCCTGTTTCACCATAACCGTACGTTCAGTCATCACTACGCAGGCAGGAACAACCACATTCACCTGAGATGTTTCTCCAGTTCACTTTTATTCTTTTGTGATTATGAATGTCAGGGTTTTAAATCCCTTATCCCTGAAATACAAGCACATTTTATTCGGTTTTCAGTCAGTGTTAATGACTATCTCTTGTCTGGTAAGTGGCAAGGCAAAGTTGTGCAGAATTTAAAGGTTTGTGGTTTTTCTGGCTCTGATCTGTAGATGTCAGTAATCATTTGTCTGCTGTCTCTACCTCTTAATAAGCTGATGGCTGACAGTGCATTTTAAAAGTGTTCGACCTTGTTCTATACCCCTGGGATCCCTTAAGGCACCTATTAAATACACGAACCTTGAAATGAAGATCAAAATGTACGATGTTAGGATTATATTTATAAAATAGTACCCAGGGTTCTTAGTAAATGTGCTCCATAGATTTTGATTGGACTCTACATTCTTCAAATTTTGTTTCTTTTGTTCCTCACAAATCGGGTCCAGGTGTTTCATGCAGGTTGGCAGGGGCCCTTATAGACAGCGGTTCTGCTTCAGGATTTGTGTTGGGAATCAGACTAGGCTTTTGTAGCTGGGCTACAGTCCTGTGGCAATGTCAGCTACAGTCATGGTAATCAAACCCGGTGTCCATTTCCAAGGTAAAGCTGTAGTTTATTACCATTACCAGAGTAATCAGGCTTATTATGATCTGACCAGTGACTGGGTGAGTTTGATATGTACCTCAAAGAAGAGCAAACTCACTCACAGTGGTAAAATAGTACAACTGACAGTGAGACATGAAGTGACCTCGCATCTACGGTGTTATCTAAAAAGATGACCTTTTCTAGGTTATGTGAAAGTTAACGCTCAAGTAATGGAGACAATTCGGCAGATGCAGTCGCACGGTTGTACCTCTTTGTGAAGTATAGGAAAGCAAAGCATCGGTAAGTTTTTCTGGTTAAAAAGCTCCAAGCAGATACCCTTGGGGACCTGATAACTGGGTCAAATTCATCTTCAAGTACTGCACGCCCTCTAGTGGCAAATGGATGAAAGGCATGTCGGCATGCTTCCCATGAATATGGGGGTCAGGTAGAGAATCCTCAGCTCCATGTCACGCGCAACAGGCAGTCTGTTATGATGAGTGGAAATATGTCTGTATATAATGTCTTTTCTCACATTATGAGAGAAGGGGGAGCGTCATGCAAAACTGTGAATTTGGGCTATTCTAGTCAGGATTGTGTGTCACATTGAGATAATCAAATTTGAGAGTCACTTAGCAATGCTACACAGCCCTATGCTATACGGCCACGGGGGTGACGCTGCTGAACAATTAATCTACGTCATCACATAGGGTTAACCCAACTAATAGTGTTGTGTTTCTGGCTGTAAACAGTGTATATGTCATGCATTTCATTATTTACTAAAGATTTCAGGGCTGACATGCCCTGTTGAGCTTGTCTATCTTGCTGTGTGTAACATCTGGTGCTCTTAAAAGGGCGACATTAAACATTCCAGTTTCATGTGCAGGTTTTACATCAGAACGGATTTAAAGATAAATACAATATAAATATATAGATAAAAAACGTGCCAAAGATCGTGAGCCCAGTGAATTTCTATCAAAGTAGTTGAGCATAAGCGTAATTGTTTGTACGTTCTGACATACATAAACCCAAAACCTCGCTATTTTATATTTCATCAAGTAGATCAACGCATATTTATAATTTATCATTTTTGCTGCAAATAAAGCACAAGTAAGAATAAAATACAGATCCCGTAATATTACTTAGAATCGTATTTTTCGAAATTTTGTTTGGACTCTAACCTTTACCTGTGGATCGTTGTTGTGATCATTTGTTCAATAGATTCCCGAATCTTAATGCACTTTATGTTCAGAAACAGGTGCATCACGGCATTGATTTTGTATTAATAGCGAAGGCAGAGGCGAAGACGCGACGCTGCGGAGCAACCCGCTGTTTACCAATAACACAGTGTGACTGGGGTCATTATTCTTTTAGCTATAATTTAATGCAGATATGCTCTTACAAGAGTACCGAGCTTACCATCAGTACTAAAACCTTAGTAGCATACAAAAATCATCCATAAATGAAGGCAGAAGTGAGCCACAGAAGTCTGTCTCCTGTCAAAGGCAAATTCGCGGCTGCACGTCAATAGACAAAGAGTCATTGGTCCGCCGACGCACGAAACAGGTGCATTACGACATTGATTTATATTCGAACGCTTCAAATATACTCTTACAACACTATGATGATAATAAACGCACGCAGGAAATTAAAAGAAGAAGACGTTTCCACGTTAATAATAACGAGCGCTGGCTTACCTTGGAATTAAAATCAGTCAACGCAGTCAACAGCATATTTGCTACGACGACGGGTCCGTGTTGTATAGTGAATTTACCCTAACCCCCTTAGTCATACTCCAGGTGTTTTATAAAGGCGATTTTATATTCCCTTGGTCTGCTGGTGCCCGACCTCCACCGATCTACAGACTCCCCGGTGGCAGTGTCACCAGTTTGAACACCCAGCTTAAAGTCAGACGTTTTTCTTAAAGCTACAGGAGATACCGGCGTGATATGCTCTGCAGTCGGCCCTTGGTGTTCTGGCGCCCTAGGTGAGATTCTGCTGCGCGCCCCTCTCCAGAGTAGCAAAAAAACAAATTTAGTCAATTCATTTGCATTAAAAACATTGTACATGGTATCCTCAGACATCGCTCTGACTCGCAACTTGGCTCAGACTCAAGTCACAAATTTGATGACATGGATCTTGACTCGGCTTAACTGATGGAAAGACTTGGACTAGACTTGGACCCTATGACTTAGGTTAACTTGAGGTTATAGTTATCCCTCTGGCTACCATAACATTAATTTTATAATTTCAGTGCATATTAATTCTCTACTGTCTGCATTTTCATCTGGCTGAATGCAAGATATCCTGAGATAGTTTGTTGGAAAGATGCATCACTCCCTGCATATACATGGATTTAAAATCTGTGTGAGGACAGGTGTGACAGAGTGGAGACACTGTTTTCAACCTTCCTCTATCTAAGAAGTACTTAACCTACAATGTAGTGTGGCGGGATTTTGCTGCGGCAAGTTTAACCAAAGAAACTGACCTGGACTAGACTTCGACTTGAGTTCACATGACTTGAGACTTGACTCGGGCGTACAATGTTGTGACTGGAGACTTGACTCAGACTCGCCGAGGATTATTTGCTCCCATCCCTGTTAACTAGCTAGTTTGCATCTGATTTACAAGAAAAGTAGTGAAATATTAAAACTAGTAAATAAGTGCAATGTCACAGAAAGCAACCAGAGGTTTTTTTTCTTTATTTTTCTCTCTCTCTTGCGCCCCCTAATGAAATGGCACCCTGGGCGATTGCCTAGGTCTCCTATAGGGTGGCCGTCTCTGCTCTTCTGTACGCTCTGACCGAGTTAGATTCCTGAGGAGATCCGTTCCTTTATGCAGACTCGTCCAGTATATAAGCTGAAGCTTTTCATTATACGCAAACCATAACTCCTGGAGGAGTTTCTCCATCTTTATGGTTGGACTCGTGAACTTGCTCTAGTTGACGGAGGTGCTGCTTCAATAAACAGGAGTGCCTATCGACCTGCTTCCCTCTTTCAGCACCAAAGCTGATGAACAGCACCCGACTGGTCTTTTGGTTCCTATCTTCCTGGTAGGCCTAGTGAAAAGCATGCTGGGAGTATAACAGTCAATGTTATTACGAGTATCTATTACTTGGGTTGAACACTTATTTTCTTGCTTTGTTGTGATATTCTTGTATTTCCGGTGCTTGTAGCGATGCAGCACATGTAAACCCTTACCACGCAAATACTCTTAGGCAGTCAGGAAGGTTGGTGCCACGTTTTTTATCTGCTTTGGGGCAATACCGGTCCTAGCCAATGTGGCGGGCATCACTGCCAGCACCGGTTGTCTGAGGCAAATTGAAGTCGGCGCCCCCTACTGACCGACAGGAAAAAATCGTTTAGCCTGTGTTGCAGATAGAATTGACTGGCCCGGCCTGGTGGGTTCTGTAGGAGAAGCTAATACAAAACACGACTAATTGAGATAGAGACAAATCCTTATACTATACTCGTATATATGAACAATTTATTAAAGAGTTTAAGCTGTAGATACTGGCCACAATTCCCCCTCGCACACACTAATTAAGTCCTAGACATCAGAAAATAACTCACATTGTACACAATAAACAAGTTGTTCGTCACTCTCTTACAACACACAGGTGTCGAGGGAGTATATTTTGCTGCTGATTTAATAATAGAAACTGTCCTTCACCCCGATAATGTTCTTCTTGCCGGTGTGGCCCAGGAGACACTAGGCCAAAAGAGAGAGTGAGGAAAATCCGTTTTCTGAATGAGGACCCACATACCATCAGCGCAGCCCTGATTCCACAGTGCTGATCCCTTATGACTGCCTCTGTGAGAGACAGTGATGCATAGCGTTACTCATGGGGGGGCAGGTGGGACCCATCCCACCCATTATTCTAGACAGTCATTTGTCCCACCCAGTATTTTCTAGCATTTTGTTTTTAGAAATATGAACAAACTTGTCATAAGAATTTGGTTCCCAACAAATCTACTGAAGGAGGGGAAAAAAAAAACCTTTGCACAGTTACATACGCATAAACGGACGTATGTAGTCAATATTGAAATGGACAGGTAGCCTATACATAGGTATACATACAAGGTCATACAGGAGAATGCGGGAGGACGGATTTGACTCAGTCACTTAATGGATCTGTCCCTGTCCCCCCTATATTGTAAACACAGTGATGCCCTTAGGCAGCAGTTCTCCTGGGATGCAGATTGTGAGGCAGCAGTCAGATCCTGCAGTAGGCACTAGTTAAGGCTCCCATTCTGTGTATTCCCAACCCTGCTCTGCATTCCATTCTCCTGCTCCGTATTCCATTCTCCTGCGCCGCATTCCATTCTCCTGCTCCGCATTCCATTCTCCTGCTCCGTATTCCATTCTCCTGCTCCGCATTCCATTCTCCTGCCCTGCATTCCATTCTCCTGCTCCGCATTCCATTCTCCTGCTCCGTATTCCATTCTCCTGCTCTGCATTCCATTCTCCTGCTCTGCATTCCATTCTCCTGCACTGCATTCCAGACTTTGTGGTAGCCTATTTCAGCAGGACCCTGAGCTGCCAAGAGAACAACTACAGCGTGACACACAGTGGTGCTGGCTGTGTGACTCTTCACGCCTCCCTTCATTGACTATTCAATATTAGAGAACCAGAGGGGCAGGTCGATCAATGGATTGAGGCTTTACACAAATTTCATTACCCTCTGCAGATGGAGCGTGCAGGCACTGTGCCCAGTTAGATGACAGAGTTCACCACGGGGATAGATCAAGGCTCTGCATTCTTCTCAACAAATGGAGGTTGTGACAAAGAGGAGCTGAAGCAACTACAGGAAGAAGATGTTGACCTGGGCCCAGTGATCCATTGGAAGCAATGGGGTAGGTAGAGCTTGCTCCTTTGTGGTCAGCAGCAAAGGCATTGCTAAGGCAGTACAACCTCCTGATTCTCTGGCATGTTTGGAATCCCCGAGGAGCTCTACAATGACCAGGGGCACAGTTTTGAGGGTTAGATCTTCAGGAAAATCTGTAGGCAGCCGAGTAAAAAGACGAGGACACTACCACTACGGCCACAAAGTGTTGGACTGGTGGAAAGATTTAATAGGACATTGGTGACCCCATCAGCATCCTAAAAGGAGACCATCAGCGGCACTGGAACAAACACCTACCCATTTTGTTTGCATATTGGATGAACAGTACAGGTGACTATGGGCTATACCTCCGCAGCTCTTATGTGGGGGAGAGAGCTTTGCATGACAGTAGGCTTGATTTTTGAAAAGCCCTGGGCCACCAAGTCTAAAGTATGTCGGTCTCCAACAGGGCTGTCTCGACAGCATGGATGGACTGGCCCATGAAAGCCTCACACAGGCTGGGGCCTGAAAGAAGCAGGAATATGATGTGCATGGCAAGAGGTGAGAGATCCAAGGTATGTGTGTTTAGCCCAAGATGAAAAAGGGATGTTGCCCAAAACCTTATAATCCATGGGAAAGACTCTGTTTAGTACTCAGGAGAATCTCTGATGTTGTAGACAAGGTGTGGATGAAGACCCAGCTAGGATCAGTAGTGCTGGGGCCGTTTGGCACCATACCTGCAACCCAGTACTGGGAGCTCCACCACAGTGCTGACTAGCCAGTCACCATGGCGCTGATGGATATGGGGGGGGTCTCTGCAGAGGTCCCATTGTGAAAGCCTTGTACAGACCAACTACAGAAGTCTTGCTGGTGGAGTGCTGACCAGTCCAAAGAAGACATTCCCCACACCGGGGAATATATAATAATCATATATTATATATATAAATATATATATATATTTTAATTTCTAAACTTTTTGTGTCATCTGCAGCTCTTGCACAACTCCCAAAAACTCCCCATTTAAGTTCTTATACCGACCCCATGATGGGAACAATCGCGACATATAAGAGTATGTTATTGATAATGTTCATTTCTATCAAACCATGTGCTGTACTCAGTACCATTTTCCTACAGAATTTCACGTAACTTCAGATTGTCAGGCGTCTGTGTACTTGCCCCCACTCTCTTTCAGCCATCATTAAGTGAAAGTGCATTTTAATAATAGCCTCTATAAGAAACAGGGACACAGACCGGTATGACCAGGGGAAGTTAATTATAATCAGTACTGCCTCCCTTGGCGTACTCTTCCCACATTCAGTCCAGGTCAGCAGTTCAGACAGTGAGGTTGTGCAGTGTCTTCTAAAAAATCGGAATGAATCATCATCAGCATGCCACCCACTGGAGCGCTCAGTCCGGCTTTCCTTTATCTTCCCCGCCCATCATAGTACCGGTCTACACCTGTTTTTCCATGGTTTCTAACTAAATCTGAATTCGTGTAAAGCAGTCAGGTAAATTAACATCGGAGGCTTTGCAGTACGAATGTCATAGTCTGATATAATCAAACGAGGCAATGGGACTGATACAGATGTGAATTTATTCAAACCCTTTTTAATACCGTTGCCAAAACAATATGAAGAACCACGAACACTAACGTGGCCATTCATGTTCACTTAAAATAATAAAAAAAAAAACCCCACACACATGCACACACACACACACACACACACACACACATACAGAATGGTTCCTCTGCCCGCAGGGCTTCCACAACCTCCCTAATGTACACGGGACTGCTGCATGTTCCAGTCCATCCGACCCTCCACAGGAAATGATGTCAGCTGCATCCCTGAACAGTGCTTGCTCTAACCTACTGCTTGGTCACCCAGTGATGGGCCGCGCTCCCCCTACGCGTCATAGTTGGGGTTTTTGCGCAGGATGACGAAACCCTCCAGGATGGGTGTGACGGGCAGGTACTCCTCAGTGGCTAGCTCGGCCCTCTCACCGTGGGCCAGCAGGACTGGTGTGGTGTGGGTCTGGAAGCCCGTGATGGCCTTGGGCTTCCCGGCCTGGCCCACCACGTCCACCGCCTAGGGACACGCATCGCTCATTAACACACGCACTCGCACCCGTCGCGTCGCCCCACACGGCCCAGGGGAACGGCATCCTCACCTGTCCCACGCGGACCGACACTGGCAGCGGGCGCAGCTCCTCATCGAAGGTGACCAGCATGCGAGGCTGCATGGCTGCCACCAGACTGTACAGCACGTAGTGGGACTTCCCCAGGATCACTGCAAAAGGCCCCCAAGGGGCGGGTCAGTCAGCAGCCCGATCTGGGAGCTAATCAAGTCAATTTGAATCAAGTCAGGTCAAGTGGGTCTTTGTTACGACATCTATATACAATCCACACGAAATCCGCACTAAATAACATTTCCCAGGACCACTGTGCAGTGTAGAGACTGTATATAAGATAAGTGCAACTAATGAGGGAGAAGGTTAAAGGAAAATAGCTGATAAATAAAAATTGAGAATATACCAACAATAACACAGGACTAGGGGGGATTAGGGTGCATACATGTGTAGTTCAGAATCTCATGCCTAGTTCATTCGAACTCGTATGCAGACCGGAAATAGCTCAAGCATTCAGATCAGAAGATGCTTACCATTCTTGACATCGAGGAAAGAGACGAGGACCGAGAGCAGGCCAGCCACCGCTACCTGACTCATGAGCTGCCGGTCACTGTGGTACGGACACAGGGTGAGTGTCCCTTTGCCCAGGTGCATCAAACCCTACAGGTGCGGCAAACGGTGCATGCGAGGGTGAACAGCGGCCCTCATCGCCCAGGCACGCATGCTAGCGGGGCTTCCGTCCTTTTACCTGCGCTAACCTAACCATGAAGAGGTTGTTGGGGTCTTTGGCGTGGTACTGGGCCAGCTGTCGCAGCATAGCAGCAAGGCGGGCGTTGTTGGTCCCTGCCAGGAGTGGGGGGCGCAAGAAATGCGATCAGTGAGGAATCAGCTGTAAGCTGCCTTGGAGTTTGTGGCTTCACAGACTGCGTCATCTCACCGCTGCCCACCACGCCCATGGCAAAGATGGAGTTGTAGGAGACCTCGGGGTCAGCATCATGGGAGAACTTGCTGAGCGTGTCCAAGATGTTCAGCCGAGGATTGGAGACGGAGATGAGGGCAAGGGCCAGAGGGACAGCGCGCCGGAGGGCGGGTTCCCCATAGCGTAGCTGAGGAGCACGGCAGTATGAATACCTTAAAGAGTGCGCACGACCATATGTGACACAGAAACCCTGGTAGGGCTGCCTACCAGGTGTCCGAAGGTCCGCAGGGCCATCTCCGAGCCGATCTCCTCTCCCATAGCAATGAGTGCGATTCCCAGCACTGCCACGCCCTGCAGGGGGCAGTACAGTACAGAAGCAGTGACAACCGGTTCATGTGTCAGTCTGCTTTGGGGATCTGGATCATATAGCAAACATGTGTACCAAGCTGGCTCAGTACCTGGTGGGAGCCCATGTCGGCCGTGCTCTCCTTCTTCTCCTTGTCCTTCTTATCCTTCTTGTCCTTGTCCTCCTCTTTGTCCTTGGTGTCATAGTGCTCACTGCAGATATGAAGAAGCTGCTGTACCTTGAGCACATTGCCCGACCCTGAGGAAGAGCAGAGGCGGATTGGCCAAATGAAGCTTCCTGGACCGCCTGCTGCATTTTTGACCCCACTACATGGAGCTCTTGGCTCGCTTTGAGCCCTTTTTTGAACAGAAAGCGCCATCTAGTGGGGGTCAGAAAATATAGCACATGGTTCGTGAAGCTTCACTTGGCCGTCAGTAGTTGGCACCATCTACTTTGAACAGCAACCCCCGGAAGTGGTTGCTGTCGTGACGATTCTGACCTGCGTAGGCACAGATGTCCACCAGGGTGTTTGCAAAGCTGCGGAAGGGCTCAGATACCACCTGCAGAGCCGCCAGGGTAGTCTCAATGGCATCGCCCTTACCTGCAAGGTGACAGACCGATATTACTCTTTGGCATGCTAGTGAATCACTGCCCATTGGTGCACAGGCCTTACCCAGGTGGTTGAGGCCCAGCCCAAGGGGCAACCAGCGAGCATACGTGTCCTTCAGCTCCTGCTCCGACTTCTCCATGATGGTCTGCATTATGGTCGAAGTCACGTCCCCGTTGCAGGTGCCGACGGCGATCAGACCGCACGCCAGTGCGGTCACTCCTACCACCTGCAAGGAAGCACTATCAACCGAGGATGGCCACTGGGTCATCGCCGCAGACACATGGGGTGCCACTGAGCACCACCCGAACGCACAACCCTCACCTCCATGTTGGACTTGGAGTCGCCCATGACGGGCAGCAGCAGAGACAGCACCTCCTCACGGCCAGATCCAGCATAGGCCAGGCCCAGCCTGAGGAAAGAACATCAGATCACATAGCAAAGAGCCAACCCCAATCGGCCCAGGATGATTAATCACTAACCCTCACCCTTCCAGTTACGGGCAGGTGCTTGCTGCCGTCAGACTCACCCAAAGATGGCCCCGATCCGCATGACGTTGCTGTTGTGCAGAACGTAGTCAGAGAGAAGAGCCAAGGCAGGGTCGCACTCATTCCTGACGCCCGAGTTCACAATGCCACAGGCCAGGAGGGCACCTGACTGTGTGCGAGTGCATAAGAGTGTGTACAATGGCAGCTCACCCAAGTAGGGGAGGACAAAGCGCTGTCGTGTTTAGCCTTACTTTGATGTAGTCCTCCGATGAGTACAGGTACTTATCGATCTGCGTAAGACCACCGTCTACGTCCCACAGGAGAATCATTCCCAGGGAGGCGGCCGCACTCAGCATACCTGAGCACAAATCACGCAAAATAGACAGGTGGACACTTTTAGGGCACTTTTAAAATGTTTTAGCATATTCTAGCAAATACTTTTTCATTTCTTGTCATGCCATCCAGATCTGCCTCTGGTTCTTCTGACCACATCGCAATTAAAGCTTGGGTCTCTCAATTTGTCCATGCATACATTATTTGCGGCAAGCTATTTGCATAACCAATCAACAAAGAAAATGCTTTAAGTCCCACCCCCAATTATCAGCTGGTTTTTACTTTTGGTAGTCGAACTTTTGGTACTGGTATTCGACCAGAAGTCAGTGGAAAAGGGAAAGTACAGAAAGTACCGCACTTCATGCAGTGGAAAAGTGTCCTTGTGCAATGGTGTGCACACGGTCACAGACACACGGTCACAGACACACAGTCACAGACACACAGTCACAGACACACAGTCACAGACACACAGTCACAGACACACAGTCACAGACACACAGTCACAG
>JAODLC010000047.1:13771554-13818939 GCA_026781145.1 Hippopotamyrus pictus
TGTGCACGACAATGCACGGAATATCGTCTCGGCAAACAGTCCCACACGAGTCAACTGGCACTCGGTTCCATGTTTCGAAAATTGCCGCTTAGCAATTAATCGATCATCGATCGATAAGATGAAACAACTATTGATTAATGAATTACTCGATAATTTGTATCCCTAGTTGAAACCTGCTTCATCAACAAAGAAGAGCTCATGAGGAGTGTGTCTTGCTACAGTTTCTAACGATCTCTGCAATAGATGAAACGAAGTACAATAAATGACTACTCATAGCTAGAGTACACAAAAAGGAGGCGGTCCAGGTGGGAGTGTGTCTGACCCTGCACTTTGTGCCTCTTCCTTGTTTGGCCAGTAGGTGTCGCTGGTCATCCTGCATTTACTCTCTGTCTTTTAGCCTTTTAGTCCTAGTGTGTTTTTCACTGCTGTGTAGCTCAATGGGTTGGGTAAGTGGCTTAGAATATGACACCCTTCCAGTTAAAGGTTTGAGGCTGGCCTTTGCCCTATCTCACCAGTTGTTTATTTTTGGGTTTGATCTTTTATGATTTATCCGTGTGTTCCTGTTTTGGTTTATCCTGCTTGTGTTTTGATTTATTATGTTTGCTTGTTCTGTTGGTTCTTAGTTATTCCTAGTGTTGTTAGCTTTTAGTGATTCATAGTGTTCAGTGTTTGTTGGAGTTACCCGGTTCTGTGATTAGTTAATTGTAATCCACCCCACCTGTTTCTAGTTAATCTGTGTTCCCTTAGACTGATTGAGTTGATTAGAAGTTACACCTTTACTTTGATTTGCCCTGATACCTTGTGTGTATTTAAGGGCCTGCTCTCGCTCAGGCTAAACCCGCACTAATATGCTTTTGTTTAGAAATGCAAAAAGTTCTCTTCTGATTTAGCTTTCTGACCATGCTACTGAATTTTTTTCTCTTCCCTCAGAAGCAGAGAAAATTTTCATCACTGCCTGACAACTCATCTTTCTGTCAATGCCTCAGTAGGGACATTCATGAACATAAAAATTGTTACGCCTACATCAGTGAGCGGTTGGTTTGTTGGTTTGTACTTGGCTCGTGATTCTTTCGTGATTAGCTCTTTGCTTCAATGTCTATTTTCCTGATTAGTTATTCCTCACAGGAGTGAAAAATGTTTGTTTTTACGAGGAGGGCAGGATGTACCTGGCAAATATTTTCTTTTTGCTTACTTGTATGCAGCTAAATCGTGTTTTGTGTACAGTGCATGCTGTTTACAAGCAAAGAACTAAGAATTTACTGATTGCTGCAGTGAAACTGAGTAGAGTGATGTGTAGTGACATTTCTGGGTCCATGATGCATTTTACTGAACTTTGTTGCTGCCATTTTGATAACCTACATGATTCCTTTTACAGCAAATTTGTGTTTGTGATGCTACGGCACTGTGATTTTGCTTTTTCTAAATAAAACGTGTGCATTTACTTTAAACCCATGGTTGCTGCTGCCCTCTAGTGGCACTGTAAGGCAATGAAATTGTACTTACGTTCTGAGGAGCCGCACTTGGCTGTGACGGAAGCAGAATATAGGCATTTCAGTCAGCACACAGCACCACAGTGACCAGCAGACAGCCTACGGCCCCCCCACATACCTGCGTCATACTGCTCTGCCATCACTGGCACCAACCCGCACTTCCCTGCTGAATACAACTGCCCGCCATCGATCGCCATGGCATCTGCCTCTTCACGCTAAAAGGAGAACAAAGAATGTGCCTGCTTAGTACAGGGGACTGGGGGCTCTGGAAGCAGACGGTATTTCGGCCTAGACAGAGAGACTCCATGATAAGTGTCTCTTATGCCTCTTCTACCAACCCTGCCCAGAGAGGTCATAATTATTGAGACCAGCTTTGTAAATGTCTCCCCCATTCAGTGTGATGGCATCTGCCTGGCATTCCTAAAATCGACATCTATATCATGGTTTCAGCGCAAAACGCAGGCAAATTTAACAACTACTTCTTCTCCTTAGCAGATTTTAGGCACCATTTCACTGGCGGTTCTTTGACCCAAAAGGCCACAGAAAATCCCACTAGGAAGGCAGCAGAGATTCTGGTTACCAGCCATTCCCATGTGAGTCTCATGGAGCAGGTCTGTAAACTGGGTCTGATACATTACCGAGGCATCCTAAGAGAATGGAAGCGAGCAGGACCTTCATGTTGGAGGGTGTTGGAGAGAGACAGAGCCACAGTAAGCAGCCTCCTTTATAGACTGGGCATCGGGATGAGCTTACAGCAAACAAACATGCTTAGGTTAGGTACGATTCCATGTTGATTCCATGGCTAGTCTTGTACTGATCGTCTGACAACTCAAGAATGTCATTTGTCAGAGATCTAGTTTGTTGCATGACAAGTGACATTCGAGCTCCTGCAATCTTTTCTTCAGTCATCCAGCCAGCACCAGCCCCCCCCCCCCAAAATAAAACCCAGTAACAATCAGCATCCCGATCCATTCAGCACCCCCAAACCCAGGAAAAATCAGCACTCAGAATCTGCAGATGAGGACAGGGTCTCACTGAGGGTTAGCCATCTGAGGAATAGATTATTCAGCACTGATGACCCCCTCCCACCACCACCAACATAAGTAAAGTTGACAAACAGCAGCAGTAAGCCATCAGACATGCAATCATAATGTGACTCCCATCATGCACCAGGCACAGGGACCCTGGAAAAGGCCACACCCAGACAGCAAGGGCAAGGTAGATAACAGGTACTGAAAAAGCTGTTTATTGGTTGATTTCATTCAAGTAAAATATTAAGACAAGCTGTGTACATAAAACAGAAAAGTTTGGTCCCTTAAAGCACATGAAGTTTTACCCAAACATGCACGCACACAGACAAAGACACACACACACACGCACGCACGCACGCACGCACGCACGCACACACACACACACACACACACACACACACACACACACACACACTGACTAAAAGTCACCCCTACCCAGTGCATTATTTACAGTGAAAACATTGAGGAAATCCTCGCCAAGGGCCTTGATAATCCAATCAGAAAAGGGTGCATTAACTAAAGTTAAGTGTGAAAAGGCATTCATCCTACGGCCCAGTCAAAAGATCGGTGATCAAATTTCTAACAAGAGAGATCTTGCAGGTTTTCAATTGGATGAAAGGATGGTGCTTCGAAATGGCTGATGCATGTCTGTTATGTCCTTAACCTCCACCCCCTCTATAGCATGCAACCAGTCAGAGCTGATCTACCCAATCAGAGCAGCACACTCCAGGTGCACCAGGTGTGTCAATTTAAAGTTAGGATTATCTTTTTTTTTTGGTAGGGGGGGCTTATCTGATACTCATCTGCAAACAGGTCTGTGACGGCTTCTGTTCTAGGAAAATAAGGGAGGTGAAACATTGAAAGCCATCATTCATCCATACACACTTATTCAGTACAGTCACCAGGAGCTTGCAAGCGATACCAGGAAGCACAAAGCACGGGATGCCCTGAATGGAATCCCAGGCTGCCACTACACATATACAGTCACACTTCATGGGCAATTTAGAGACATCAATTAGCAAAACTGCTTGTTTTTGTACTAGGGGACAGCATGCAAACTCCATACACCTGGGCTTAGGGATCAAACCCACAACCCTAGCTATGTAAGGCTACAATGCCAACCACTGCATCGCCTCACTGGAGAATAATCGAGAGACTAAGATAAAAAAACATAATTTTACTTAGATATTTTACTTAGACTGCTCCCATCTGGCTACATGAGAAACAGCCCATTTAGAAGTTAATTTTAGGCAGACTGTCAATTTGAGGAATATCTGAAGTCTTGTAATGTTATGCGTTCTAAGTCTTGTACCCAACAGAAATTCACGGTGTAAATCCAAATTGTCACAAACTGAGTTTCCACCACTGCGTTAAACTCCATGGCAACCACTGTATTTTTTCTGCACAAACACTCAATCTATTTAAATCAACCAGATGGCAGAGATTTAAAAACATGGCTCTTCCAGGAAATGCAGGACTAGGCCGTGCAGTACCAGTAGGTAATCGGCACCTGAGGTCCAACTTCCACCAAGCCAAAGTCAGCTGGGTTTGCTGCATAGTGTCGATGGTTCCCTTTGGGTCCTGGATGGCGAAGGCAAGGTCATAGCCCCTGAGCCCAATTCCATCTTCTGCTCAGTGACAGCCTAAACGCCATTGATTGGCCGAGAGCGATGCGGAACATACCACTGTGTGTCAGCGATTGGCTGAGGGCTCTTCCACGTGCCGGACAGACAGAACATACGAACAAGCCCCCTTTGATGTGAAGGTTATATTTCAGAATCAGCAACTTTTTTTTTCTGGAAATAGGTCATATAAAAATCAAAGAAAATGGAAAAAAAGGAAAATCCTGTAACTACATGTCAATAACTACACCCCCAGTCTCTGGTCCAGGATCACCATGGTGATGGCAGGCTCCCAGTGTCCCATGACCACACAGACCTCCCTCCCTTCAGAGGAGGAGCGGCTCTGCATCGCCAAGCTGCAGCTGCCTGGAAGCCACTAACTCATTAATATGAAAAACGTTAACTGACAAGAATGACAAGAATTACGTCCTCTTCAGATATCACATGGTTTCTGGAAACCAGCATCATGTGACCCACCATCTTTATTTCCCAGCAGCTCATGGCCGGTGCTGGTCTCTACAGTCAGGCCGTATTCTACAAACGCTCATTCACTTCATGTATGTGTTGCGACAGGGACCCCGTTCAGTGTTCGCTGGGTAACTGTGTCCATGGACTGTACACAGAATGGAGCAGCAGACGACCGGCTGACGGACACCGCTTAGGGCCAATTACACGGAGGGGGAGGGGCGGAGCCTGCAGCAACTGTGGGTCTGGAGTGAGCGTGATGTCAGGGTGAGGCGGGTGAGGGGCGTCACACGGCCTAATTCCTCTCCTGCACAAAGACAGTCTCTTGTGGACACAGCCCCGCCTCCTGCAGTGTGATGTCATAGTCCAAGTGAGAGAGTTTCCGTCGTGGGAAGTTGGTGACGAGCTCGAAGCGTTCGTTTGGATAACCTTTAGACTGGATATGTCTCACCAGCGCCTAGAAGAAAAGTAATAGGCAGTTAACCCACGTCAGAGACCCGACGGTGCCGGTGTCAAAAGGAAAAAAAAAAAAAAACGTCCAGCGGACATACCATGAGCGTGGCCTGAGCGGACAGGGCGATCTGCTCCCGTTGCCCATCCGGGTAGCGCAGCATTAGCTGAGCCTTCGGACCTGCGGGGGGAACGCAGCCAGTCAGAGCAGGGATCAACAGGCTGAGTCCGACCTGCGGAAGCTCCTGGACGCAAGCCTTTCGGATGCACAATGCTGATGCTAATGGCTGATGTGGCATATGGAGCTGAAGTGTGTGTGTGTGTGTGTGTGTGTGTGTGTGTGTGTGTTGCAGGTTCACGTCCCAAGGTGGGTATCTTGGCTACTTTCATTGTTCTCCACCTCCTGTGACTGAGCATTTAATTCTAAAATGTCCAGTCCTCCAGTAAAACTCGCCCCTCCTAGCAGCCCATACCGCTGTCGCTGGGTTGGCCTGGATTGCCATGTTCCTCGGCGCCGGGCTCGCACGCCCTCGATCCCGAGTTCTGCCTCCGCGCCGTGCCGAGACCTTCTCTGCAGAGCTGTGACGCGACCGGCGTCTCCAGGTGGTTCTTCTTGCTCTCCTCCTTCCTGTGGCTGGACTCTTTGTGTGGGGACTTCCGGTGGCGGGCGGGACTGTCTGGGCAAGGGGGCGGAGCCTGGGCGGGGGCCTCTTCGTCGGAGCCGTCCACGGAGATGAGCCCCTCGCTGTCTGAGAAGGGCTCCGCGTCCGAGTCTTCCTCAGAGCGCGAGTCCGGCCGAGTCTGCTGGGAATCATAGTGGGTCTCCTCCAGTGAGGCTCGAATGGCGGCTTCCAGCTGGCTGTCCTCGCTGGCGTCAATCAGGCTCTCCTGGGGGGTGGGGCCAAGTACAGGTAAGCGGCACAGAAAAGCGACAGGAAGGAAGAGGGCGAGAGGGGCGGGTCTGCTTACAGAGCGCGCGCGTTTTGCGGGAGGGGGGTGACTGGACAGGCCGTCGAGCTGCCCGTGCTCCGTCAGAAATCCCGTCACCTGCTCCAGGAAGGACGGCACGTCTAGATGGTTCCACTCCACCATCTTCTGGCCTGGGGGTGAAAAGCAGGGGGCGTGAAGATTTCGGAGCTGACGGCTACCTGGGCTTAGTGGTCAGCAGGGAGTAAGTATCACCTGTGCGGGGGTCCAGGATGGAGATGTAAGGGAACTTGTTCAGCTTGTAGAACTGGATATAGCGCTGGCCTTCCTCGCTGTCGTGGTACACCTGAACGCAAGCATCACACAAGTGGCATAAACCTCTGGTCCTGAGGGGGTGGGGATGTACGGCATACATGGGGACAGTCCCATGCTGGGGCAGTACCTGCCAGAACACGAAATGCTCTCTGATGATGGTCTTGACGGCATCATTGCTCCACACGTCCCTGTTCAGACACTGACAAGCAAAATCCTGCACGTTCTGGATGTTGATCATCAGCCACTTGTTCTCCAGCTGTCCACAGTCCTTGGCCTACAGCAGAAGACAGAAGCTAAGAGACAGCCTCTATGTACAGCAGTGCAGTGTCTATCTACAGCTCCGTGCAGAACTCCTAGGCGGTACTACCCAGATAAACGTTTCCTTTGACTGCCTAAGACTTTCGTGCAGTACCTTACATCTTATACGGAAAAAATGAACTGTCAGTTATTGCTTGTTAAAATGCAGCCCAAATCAATATAAAAAAACACAAATACTAACTTTTAAAAGCATTTTCTTACGCAAATGTTTTCAATAGGAGTTGAGGAGAGAGAGGTAGGCTAGGTGTGCATATGTAGTGCAGGCTAGCTCGATAATGGTAAACGGCGAGATCAGCCGACATAAAGCAACTGGAATAAAAAAATAATTCTCAGCTGATCCTTGTTAAAATACACCACAAATGTATAACAAAAAATACAAATATCAAGTTTTAAAAGCACCGTCTTATGTACTAATAGCTGTACTACATGTACATGTTTTTGATAGCAGCTGAGGGCTGGGCATTGGAGTGTCATCAGCTGGATGCCCAGGCTAACTTTGTTTAGGATTTGCAAACCGGCTCTTGGAAGGGAACTGGTTCATATCTTGGGGGCTTCCTGTTTGTGGTACGTTGTACAGTGCGCAGTATGTACTATATTCTGTATAGCATGTATGGTGATTACTGTGTAGCACACACTATGCAGTACACAGCGACACTGAGTAGGATCTCACCGTCTCAAAGCTGCCCTTGTGCATTAGCTCAATGGGGGGCCTAAACAGGTCTGCCAGGGTGCTGAGTTTCTTATCCACTGTGCTGCCATTCCTCAGCTCTTGCTCCTGTCGGACTGACACCATCGCAAAGCCATCAGCCATTGTCCACACGGCGCCCCGCCCCACGACACGAGGTCGGCGAACCCGCAAGCAGGTCTGCAGCCTTACTGGTCTCTGTCTGGAAGTCTCGGAAGCCGTCAAAGATGGATCTGGCTGGCCGTCGTCTTTTTGGCACTGCCGGAGACAAGAGCGAGCATGCAGACAGCCTGGTGAGCCTCGGCCTCCCGGTGAAGACCGTCAGGACTACGATGGCAAAAACCGTACCTCCATACAGTGGCTCTGGTTCCACCAGGATGTCTTGCTTCTGTGGTATAGGGGCTCGCACCTCCTCCCTGTGGAGAGAAAGTGATAAGCCCAAGACCTAAAAAAAAAATAATAAAAAAAAAACCCCACCCATGGCACACCTCACACATGACATAAGCTGTGCACAGCTAGCAGTTCAATACTCACTCTGTAGGGGGTGCTCTACTGCTGGAGGCCGCTGCAGAGCTGGAGCTGGTGCTAGGCTCTTCAACCATACCCCCTCCATCCAGAAACATAGTGACAGCCATCTCCAGGTTATTGTCACAAGCTTCTAGCATGTGTTTCCCAACACTCTCTGTCGCACCTGTGGATGCGCAACCGTCACACAGAGACTATGCGCACGCACTACCATTTCAATTAGGTATTGGCAGGTTAGCGCAGCAAATAAAGGATAGCGTAAAAACGGACCCAAAATGCTTCGAATTCAACTTATTGCTCTGTTCAGAAATTAGACACTTTTTTTTAATGAAAATAAAGGATACTTTTTACTCAACTGCCAAGATATACCTTGTTATTTCTTTCAAAAAAAAAAAAAAAAAAAAACGCACCAAAATTATCCATTAATTTTTCAACGATTCGAACAAAAAGTACTGGTCAATTTTACCCTCAATTTCTCCATAGAATCCCACTAAACTGGATACAAAAATAAACCTTGAAAAACAAAGCTTTTCAGGAGATTTGCAGCAAAGCCCCACAATCACCTGCGGAAACCCGCTGTGGAAATGAAATTGAGGTCCACACTATCAGGTCAGGGGGTACCCTGTTAGCCATGTCTCAAAAAAGTTAAAGATAATGACTGGTCTTTTTTGTATCTTTCCTTGGTACCAAAATAAAACATTCTGACTTATTAAATCTAACCTAATCCATGATCCAATTTTCACACGTCTTTTTAACATCTTCTACTATTCAACTATTTTCAAAATTATTATCACCGTCCTAAGGAACAATTTCTCAATGGGTCTTAGAAACGTCTAATGTATTTCTCCAAAAGAGAGCATATTATCTTCGTAAATATCACCGCCTATTCCTAAATTAGGAAACAGGGGCCTAGATTATCAAAAGGGTCAATAATTAATAGGTTTCATGACGGTGGGAGTCACCGAAGCGGTTTAAAACGTGAAAGTTTATTACGGCTGGTTAATCAAAGCGCAACATATGAGCGCACACATTGCGCATGCGCGAAAGATGGCGACCCGTAAATTAATCAACAGGCGCTTCATGCAGTTCTGATAAACACACCAGTCGTGTACATTTCTAAAGTCGGCAATGCTTATGAGGGTTCGACACCTAAGAACTAGTAAAGGAACAAACACAGTAAGAGAGAAACAGCCAGTTCAATGGTCAACTGGCAGACCAAAATGATGTAAGGCACCACAACTACCCCAACATCCTCTCCTGCGCCCGATGCGTTTGTTTTAATTAAGCAACATCCCTGCTTCATAAGTTTATCTTGCGAGCAGCAAGTTTTGCCGGGCTGCCTGTTGACACTTCTACTACTGTGGCCACATCATCTGAAAAACGTGTAAGAGATGCCGGTGGAGCCAGCATTCGTCCTGGGTTGTGCTGCTTGAAGCCCAGCTGTCCCGGGTTAGGAAGAGCCTGGCCAGCTCCGTTACAGGAAAAGCAGCCCAAGCCCGTGTCTATAATGTGCAAATAACACCAAGCGCTGTACCGGACTGTCAAAAAGTAACTTTATGCACGACCCCATACAGCTTTCCTCCAATATTACTCCAATTTTGACCATTTTTCCTCGCTGAAATGGGCAATATGAGATGTCGGTGGCCACGCACGGCTGCCCATCTCTTCCTTTCGTTGTAGGCTTTTCTCCTGCTGACAGAGGGGGCAGTAGTTTCTAATGCCCCTTCAGTCCTGACTACGCAGTTTTCCCTACTTATTTCGCGGGCTCATTGTTTTGACAGCAATTTATATGAAGTAAAATTGAAATAAGTGTGAACAAAACGTGTTTACCCGTTATGGCTGTAAATTGCTGTATTAACCCGTTCAGCCCCAGAGCTGATGTATCCCCGATCGCCGCCATCTTACCGCCGCCGACAACAACACGGCTGTGCGCCTGCGCACCTAACTACGATAGCAGCGACAACATCCGTCATAGGATGCCTCGTAGGATTATGGGTGTTGTATTTCCTCCGCTGGACTGCTTTTTTCCCCCCAATTTTTTTTAAACTTTAAAAACATAAGTGCTTAAGGGACCTGCCCCGTTTGCCGCTGTAAAAATGATCAAACATCCATCTAGTTCTCTATAAATTTCTACTTGTCTTTTTTTGAGAAGGTGAAAAACACAGCGCCATCTATCGTTGAGACTTCCACAAGATTTACACTGGATCCTCTCTTTGCACATACATACAGCATGCAGTTTTTATCATCTCAACTAAATTTGCAAAGTAAACATTCAACATAAAAGGTAATCAGGCATATAACAACGACTTTCTGGCCTCAGTGTACAGATAAGTTAATAGATGGTTTTGAGCAAAATACAACAAAATCAGGTAAAACATAATGATTTTTTTACCCAATTTTATTTTATATTTTATGATACATTCAGTTTAAAACAGTCAACCAAGCACTTGAAAAACATTAAGCAAAAAAGCAAATGATTTCTGAAGACCCTCTTCACTATTTATGAAACACTAGCAGTGTGTGACTTGCCTCAGTGACAGAGCCCAGTGCTCTAAGCAATCTCCCTCGAAGCAGACTGATGTAGACTGATTCGGGCCTCTGCCCCCTCCTTAGCACCCCCACAGCCTCAACCAGAGCACCAGAGAAATGCAACCATACCGTACAACATGCTAGTGCAAGACCAACCAACACAGCCTAAATGGAAACAAATGCAGTCTGCATGGAAGGAAATTGTTTTGCACGTTTAATCTTTAAAAACATTGGAGATTTTTTTTTTTTTTTTTTTTTAAAGGAAAACCTTACTGTGAAGGATTTGCCCCCCAAAATTATGGGACCTGTCAGAGATCCTGCAATAAACTTTGCTTGGTTAGTCAGATTCCCTCACAATTGAAAAGACAAGGAGGGGAGAATCTGTGTGCATGACAAGGGCTGCAGATGGTTGTAAGGAACAGGGGTCACAAGTTAAAGATTAGGGTGTGTCACTTGCCTTAGTCTTGGACTGAGAACCACAAGGTGCTGCTCTTCTATTGCTGTTAGACTGTTACCAAACTCCCAGAATGCACTGCTTCCTGTAAGAGGCTATAGTCGTCTGCATGTGATGGGGATGTGGGACAGTGGCATGCACAAACCAGATCATCAAGCTCTTGGGAGGAGATTATTCACACCTTCCAGCAAGAGTCCAAATAACTGACTTCATTGGTATAGGTAGAATAACTGTACATGTACAAATGTATGCATGACTGTGTATTTGCACGTATACGTGTGCAAGAGTGAGACTGATGATGAGATGGTCAGGGTCTTGTGGGGAATCACAGGCAGGACCAATCAGAAGCGGATGAAAGTTGCATCGATCTGCCGCACGCTGGGCAATGCCAGCATGATCTTGCGGCGGTACTGTGGGTCCTTCTGAAGGGGGTTCCTCTCCAGATACACCGTCTCCAAGTGTTTGGCATTTTGCAGCTCGTCAAGGTCAGCCCAGTTCTCTATCTGGTTATCGTTCATCTGGGACAGACCCGGAGAGCAACTATTATTCCAGAAGCACACGGAAATTACAATTCTTTCCAATTTTCTGCAAGGATCCTAATATGCAATTAAGTTTATTTAGTTCTCTCATTCCCTCCCACTCTCCTTGCTCTTCATGCATTCCTCACCCAGAACTCCTGGAGCTCTGTCAGATGACTGATGTTCTCGATCTTCTTGACGCGATTGGCAGCGATGTCCAGGGTTGTCAGCTTTTTCTATCAGAGGCCGTGCGACCAGACCAAGAAGGCAGAACGTGAAGCGGGAATAGACAAGGACTGCACTGCCTTTCCCCAATACTACTCCACAATAAACTCCCCATCACCTTTAGAGATTCATTACCGTCATATCAGGAAGCCGGCACCTTTAAAGCACGCCCTAACCCTAATCACATTTAAATATCCAACATAGTATTAAGTAATAAGTAAATGATGATAGACATCGCAGTAGATGAGATATCTCATGCTCTAAACCAGGGGTTCTCAACGTCTCGACCATGGTCTAGATGCGGACTGAACTGCAAATTAATCTGGTCCCAGCCAATAATACATCTTATGAACCGGTATAGTTAACATAAAAATGCTTAACGTGGTTTGAAGTAGAAAAATACAACGTAGAACAACTAAATTTCCCACATACATAACTCATAATCCCCCATTGACATGATCAGCAAACATTAAACCAGTCTTTACGTCAAGGTCCCGCTATTGTGATATAATGACATCTAATATCGAAAGTTATCGCTAATTCATGAAATTGTGTTTTTGTTATTGAAAATTGTTCCGGACCTCTGACTTTGAACATAAATCTGATGAGGACCATTGATCAAAAAGTTTGAGAACCCCTGTTCTAAACCATTCACTGTATTGCCACACGTTACATTAGGTCTGCAGTCCTATATGTGTAAACTTTGCAGGAGTATTATCTACGCTGGGGTGCCGGGCATGGTGTGTATATGTCACATAGACCTTTCATAAGCATGTCGGTAAGGATTTGCGGACAGGTGAACATTGTGCAGACTCACATTGGATTCCAGGCCTTCAAGAACCTCAATGCCGTTATGACTCAGGTAGAGCTCCCTCAGGTTGACCAGGCTCCCCAAACCTTCTATTTTGGTTATGCGGTTACTCTGAAGGATGTAGCAGCACACAAGGTTACAGGCACATAAACACATGCACACACCCAAACACATGCATGCATGCATGTCTGGGATGTACCTGGATACTGAGGACAGTCAGGTTATGTAATCCTTCAAGGTTCTGCAGCTGAGTGATCTTATTGGTGCCCAGAAACAGGCTGGTCAGTGAGGAAAGAGCGTCCAGGTTTTCAATCACCTATAGAGACATCACATCACTCTATCAGCACAAGAACTCCTCTTAAGAGAGGATGGGTATTGGCATTAGCTAAATGAGGAAGCCCTCACCCGGATACGGTTTGAGCCCAGTTCTAGCATCTCCAGGTTGGTCAGATGGTCCAAATTTTCAATACGGCTTATTTTGTTGTGCAGCAAGAAGAGCTTCTTCAGGCCTGTGAGCCGATCTAGAGCCTCCACTTTACGAAGAATGTTGAAGGAAACATCCAGAACCCTGGAGGTCAATAAAGACACAGCTCTGTGAGCACTGTATGAAACCCCACCCATGTATACAGTGCACACTGCAAACTACTGGACATCGAACAGTGTGCATGGATGCAGGAGGACAAGAAAACTCACTGCAGCTGGGTCAGGGTCTCCAAGTTCTCCAGACGCCGGATCTGGTTATCATAAAGGTCCAGCTCTCGGAGAGAGACCAGACTATCCAGATTTTCAATACGTTTAATGAGGTTCTGTCTCAGCGACAGCGTCTACCAGAAGAAAAAAAAAATACAGATGACCCAGAAAAATCACACACATGCTTCAAGAAGTCAGGACAGACCTGAGGACGCAGACTCTCCCCAAACATACACCCTGACCTCAACCACAAACACACAGACCTTTGCCTTCAGTAAGACCTCCAGCCCTTCGATCTTCCCAATACGACAGTGAACCAGATCCACATCCTGGATGGAGACAGGAAGATGGGACAGCATATCACTAAGACTTGGCTCTGACTTTATTATACATTATGCTTCAGGAAGATCCAAAAAATAAACACCCCCTCCTGGTGTGAAACTTCACCTCTTCCTCTGGGTCTAGTGTTATGGTGTCCATGTCGACTGGGGACTCCTCCTTCTCTGAAGATGGCACAGGTGGTCATTTCCATAAGAAGGGAGTGGGGAGAGGAGGACCAGGTTGGATTAAAACATCATGCACTGCTTTGATTCCCGCATGAGATGCCAATGCCAGGGAGATCATCATCTCACCTGACAAGGGCGGCTGCTGGGGATCCAGCTCCCCATTCAGGCTCCTTCGCTTAATCTCATCATCTCCAGACTCTTCCGACTCACCCTTCCTGTCCACTGAAAACAGAGCAGGTGGTGTTATTGAGAAGCAGCGTCACCTACACCTTCTAGTTTACGGGCGTTCTATACAGAGGCTAGGCAAAAGGTTTTGCACCGCTTTCCACAATACTGCAGTGCTGATCTAAATGTAATTGTCTAGTGGATACGGACAAGATAAGTACAACTCAGCTGGCAAACTGCACGCCAGCTACACCATTGGACTCGTGAAGTACGCAGGGAAGAGACACATCTCGTCATTTTTCTGCATTAATACAAAATATCACTAACATCCCACGGATCACGCGGTCTAATTGAGCCTAACTTAACGATTCCCATCAACAACTACGTACATCCATCTTTCACCAACCGGGCGGGTTTGATTCGCACACAAATATAATCGAAGTAAGAAACTCAGCCAGCTTAATGGCAAACAGAAATATGACGCAGCAGAAACAGGCAAATATCCACCCGAAATGTGCTGGCATCTTCAGCCGGATTGATCGTGCAGTGGCAGGCGTGGTTCGTCGGCTAGTGAGATAGCATGACGTGCCTGTCCAATGCACTTCTTGATTTAAAACGTGATTGAACAGCATGCCATAATGTTAACGTTAAAGATGCCCGAACGCGAGCTTGATGGAGCACAGCACCGAGCAGCGTAGCCAACGCTTTCCATGTAAATGAAGCTTATGCACAGGGCTGCATGACTAAGCGTCGTTTAGGCTAATTCAGAACACGGCCCACGCCCGAAGAAATAAACACAGCCAAAGAAGCGAAGCCCACCGTCATAGTCAAAACTGCTGCAGCGCCACAGCAAAGCAGTGCAATCTCACCTTCCATTGCTTGTGGCTCGCCTACGGACATAGAAGCCATCTTCCCTGGAGAAACCGCCTACATGTTACTGACAGTTCCGTCGGCCAATAGAAAAGCGGGGCCGCGCTGCGTCACACGGCACTGTGACGGCGAACCGCAGACGAGATCCCGAGTTCATTTGAAGTAGGGCATCTTCATAAATAAGAATTACGCCATTGAATATTTTGCGGAGTATTGAAAAATATGTCCCTTTGTTATTGGTAATATTGATTACGTTAATACAAGAAATTCACTTCGTTTTGGGTAACTCAAAACTCAAATTATATGTATGATATGACCATTTTATTTGCATGAACCATATCTTTATTTGATATGTTTTTATAGTTAACTTCTTCTGTCTCATTCTAGGTTATTGATAAACGTTAGTTATTTTACTGTTTTCAGTCTGAGAAATTGTAAGATTAAATTCTAGATTTATGTGGGAAAAATGCATAAAATATATGCAATTATTGCGGAAACTTTAATAAAATTATTTAAACTCATTATTACCCAAATTGGATCATTTAAGTAGATGCATGAATTAAGTGTACATTTTAGGCTGGTGGAAAAGAACTCTAGAACTACAATGTCCAAGTTCACATTCTGATTATTGAAAAGTACCGTTCTTAACATTCTGACGTATAAAGATAGAGGTACATTTTTCTGTTTATCTTTTCCTCTGATACAGAACGCCAATCATTGAAAATATAGCAGCCATATAATGTATTGTGCAGATAAGAAATAGCTTAGTTCTGTGTGTTCTGAAACCTGGTGCGCATTTAGGTTTGAGTTTCCCAAAGCCTTCTTAATGCTACGTATGTTAAAAGACAGAACTTACGAACGACGTATTGTACGTAATCTACTTAAAATCTTGATAGCTTGTCCATATGCAATCATTTGAAGCACCTGTACCATGGCTAGTGGTTTTACCTTGTTTAACATGTTTACATTATACCCAAAAATAAATGGATTATACCCCTGCCTTAATTGCCACCTAAGGTGCCTGGGGTACAGGCACTGGGCATCTATGTAACTCTGGCCAGTATAAGCAGCTGGAAGATGGATGGATGGTTTGAGATTGTCAAATTTGGCACACTTTTACCAAGCACTTAAAAAGTAAACTTTTATATTATCGTGACCACATGGTTGCAACTGATAAACCCCAATTCACCTAGTTGTTGGGTTTTGGTCAGCAAGACGAATGAACATGAACATGACGTACGACCTCAGTTTTACGTACTGAACCACTGCACCATTCCAAAAATACAATACAAATGATAAAATATACCCGAAAAAAAGTTTATGGGTGCGCCCCATTACTTGCAGGAACAAAAAACACACGCTGTATTAGCAACTTCAGTGTTCCGAAGTCACCACTGACAGAATAGTAGAGTAGTGTCTTTTATATCATACTACTCACTTCTGCATGTTCCACCCGGACACCTTTTAGCGCTGCACCGTAACATGATCAACGGAAACAAAACCCGAAATTCTGTAGGAATTCAAGTACTTTGGCAACTACCCCCTTTTCCTTTTTGTTGATTAAAAAAAATCAATTTGAATACATTTTGAAACATTTGTATGGGTTAAGATGGGAGTACCGAAGTTTTACCGATGGATTTCGGAGCGGTATCCGTGTCTCAGTGAAGTTGTCAAGGAACATCAGGTATTTTATGGATTTAAGGCTAAGTGAAGTAGCAGGCCCATCAGTGATGTATAAATTATAACCCGAATATTTGAATACCCTGCATCTTTAAAAGGCAAAACACACCTAATCTAGGTGTTTAACCTCGGCTACATTGTCTGTCATGCAATAATCTAAACTTTTTTTGTCTGTAGTGAGCCTGACGTTTGGTAAGGTTGACCCTCGAACTAGCAGTTGACTGTACAGGTCATTTGGCTATTTCTTCTCGGTAGATGATTAACGGTGTGTTCAAGCTGCTTCGTTATATAGCTAATTATTTTTATAATTTAGGGTCCACGCCGTTATAACCAGATGGCAGAAGGATTGGGATGTTGAATATGTACAGATGAATTTAAGGCTTCGGAATACTTACAAATACTGCGCAAAATAAGTTTACGAAGTAGTTTACAAAACACGACGCAAATGACAACGACAAAGGCGATTGCAGTTACCGTGGAAAAATGGCTTTGGCTTTTCGGGTGATCTGTTGCCGAAGTGCCTCGTATTAACGGGCTACATGCTGCTTGTCCATGCAGGGGTGACACTGATCTGGGATACTGTGACCTCCTGTTCTGGTTTTGCTACACTGTAGTAATAGCTGCGAATTAAATACAAATGAGAGACCACTCTTATACTCCCACTTGTTTACATATGTAAACATATGTAAGTTTACGAAGTAGTTTACAAAACACGACGCAAATGACAACGACAAAGGCGATTGCAGTTACCGTGGAAAAATGGCTTTGGCTTTTCGGGTGATCTGTTGCCGAAGTGCCTCGTATTAACGGGCTACATGCTGCTTGTCCATGCAGGGGTGACACTGATCTGGGATACTGTGACCTCCTGTTCTGGTTTTGCTACACTGTAGTAATAGCTGCGAATTAAATACAAATGAGAGACCACTCTTATACTCCCACTTGTTTACATATTAAATATTTAAGTATAAATACTTAATATATTTTTATATTAAATAATTAATTCAGTGTAATTATATAATATAAAGGGGGATCCAGGCATATAAGATTCTAACAGGTCTGGGTGTTGTCCAACCAAATAGTCATTTCAATATTAGTTCAAATGCAAGAACTCAAGGCCATAGGTGGAAATTAGCGGGAGAACATTTTAAAATGGATTTGAGAAAGCACTTCTTTACACAGCGTGTAGTTCAAGTATGGAGTAGTCTTCCTGTTAGTGTAATGTAAGCTAAAACCTTGGGTTCCTTTAAATCTGAGCTAGATAAGATTTTAACAGCTCTGAGCCATTAGTTGAATTCTTCCCAAATGAGCTTGATGGGCTGAATGGCCCCCTCTCATTTGTAAGTTTCTTATCTTCTTATGTTCTTATTAGGCGTTCATCATGCAGGATTATTTCACGAAAGAGATCCTTGTACTCGGTGCTTTTGTGTTTCTTTAGGCTCTTGGTCTGATGATGTCAGCTGTTTATTCTTTCCTTTTCTAGATTCCTGAATTTGACAACCTCTACCTGGACATGAATGGCATTATCCATCAGTGCTCCCACCCTAATGATGAAGATGTGCACTTTCGTATCTCGGAGGAGAAGATCTTCGCAGATATTTTCCACTACTTGGAGGTGCTCTTTCGCATCATCAAGCCACGCAAGGTGTTCTTTATGGCCGTGGACGGTGTGGCTCCACGGGCAAAGATGAACCAGCAGAGAGGACGACGATTTAGGTACCTCCGGGGGTCTGACGGGAAGATGTGGAATCAGAGAGTTCTGGGATTCTGTCTGAAAAGTCTCTATTCTTGTTGTACTTGTTAAGGTCAGCAAAAGAGGCTGAGGATAAGATTAAGAAGGCACTAGAGAAGGGTGAAGTGCTCCCAACTGAGGCAAGGTTTGACTCCAACTGCATCACCCCAGGTATTATGGATATTTGAGTTGTTGTGGATGGTGCTCATTTTGGCTCTGGCTTTGCGGCTAAGAACAAAAGCATCTTTTCCCGCAGGGACAGATTTCATGGCCAGACTCCAGAAGCAGCTGAAATACTTTGTCCACAGCAAACTGTCATCAGACAAGTTATGGCAGGGAGTCAGCGTCTATCTCTCTGGCCACGAGGTGAGGGTGGAGCAGGGCGTGGCTTTACTTGACGCTAGCTTAACTTGTGACCCTCATGTAAACATGCCTATATATCTGATCAGACGCCTGGAGAAGGAGAGCACAAGATCATGGAGTTTCTTCGTTCGGAGACTGCAAAACCGAGTTATGATCCAAACACTAGACACTGTCTGTATGGCCTAGATGCTGACCTGGTAGGTCGTCATAAGTGGTCACGTCACTGTACTCCTTGCATACTTTGAGCATGGACTGTTTACTTATGAGTTGGGTTTCTTGAATACAAATAAGTGCATTTCTGTAGATAAGTAGTGCAGCTCTCTGATTGGCTAAAAAGTGTTTCCCTGCTGTAGATCATGCTTGGGCTGGTCAGCCACCAACCACATTTTTCTCTGCTGAGGGAAGAGGTTCGCTTCGGGGGTAAAAAGTCTCAGAAAAGGTATGCAGACTTGTTGTGAAACTAAAAGCGCTGATCTGATCTTCTGTGTGATTTTGCACAAGCTGGGTCATCTTGTTTCTGTCTCAGGATAACAGCTCCTGAGGAGACCACTTTCCACCTGCTGCACCTGTCCCTCATGAGGGAATACATTGACTATGAGTTCTCTGCGCTAAAGGTGAGCAGTTTAGCTCTTTGGCACTCTATTCACTTGGAAACCTTATATTATACCCAGACCTCAGAATTAAAGTTGGCTGCACCCTTCATCAACAGAATATTGTCTCATTGAACTTGTTGTACACACAGAACTGTCCAACCTCTGTCTGTGGACTTGTTGCTGTGGTGTTTGTACATGAAAAATACTACATAATGCATCGTTATCTATTGCTAACAATGGCTAACAATGAACATGACTAGAACTGGTATTGCGAAATGGCTTTCCGACTTGTTGTACTGGCATGCCGTTAACTTGGGTGTGACGTCATTACCAGCTTCGACTTTGGACCGCCAAGGTAAACGGAACGCGGTATTAGCCCTCAGACTGGGGCAGATACTAAGGATAGTACTGGGGTAAACATCCCTTTTATTGGCATGCTTTGATTGATCCACCGATGCATTGTTTGAGCAGAATCGGATCACATTCGATTACGACTTGGAGCGAATCATTGATGACTGGATACTGATGGGCTTCCTTGTGGGAAACGACTTCATTCCTCATCTACCTCACCTGCACATCGACCAGGACGCTCTGCCCCTGCTGTACCGTACCTACATCAGCGTGCTGCCCAAACTCGGAGGTGGGTGCGCTCATCCACATGCTGCTGCTCAGCATACCGCTGATCCATTTCGGCTGTGATGTGCTCAGGTTCACTCTGCATCTGTGTCGCCAGGTTATCTCAATGAGAACGGGAACCTGAACCTGGCTAACTTCGAGAAGTACCTGGAGACGCTCTCCCAGGTGAGTCTCCGCCCACTGGAGTGTCCCGATCGCTGCAGAAAGTAGGCCTGGACATCGTTAAAAAATTTTTGATACCAGTACCATGGATACCACAATTTCTATACTGGCTCCTGAACAAAACTTTTTTTTTGATGGCAATATGTTTAAAATCAAATTCAACAACAACAAAAATACATCAAACGTCACAGCACCGATCTTTTATTTGAACAGGTTGTTTTGTTAGTTATTCAGGGGGATCGATTGCGACCATAACGGGACATAGCCTTTTATTTATATTTTACTTATACGACCCGTGACTTGTTCTATGCATCCATCCATTTTCTGGAACCACTTATCCTGTTCAGGGTCACGGGGGTCCGGAGCCTATCCTGGAGGCTATGGGCACAAGTCAGGGAACAACCTAAGGGCGGGCACAGGCACACAGGCACACAGGCACACAGACACACAGGCACACAGGCACACAGGCACACACACAGACACACACACAGACACACACACAGACACACACACAGACACACACACAGACACACACCTATGGGCAATTTGGTAACTCCAATCAGCCTCAGCAGGTTTTTGGTATGGCGGGGGTGGGGTTGGGGGGAGAGAGAGGGAGGGAGGGACCGGAGCACCTGGAGGAAACCCCACGGTAACATGTGGAGAACATGCAAACTTCACACACATGGAATGCCAGCAGAAGTGTGAGGCCACAGTGTTAACCCCTGCACCACCGTGCCACTCCACAACATGTTTATAATTCATAACAAATCCATCCAGCAGACTGAGCTTTCATTTCCCCCACAATAAAAAAAACCCGATGTAACGTTATCCTGCTAATAAGCACTGGCACATCTCAGCACTTCACACACACATGCATACACATACACACCAATTCTTGCTTTCTCCAGGTGTTTCATGTGATATACAGCGATGTGGTTAGTCACTATATGGGGGCATATTTGCAAGTTGCACTGGTGTGCCTAGTTATAATATTTAGTCGCCCTGTCACCTAAAATGGTCGCAAGATGCGACTAAATTGTTGTAGTCTGGAACCCTGTGTTCGCAAGTTTGTCTCTGGGCATACGTTTTTCCTTCTGGCCTCTATGATGTGTAACGTTACGTTAGACAGCTAATCACCGGCAACTTCAGATCTTTACACAAATATGCTGCATGATTATTAGCTTGCAGATGCTGAGATTTACTGTTCAGGTGTTGGGATTTGGCACCAAAAGCTCTCGCTTCTCCTGACTTCCAGTTCGACCGTGAGCACTTCAGCGAGATCTTCGTGGATCTGAAATGGTTCGAGAGCAAGGTGGGGAACAAGTACCTGAACGAAGCGGCTGGCCTGGCAGCAGAGGAAGTTCGGGGGCGGGACAGCAAAAAGAAGAAAAAGGTGGGGAGGTGGAGCCCCCGTCTGGCCATGTAGTGCACTGCTCATCCACAGTAGGTGAGTCTCATCATTGTGTCCTATTCACTCAGGTGCCTGAAGGCTCTCTCTGTCTGGCTGCTCTGGATGGGGGACAGGATTCCGACGGCCCCCCCACCAAAGGTACCTTGTGTGAGTTTCCACATGCTGATTCTTCTGCCCTTTTCTGCCCTCCTGACTTCCTGGTTTCCGTCGTGCCCCAGAATGCTCGGAGGAGGACGGCGAGGACGACGATATGTTCGAGACGGAGTTTCGCCAGTACAAGCGATCATACTACATGACCAAGATGGGGGTGGAGCTGGTGTCTGAGTGAGTCACCTGCCGGACCACGTACTCACGGACCTCGCGCTCCGCCTGCTGACAGTGCTTGAGTGCAGGTCTGTCGTCTTTCCAGCGAATTCCTGGCCAGCCAGGCACGGTGCTACGTGGAGGGAATTCAGTGGATTCTTCACTACTACTACCATGGAGTTCAGTCATGGGGCTGGTGAGTAAGTCTTCATCAACGCCCGACTGGGTCTGCTCCTGTCAGTCTCTTACCTGTCCTCCTACCCTAGGTATTACCCATCCCACTATGCTCCCTTCCTGTCTGACATTCGTAACATCGCTGATGTGCAGCTGACCTTCCAGAAGGGGGCGCCATTCATGCCCTTCCAGCAGCTCTTGGGAGTGCTGCCTGCAGCCAGTAAAGACCTGCTACCCCAGTGCTACCAGGTACAGCCAGAAAACAGGCACACTCTCTACACACACACACACACACACAGTATTCCTTCCTTCACTGCTGACACACTCCTCCCCCAGCACCTGATGACATCAGAGAGCTCCCCCATCAAAGATTACTACCCTCTCGACTTCAAGATGGACCTGAATGGCAAGCAGCAGGACTGGGAGGCTGTGGTTCTCATTCCCTTCATCGACGAGGTGAGCGATCCGACCACATACATTGAAAGCAGGGTGCCTGCATTTCTCCATGCTGAGATCTCCTGTCTATCCTTCTGTCCTTCAACAGAAGCGCTTGCTTGCTGCCATGGATCCTTACACTAGTCTGCTGAGTGCTGAGGAGAAGGCGAGGAACAGGCACTCTGAGTGTGCCCTGTGCCGCTATCACGGAGATGAGGACTTCAACTACATGTCCCCGCTGCCAGGGCCCTTCCCAGACATCGTTCACTGCCACGTCAGGTCTGTGGGCATGCTCTCTCTTGCAGACACCTGCATGCATGTGCACACTGGTTCTCGGTGCTAATAACATGACTGTTCATTTCCAGGGAGACCTTGATACCGTTGGATGCCTGGCAGGTGCCCACGGGGCATGTGGCTCGACGCTTGGACCCCAGCACTCTGTACTTCTGCGGGTTTCCCACCCTCAAGCACATCCGGCACAAGGTAGATGCCCCATCCACGCCCTACTGGGACGCCGGGCCGCCTGTCCTCACGCTGACTGACCCGTCTCTCCCCAGTTCTATAAGAAGAAGAACGGAGTGGTGGTATTTCAGCAGAGCAGCCGAGGAGAGAACATGATGCTGGACGTCTTGCCATCTAAGGAGGAGCCGGTGAGGCTTCCTGGGGGCGTGGCCAGGCAGTGTTTGGATGTGTCCTGGGGGCGTGGCCAGGGCTGTGCTTGGGTGTGGTCAGGGGGTGTGGCCAGGCAGTGTTTGGATGTACCCTGGGGGCATGGCCAGGGTTGTGCTTGGGTGTGGTCAGGGGGTGTGGCCAGGCAGTGTTTGGATGTGCCCTGGGGGCGTGGACAGGGCTGTGCTTGGGTGTGGTCAGGGGGCGTGGCCAGGGGTGGAGTGTTCTGAGGGGTGTGGCAGGAAGTACTGAGACCTGCACTGTCCACAGGTGGAAGCAGTGGCGGCCCTGGTTCTGGGAAAGGCTATATTCGTTAACTGGCCTCACCTAGCAGAAGCACGTGTCGTCGCCGTATCCGACGGGGAGACTAAGTAAGAGCATCACCGTTGTCCTGCGTCGCCCCGCCCCCATGGCGCCCCCCCCAAGCTCACCGGCTGCTTCTGCCCCGCAGATTCTTCCTGGAGGAGCCTCTGGGATTGCAGAAGCTGTACCTGAGCCAAACACCACCTCCAACCAAGGTGGTCCTGCTGAGCGAGAAGGAGCAGAAGGACTGGGTGAAAGACGTGCAGGGCCTCACTGAGCAGTACGTGCTCGTCACCTCGCCCCTTCCCCCCCCCCCAGGGTGAACGGCGGCCCGGTAACCTTGTCTTCTGCTTCCACAGCTACTGCAAGCGAAAGGGGATCGTCATCAATGACACCATGCTGGTGCTGCACGTCCAGCTGCTCACCGGCCGCAGGTACCTGCCCTGTCCAGACGGTCGGGTCCAGCTGGAGAAGCAGTGGGCCAAGCAGGTCCTGCCTTTTCCCTACCAGACCATCGTTAAGGTAATGTTTGCGCCATTGTCAGGTGGAGGAACGGGGTCGGGTGGATTGGTTTCTGTTATCGTCTCCAGAAATGGCGAGTGTCTCTTTGGTTTTGGCAGGACATAATGGCCTTTGAATCATCCTTCCCTCACTTGAAGACGCTGGGAGAGCATTTTCCAGTCAGCTGCACGGTCTTCATGGTGGGAAACCCATATTATGGCTGTATGGGAGAGGTTAGTTCTGCTGCAAGTACTACAACGATCCTTGGTCCCGGTTTCTGTTGTCCGCCTGTTGGCAACCTTCCGTGATGGAATCCCACCCTAGGACGGTCCTCAGTCACCACGGTCACGGTGGCAACCTTAACACCAGGGTTGCCTCCCTCATTCTGAAATGGCTTTTCAGGTGCAAGATTCCACTGATGTCATCAGCGAGGGACGAGTTCGAGTTGTCTTCACTGTGCCGTGTGAACCTCATCTGGACGCCTTAATACAGAACCAGCATGTGAGTTATGTCCTGCATTCCTGCACTGGCTTTCTGCCAACTCCCCCCCCACCAAGGCAGCATTGATGAGCTTGGAACTTTCCTCCCGCAGAGATACTCTGTGAAGTACAGTCCCGGCTACGTGTTGGCATCCCGGCTGGGCATCACCAGCTACCTGGTGTCCCGTTTCTCTGGAAGCATCTTCATCGGCCGTGGTTCCAAAAAGAAGTAAGTGTGACCCCGTGGGTTCGCGTACCTTTTTCCTGGCCGGCGCTTGACTCGATCGTGCTCCACCCCGCAGTCCGCATGGGGAGCACAAGATCAACGTGGGCCTGAACCTCAAGTTCAACAAGAAGAATGAAGAGGTGGCCGGCTACACCAAGAGGACGGACAAGGAGTGGCTGTACTCCATAGCTGTACAGGAGCTACTTGCTGAGTACTTGGAGAGGTCTGTCCGCTCGGCTCTGTGTGAGTCTTTGGTGATGTCACGCTCGTCATCAAAACACTCTTGTCATCCAGGTTCTCGGAGGTATTCAACTATGTGTCAAAGAACAGTCATGATGATGTCTTCTATGAAGATGACATTTGGCCTGGAGAAGATGGAAACGGGTACGGGGACACTTCCTCCTGTCTTGAGTGCTTGCTGTCACATGTCAATGCCGTGGTTCATGACACTTATAAGCAACATCTTGATCCTGTTCCCTGTGGTCTCCTTAAGAGTTTGCCCACTCCAGCCTGTAACTGCTGCCCAAGAAGTGTGTAGTCGGCTGTGCTTTTGAGCTGGGGGGGCTGAAGAGTTTGCCTGAAAACCATGATAATGATGAGGACTTTGATGTCACTGGGCAGGGCTGCAAAGGTCCAGGAGATCGTCTCTTGGCTTAAAACCCACCCAGTGAGCTCTACCACACGCACGTCGTGTGACCTGCAGATTCTAGACAGCGGCATCGTAGAGAAGATCGAGGATGAATTGATGAAGTCCAAGGTAGGGTGAGGTGACTCTGGTAACACGACAGGACGGCCCGCCTAATGACGTAATCCCCACCAATCATCTGGATGTGGCATATGGAGATAAGAATGGTATTGGCTGTATTGTTTTGTCAGTCATTTCTTATCCCCACCCCCTGTTTCTGGCAGCTTAATAAAAGCAGCAAGAAAGTTCGTGTGACGGTGAAGCCTCACTTACTCTTCAGGGTAAGTAGGGCTAGCATGTGTTTCTCTATTAGGGTAACTGTGTGTGTGTGTGTGTGTTGGACTTCGCTGTTCCCCGTGTCTGTGTTGGTGCATATATATTCTAACCGTCACCCTAACCCCATTCCCCGTATCTGTGTACACGTGTGTTCAGCCTCTGGAGGAGCAGCACGGTGTCCTGCCTGACCCTGAAGCCGAGTTTCGCCTCTTTGACCGCGTGGTCAACGTACGAGAGAACTTCACCGTCCCGCTTGGACTCAGGGGGACAGTAATCGGTATTAAGGGGGGTGAGTAAGCATTACGTCACCCCTGCGTCTCCCTCCCCCTGAAATGAGACTGATTGCTGCTCCCCTGTGTGTCTGACAGCTGACAGAGAGCTGGAGGTCTTGTATGAGGTCATGTTTGACGAGGAATTCCCTGGAGGCCTCACCATAAGGTATGTGCCCGGCACCCATCCTTTAGGCCCCGCCCCTATGTTCGAGGCTGAGCTGTGACTCCGCCCCTCAGGTGCTCTCAGGGCCGCGGCTACCGCCTGCCCCCCAGTGCCTTAATCAACCTGAGCCACGGCACGCGCATGGACACCGTATCCCACAAGCTGACTGCAGTCGTCAAGCCTCAGCCTACCACCAATAACCACGCCCACAGGGACCAGCTGGGTGGCCTTAACCACTCTCCTCGCTCACCATTTGTGCCCATGCAGGTAACAGTGCTGTGTGTGTGTGTGTGTGTGTGTGTGCGCGCGCGCACACGCACCTACCCTTGAACTCCCTTCCCCAACTGACTCATGCCTCTACTGGTTTAATGGCAGCAGAATGGGCGACATGGTGTCAGGCCGGAAACTCAGGGTAACCGGAACAAGCCTTATGGTCCGAAGAACATAGCAAAGGTAGGTGTGTGAATGCATGTGTGTTTTCCTGCTATAAGTATCTGTGTGTTTATTCCTGCTTTGGCTTCTCCCACAGGGATCTGGGGGGGATCAGGAGTTCAGTAACGTCTGGCAGTCTCTGCAGGGGTCTGGAATGCCCCAGATACCGCCTGCTCATTGGCAGGACAATGTAAGTCCTGCCCCAGTCCGTGTCACTTCCTGTGTTTTGCCTGTAACGTGATGTGGGCTGTGTGTGAATTCCAGGTGTATACATGTGTGTTTGTTATCCAGGCAGGGAAGAGCAACGTGGGGCAAGTGGAAGGGCAAAACCAGCAAGGCAGGAAGGGCAGAGAGGGGGCTAGGAGCCAAAGAATGGAACCCCAGGGCAACCAGGCTCCCTACAAGCCTGTATGTAACCGTGCGTCTATGCCTGTGCGTGCGTCTGTACCTGTGCCTGTGCGTGCGTCTGTACCTGTGCCTGTGCGTGCGTCTGTACCTGTGCCTGTGCGTGCGTCTGTGCCTGTGCGTGAGTCTGTACCTGTGCCTGTGCGTGCATCTGTGCCTGTGCGTGCGTCTGTACCTGTGCCTGTGCGTGAGCCTGTACCTGTGCCTGTGCGTGAGTCTGTGCCTGTGCATGCGTACCTTTTCAGTGATGTTCTTTCGCTGTTTTTAGGGTCCAGCTGGAAATATTCGAGTATTAAAGAGAAATGAAGACTTGAACTTCTTTTCCTCTGAGACGCCTACTAACAAGGTGTGAGACTTGTGCACACGCACACACGCAGAAGTATTGGGCACACGTAGAACATATTCTTTTGCAGGCAGTGTGTGTGAACTGATGTTTTGTCTCCCTGGAGATCGAGGACTTGCTGCCTGGCTTGAAGATCTCCAAGGGCCCTGAGGTCTCGTCCTATGCCACCCCCAGCCAGCCACCCGTCACCACAGAAGAGCCACTGTCTCCACAGTCCTTCGCTGTGGTAAGGAATAATCTGCCCAGAGCCTCTACTCTGTTAAGTTGTCCGTGAATGTTAATGTTGAAGCCTGTCCTCCTTGCAGAAGGGCACTCTGATGCTGAAGGAGATGCTGAAGATTGACAGCTCCTGTTCTGCCCCTGACTCTGCCAAGACCAGTGGGCAGGGAGGGCGTAAGAGGTCCACCAAGAAACTCGGTACGTTTGTGCGTGTGCTCGGAGCAGTACAACTCTTTCTGATGCACCATCAGCAGAGATCCGACTGACCTGGTAATGATTGTGGTTCTTCCTCCTGTGCAGCTGCACGGATCCACAAGTCCCAAGGTGACATGGCTGCCCAGTTACCCATGGGCACCATTGCATCACAGCTCGCCCACACCTGTGTTGGGTTGGGTATGGCACTACCAGAGTTTACTCTTATGAGGAGCCAACAGGTACAAAGTTGGGAGTACCATAGATATGCAATGGGAAAGGAAATGACCTCCGCACCATAGATATGTATCCCTCTGTGTTTCCCTCTCCCAGGGCCTGTCTGTGTGCAAGGTGAAGCTTGCTAACGGCCTCGTGGTGCACGGGCCTCAGTGCCAGTCTGACAGCGAAGCCCAGGAGAAGGCAGCCATGTTTGCCCTGCAGCGACTGGTAAGGAGACCCCTGCTGCATCTGAGAGTTTTTCCCAGGTGTACTTGCGTGTGTGACGCATCCATCCCCGTGCAGAGCTCACTGCCACTGGCCCAGCCGATCTTTAATGGCATGCAGCCGATCCGGCCGCTGCCACCAGCTCCCCTGCCCGCTGTGTTTGGCCAACCTGCCGGTGAGTGTGTGATGTCTGTCTGTCTGTACCACTGCCCGTCTGTCTGTCAGCCCGCCCGTCTGTCTGTCTGTACCACTGCCCGTCTGTCTGTCTGTACCACTGCCCGTCTGTCTGTCTGTACCACTGCCCGTCTGTCTGTCAGCCCGCCCGTCTGTCTGTCAGCCCGCCCGTCTGTCTGTCCGCCCGCCCATCCGTCTGTCCAGTGACTTGACTCACCTATAACCCTCCCCACCCAGGGAGCCTGCTCATGCCGCCTCTGCAGTGGGGGGCTTGTCTCCCCCACCAGCCTCCACCCTTCTTCCAGGGGACATTTCCAGGAGCTCGCCCCCCTCCTCCCTCTATCCCAATTGGGTCCCACAACCAGTTTGTCCCCATGCAGGTATGAATCTGGGTCGGCTGTGTTTGCAGAGAGGTTTACTGTTGGTGTGTGATTGCCTGGGTAGCACTGCCCTGCCTCGGCATCGCGTAGCCTGGAGAATTCGTGCTCGGGTGCTGCGCTCGTGAACGATGACGTAATTGCGGAACATCTCACGGGGGCATGGCTGGCTAACTGAGCCGCTCGCTCCTCACACTGTCGCACGCCGTCTCCTTCCTACACAGGTAACAAAGAATCGCGTGTCATATCGAAAAGCCCAGGAGACGAGAGATTTTTTCTGCCCTCCGTACGTGGGGGGGCAGGGCATGGCGCCCCCTTTCCCCTCCCAGGCTGAAGCGGGTGATGCACTGCCTTCGAACGACCACCCAGCTCCCCCGGAGCCCTCGACGAAAGACGGGCCCAGGACGCCCAGGACGCCGAGGCAGAACGCTACCCACCACACCCCCGGCTCCGCCTCCAAGAGGAAACCCAGGAAGCTGGCGGTGAACTTTGACGCTGCAAAGGTTTCTGAATAAGATTCCCCCTCCAAGATGGGTTGCTCTTTTAAAAAGTATTTTAGTTTTTCACCAGATGCACAACGGGACTAAGAACAGTTCACAGGACCGTGTTTGTCTCCTGTTTCTATCATGAGAGCTGTTTTTGGAGACTGGGTCCACCTGGAGGTTCATTTTATTAACCAACTTCCTCTTAATCTAAACTTCACCTGCTTTGTGTTCCCGTTGGCACGACGACCTGATTTTTATTTGTTCTTAATCCAGAGATTTCTAAGGCAGCAAAAAAAAGTTTTGTATCGGTGCACATTTTACTCTTTTTACTAATATGTTTGGGTGCATGTCTTCCTGTTTTTGCTGATCTGAAATGGCTTTTCTGCCCTCCAGTGCAGATTGCTGCTCTGCACTGGAGTCCTGAGTATAATTGGGGAAAGACCTGCATCTTCTATATCTCCTGCCATTTGATCCTTCAGTAGGTGCTCTGTGTGTATTTTTATATATATATATTTTTTCCTCATCAGATAATGCAGACATGCCAGTTTCAGTTTAGCCACGTTGATTGTCATGGCAGCTATGAACACAGAGGCATGCTTTTGTTGGTCAGCTGGATTTCGAACTTATATGCTGCTTCGCGTCACTTTACATTGCTTTAAAAATGAATTTGTAGTTTATTTCTGATCACCTGGCAGGAGAAAAAATTCTTTTAAAGACACAATTATGTTTTAAAGTATTAATGAAATGTGTCCGTGCACCATTTATTTGCCCTTGAATCTGAATCAATGGAAAATACGTTTTGTATACTTTCATGTTTCTGGAAATAAAGTCTTGCCATCCTGCTATGTATCTGTACATTTTATGGTGATCTAACGGACGCTCATTTGAAGATCGGCGTTACCGTGCGATTCAGCGCCTAACGTGTTCATCCCCTCGGCGCTTGCCGTACAGAGTGAATTCTTGTGAGTTCGCGGGATTTTCATTGTTGCCCTTAGCGAATCGAACTTTATAAGTAACTGCTTTCGTTGATGCTTTGTGTTTATTTTTCTTTTAAATAATTTCTATAGTAGACGAGATGCCAAACCTCGTTTACACCGTTAATCATTGTACGGTGTTGTCATTTTAAGAAAAAAAACTTTCAGTTGTAATAACCGAGTTCATGATGATGATGATGTAGAAATATGCTACAGAATCAGGCTGTGTCTGTCCGTGTGTGTGGGAGGGTTATATAGCATTCAGAATTAATTAGGTGCCGGCGAACTGGGTGGGGCGGCTGTTAGCAGCGAAGCTAACTGGATCGCTGCCCGTCACGTTGGCGTTCGGTCCGATCGGCCCCTGTGTTTATCGGTGCCATGCGTCGTCTTTTTAATCATTAATCGGAGCCATCGATCTCGTGATAAATGAACAAGTCACTCGGCCTTTGCCTCGGGTTAGTGTAACCCCACCCCATGGAGGCGCTGCGTCTCGTCGCGGAGGCCAGCTTGCCCAACCGGTCTGTGAACACGGATACGGAGCTGTCTGGGTAGGTAGCTGTCCGCCCCGGTTCGATTTGCGGCGATGGCCCCGCGGCGGAGCTACATCGTGTCGGTGGACGTGGGCAGCACTTCGGTCAGAAGTCACGTCTACGACGGGGAAGGCCGGGTGCGGGGATCCTGCCGAGCCGAGGTGAGCACGGGCTGTCACTCTCATTAACCCTCTAACTATTTAACTTTGTTTATAGGCTCTCTATATCGCCGCTGTACATTAACTCTTTCGTCAACTGTGTATTTTTACTTTTTGACTGTTTATACGGACTGGCAGCTGTCGCCGCTGTACCCGGAGCCCGGCCGGGTCGAGCTCGATCCCGAAGCGCTGTGGCGCTGTTTCGTGGACGTAGTTAAAGGCGCCGTTCGCGGTGGGTTCCAATCCTCTGGTACCTCCGGGGGAATTTCACGGGCTGCATTCTTTCTCTTTTCTTTCTCTTTCTCTTTCTCGCGGCTGACGGGCTTTCTGTCCTACCACCTGACCAGACTCCGGTGTGCAGATGAGCCATGTGGCAGCCCTGGGCATCTCCACGCAGAGAGCAACTTTTACCACCTGGGACAGGTGAGCGCTGGAGCGCTTGCTGCGATTCCCTGCCTGCCGTGTGATGCAGATACATTTTACACCGAGGTCTTAAATTCAGCATCTCGCTGAGCAGGAAGCCGCACACTTTGTCCCAGCTTCCTTCTTGAAGCTTGTAGCCCCTAGACTGCAGATGGTCGTGTAGAAGTCTCCTGTGTTGCCCCCAGGTGGACAGGTGAGCCTTTCCACAACTTCATTAGCTGGCAGGACCTGCGTGCAGCGGAGCTTGTCCGGTCGTGGAACCATTCCTGCACAATGAAGGTGCGTTCCCTGAGGCTTGAGGGGCGCGGGGGCTTCGGCTCACCTGGGTGTGGGGGTCGCTTTGAGCCACCCGTTCGCTTTCTCTGTCCCCAGGCCGTCCATGGGGTGATGAAGGTACTGCATGTCCTGACCAGGCAGAAGCGCTTCCAGGCAGCCAGCCTCGTGGTCTTCAGCACCCAGCACGTCACTCTCCGGCTGGTCTGGGTGCTGCAGCACTATAGCCAGGTGTGCGTGCGTGACGCTGTGCGGTGACGGCGCGTGGTGATGCCATGCGTGACTGTTGTTTCTGCTCAGGTGTATAAAGCTGTACAGGAGAACCGGTGCTGCTTTGGGACCATTGACACTTGGCTGCTCTTCAAACTCACAAAAGGTAGGCGTGTGTGTATGTGTGTGTAAGTATTGCATGACACGTCTGAGAAGAGGTGAGACCTGCTCATACGTGTCAGCTTCTCCATTGTAATCCAGGTGCGGTCCATGCTACAGACTACTCCAACGCAAGTTCGACCGGGATATTCGACTCGTACCAGGTGGGCCTTTCTGTTTCTCTGAGCGCCAGCACCCAGAATGCATCACAAATCGGCCGCGACGGCACAGTCGCTAGCTTTCTGGGGAAGCTGTGCCAGCCGCCTCGCTGCATCCTGATTGATGTGCCCCCTGAGTGTGATGGCGTGTGATTGGCTGAGGCCTGTCACTCTTGGCTTTACCCTGCAGATGTGTTGGAGTCGGTTCTTGTGCTCCCTTGTGTCCCTGCCGCTGTCCATTTTACCCACCGTGCTGGACACTGGGTGAGTGACCGGTCAGTGTTTCCAGCATGATGCGCACATTTGCTTGAAAAGTGTAATGTGATTAATATGAAACGGTCAGCCTGTGGCGAGATGTGTAACTCGATCGCTTAGCAGTCTGTGTTCGTGTCCGGATGCGTGTGAGTTTAAGTCTTGTGGTCTGCTGAGTAATTGTATTACGGTTGGGCTCTTGAGCAATGCCCTTAAACCCTGCTACTCCAAGACCATGCTGTGTGACTCTAGACTTTTCTTACTTGACATTGCGTTTGATAATAGTTTCTGCTCAATTCGTTAATTAGAAACGTACCTTCTGCTTCCTTAAGTCATAACTTCGGCTCCACGGATCCCGCCATCTTCGGCACGTCCCTGCCCATCATGTGCGTCGTGAGTATGTCAGGCGTGGAGCCTCAGAGTCGCTCTGGCAGCGCCGTCTCCGCGTTCCAACTCCCTGCCCGCTGCGCTCGCTCTCCTCCAGGTGGCGGACCAGCAGGCAGCCATGTTTGGGGAGTGCTGCTTCGATACGGGAGATGTGAAGATCACCATGGGAACTGGAACTTTCATCGACATCAACACAGGGAGCAAGCCGCACACCTCTGTGGCGGGTACTAGATGGGAGAATCCCAGACAGATTCATGGTATGGGGGTGGGGGGACTTCTCTTTGTTATAGTACGTGGTGTCTCTGTGTAGGGCTCTATCCCTTGGTGGGCTGGAAGATTGGGCCAGATGTGGTCTACTTGGCTGAAGGCAATGCAGCTGACACAGGGACAGCCATCAAGTGGGCACAACAGCTGGGTGAGTGTGGCGGCGGCGGCGGCGGCGGGGGGGGAGAGACAGTGCTCAAACTGCGATTCTGCTGCAGCAATACCCGTTGAACTTCGATTTGGCTGTTTCTGCGCATTCGTGTCCGTTGGCTGACCGCTGCACTGCTCTCAGTTAGGGCTGTCGCGATCACGTTGCGATGTAATTGCAATTGTGTGGCGCATGCGCAATAATCACCGGGGCTTCAGATGATGGATGAAACATTTATCCGGATGCCGGCTTTTTGGTGCTATATGGACGTTTACTTACAGCCACGTTTTGGTTAGCAGATTAGTAGTGCACCTAAAATATTAATGAGATGCCTATTGCAAAAGTCTGTGTCTGTGTACATTTGTTGTATCCTTATTTTTAATATTCCTGTTGGTTATTAATCATTAGCGATCGCAGGCTGCTTCTTACTGCCGGAGGCTCATCAGTCATTGCTGGAGCCGCTGAGCTGTGCGTTTAACAGGAAGTGATGTCATCACGTCACATGTTCCCTCCACACACAGAGCTCTTTTCAGATGTGAAGGAAACTGAGACGATGGCAAACAGTGTGGAGGATTCCGACGGTGTGTGCTTTGTGCCGTCCTTCAGTGGCCTGCAGGTGTGTGCGTGTGTATGCGACATGCATGGGGCGTTTATCTGCTGGTCACCTTCTCCTGCTGCTCCTACTGCTTTTTGTGCATTAACTCCTTTCCTCCCTTCTGCTGACCTGGCCAGCATTCTTGTAAGTCATTGGTTAGTCTCCTACTTCTCAGCATTGACTGAAGCTGGGGTGTTTCCTGTCAACTCACTGCTTTCCTGTGTCTGTCTGTCTGTCTGTCTGTCTGTCTGTCTCCCAGGCTCCACTCAACGACCCCATGGCTTGTGCCTCCTTCATGGGTCTTAAACCTTCCAGCACCAAGAACCACCTCGTTCGGGCGATTCTGGAGTCGGTAGCGTTCAGGTGGGTAACGTATGCCACGTGACCCGGGGGCCCGCCTGGCTGCAGCGGTGCCTTCGCTCACCAGTCACAGCCCGGTGCCGCTCTTTCAGGAACAAGCAGCTCTATGACACCATGCTGCAGGAAACCCGAATCCCCATCACCAAGATCAGGTAGGTACGGCCGGCTATGAGATCCACGGTTCGGAGGTTCCAGGGGCCGGGCTGCCTGTGACATGCTTGTACGTGCGACTGCAGGGCGGATGGAGGAGTCAGCACCAACGATTTCATCATGCAGATAACCGCCAACCTGCTGGGGAAGAAAGTTTTGCGCTCAAGTCATTTCGACATGTCCAGCCTGGGTGCGGCTTTCATCGCAGGGCTAGTAGTCGGTAAGATTTGGTTATATACATACCTATGTTTTTCTATGTTTGATTAGACATATACAATATCTTTTTGCTGTCCAATGAAATCCACCTATGTGCACTTTAGAAGATGACTTTTACTGTAGATGTAATATCCGCATTCCCATCTGTCTACTATTAGCATTTGACATCTTATTAACGCGTGACCAGATGTTTTACGAAGTCGTCTGTTTAACTGGTACCTCCACTAGATGCCGAAAGGTGTCCAGTAAGTGTCCCCTTGTTGGAAAAAGAGTTCACTTCGACTGCAATATTTTGGGTAAAATATGAATTATTAAGAATCACGATTGTTGAGCATTATTATTATTATTATTATTATTATTATTATTATTATTATTATCAGTGATGCGCTGAGCCGATACCAAAGATCAGGATCAGAGGCAATCCAGCCAAATCTAAAGCTTATCTATTTCATTTCCCGCATCCACCCAGTTTTCATGGATCACATCAAAAATGAGAATTCCCAAAAAAATGCCCCTTATTATTGTTATGCTGTGAGGATGGATCTCCACTGGGGTTGGGCTAGTATCTGAATTTGCATTATCAATTATTGACAGAAAAAAAGTCTAGATTACTGATATCAAAACGCGTGATCGAAAACATGTTTATGTAGCCTATTTTGCATCTCCATTCACAAGCAATACAAAGGTAATGTTTGTTTAAAATTCCCTTAGAACAATTTCCAGTATTTAGTTTCTATGTGGCAGGGCAGAGATACTGAACAGGAAGCTTTATGTCTTAATGCAGGTCTAAGCACATGAGCGGGAAATATTGCCCAAATAAACAGTGAACCGACAGTGGTCATTATTGTATAACGAAAGTAAACGATGCCTAAAAGAAACTATAGAACGTAATAATAACAATAACCATCGTAGTTATTTGTATGTTTTAGTACACTCTCATTAATTAAATATATAGGCAAACTGCTATCGCCAGATGAGAGAGGAACTTAAACGGTAAGCAGTTTACGCATTTTTAGCGAGAAACGCAAACATGTTTATTTGGCTAGGGTTAAGCTGTGTGCGCAGTGGACATGCAGTGTGCGTCATCTTTTTCGTGGGATGTTTTTATCGCAGAACGGCAGGAGAAAAAGAATTTTTTTGTGTGTGTGTGTGTTGTTTTTTAATCCGATAGCGCAGTTTGACCCTTTGTAAATAGAATTAGCTGTTACTAACAATGAAAAGTCTTTACGCATTTTTTCGATTTATATTGATATAGTTGGAAAACAACAAATGAGGAGAGAAAAATCGTATTGATCCGTAATCGATATTATCTGCCCAACCCTAATCCCAATCGCTGTCCGTTGTCATATCTCCTCACCTGGCCGCTTTCACGGAGGTGCTAACAGCTGTGTTCGCTGTAGTTTCAGTTTTGCGTAATTGCCGACCTCCTGAGCCCCAGCACAGTGTGTGCATCCTGATCCCCTCGTGAGTGCTGGTTCTGATATCCCCGCATCTGGATGAGGGCCTGCCTCTCCCTTCACTTCCCAGGATTTTTTTTGGCCTTTCCTTTAGTGTTTTGGTTTACCTGTTTGTTCTGCGTTTGGGTCTCCTATTCCCTGTGAGCTGCCTGTTTCACCACCAGGAACCCGCCATATATTAGACAAAAATGTATCAGTCATCGGTATCTATCAAAATTCCCTCGCCAGTGCCCTACTAACTGTAAGATCGTTACTGAAATGGGTCTGTCAGATTAACTTTATTAAAAGGGCACTTTACTGGTTTTTAACAACTAATTTCCCAATGTTAGAAATGCTAAAGAAACCTTGTTTGCCCTTTATTATAAGACCTGTTTTCTGCGCCCCCCCCCCCTTCCTGTTACGTAATGTAATGCAGTCCTGTCGTGTATTGAAATGGGTTTGGGAGAAAGAGGGGGGCCTTTGGCTTGAAGCAAGGGATCTCCCCGCAAATGTAAACATGGCAGAATGATTTTCATGCAAGAATGAGGTCGCATAGGGATTGAGGAAACGATCGCAATTGAACCCTCAAATGAGATCACATAGGGGTGTAAACTGATTACTCATCAACATTAGCGTCGGATGATTTGCTTAAATTGATGGTTGTCATTTGAAACCTGTAGAAAGTTTGCACTAATGTTTGTTTGAATCGGATACTGCTGCCAGAGTAAAGTAATACGCTACACCTCTTGTATGAAAACTATTTATATTTGTATTAGTTAACATTTGTTTTCATGATGGTCCCCTGTATCGGTTACTTTTTATTACTCATTTTAACAACTTAATGTTGATAGCTAGATAATCAGAGCTTTATCTTACTATGTTATTTCGAAACATTTAAACTAGCTGTTGATAACCTTCGGAGTTCTTGGAATATCGTGAACTGGGAGACTAATTTCAAAGTAATTGTACGCCATTGGAACGGGTGATAAGATGGTCTATCTCAACAATCGCCGTAGCTGTACATTTAAAACGTTAAATCATTCTCTGATGGCTGTGTGAAGATTGGTTTCTGTTTGTGGTGCAAAGGGAGACGCATTACATTGTTTCAGGTGTATTTTGTGAAATCGTTTCAGAGAAAATGTGTTTTTCATGCTCCTGAAATATTAGATTTTTGGAGATGTTGTTCATTGGACAGCGGCGATATCTGCTTTATTTCTTATAAACACCCCTGATAATGTGCATACATATGTAGTGTTGACTATACTGTCATGCGGTGTTTCTCACTGCCCTGTGGGGGCTTTTGTGCCACCATGATGGGGCCCTTCTCTCCTGCAGGCTTCTGGAAGAGTCTGGGGGACCTTAAACGGTTGCACCAGTCCGAGCAGGTGTTTGTGCCACGGGTGGAGCGACGACTCTACACGCCAGTGCTGCAGGGATGGGAGAAAGCGGTGCGGCGGTCTATGCATTGGTACAGCAAAGACCTGACGGAACATTCTGCTGGGCTGAGGATGGCGCCCCCTGGGGACCAGCAGTGATAGTACAGCACCAAGGCCGAACCTCAAACTTTACTATAGCTAACGATTAACCCATGTGAGACTTAATAGAGAATCTGTATGTGATGACCAGCAGCTGGTGTGTATACAGCCCCTCGTTCCTCAACAGCTGCAGAAATACAGTGAAAGGCATTTTTTTTAAGTGACTACGTTAATCGAAGATATCTTTCTCATGGGAACAAAAGAGCGATATCACTATGCAGATCATTCAGTATTACTGCACTGTCGTGTTGCAGTTTACACACTGTGTGTGACCAATGTCCTGAAGGCATCTCTGCTTGAAGGCATTTACTCTGTGATCCCCGAATGTTCTCTAAGGACACTTGGGGTACCCATGCAGAATGAGGACCTTATGAAGGTGCTACACAGGCTACAGACCCGGCAGCAGCGATTCTGCTGTAGTTTCAGTGTTTACAGCTCAATTGAGGTGGCATTTATGGGATGATTCCTCAGCCATAAAAAAATGTGATTTCCTGTAGAAGATGGACTGCCCGTTTGCCCCCTCCTTCAGGTGAATGACACTGTCCTTCATCATGTCTGTTTCTGTGCCGGAGTGTTCAGTTCTCTTCGGGGCGTTTCAGGTTGTTCCGAATTTTTAACATCATTAAAATCAGTGAAACATTTTGATTCAATGCCCCATTGTTTGAGTGTTAATGTTCCGAGGTCCTTTGAAGTTTCGCCAGGCTGCGGGGTGTAATTTAAGATGGGCATTTCACTAGCGGCCTGCCAACAGGGGAGACGCTATCTTTGAAAGCCAACTTCAAAGGTCTTCCACAGGCCGTGCCAAACTGCAGGTTCCAATCAGAGACAGCCTTCAGTCAAGCTCTGCTGATGTCACACTCTGATTGGTTAAACGCTATGCTGTCATACACAAAGAGTCTCACAGAATGTTTTGCCTGGTGCTATTTATATCGCTTAAATATTACAGCTGATTCATCTGTTTCACCAGACGTTTTTCCATTGAAACTTAAAAGTCTTTTTTAAGCGTGTACCCTTCAGCTGACTTAAAATATTATGTGTCTCTGCTGAGCGGAGCCCAGGAAATGAGCAGGTCAAACTACTTCTGCTTTAGGTAATACATCCATATCCAGTTGGTTTTTTTTTGTTTTTTTTTTTCGGCTACCGCCAGTTTCGCACAGGTATTATCCAAATGCTTGCTGTGAGGTCACCATGTCTGATGGACGAATGCCAGGTAAAATGTACAGTCGGGGCACTGCAGTCTGTTTACTGGTGCCGGTTTATCCAGACGGAGCGGGCAGTACTGGGACACTGAGTAGGTGTATTCTGCACTTTTGGGTGAATTTCCACATTGGCGTGTGAGCCCGTCCCTCCTTCCCTCAGCATGGCCTGCATACTTGACGGGAGGCCTGCCTTCATCCATGCAGCAAATCTACAGCTGAAAAAGTGTGTGAAGTGCAGTGTGGGTAATGGCTGTGTCTGGGAGGAGCTTGTGCATTTACAGTATACTGTCACGGGCCTCATCTCCCCGCATGCTCCACAGCAGGGCTATTCAACTCGGGCCCCCGATTCCAGATCCAGGCCTTGTTTTCAGTTCTCCCAGGTGGTTAGTTTAATAATTACTGATTCTGATTGGTCAGAGACTTCACATCTGGCTCACGGGTGAAGGAAGGCTGGAAAACCAGCAGGGCTCGGCCCTTGAGGACCGTGAGTTGAATAGCCCTACTCTACTGCAGGGCTGCCCAACCCTGCTCCTGGAGATCCACCACCCTGCAGAGCTTAGGTGCAGCCCTAATTTAACAGACCTGATAGCGGTAAACAGGCCCTTCAGTAGCATCTCGGTATCTGAGCCAGCTATGTCAAAACTAAGCTGGCTCTAATACTAAGATATTACTGAAGGGCCTGATTATCTGTACCAGATGTGTTACATTGGGGCAGCATCTAAGCTCTGCATGATGGTAGATCTTTTGGAGCAGGTTGGGCAGCCCTGTTCTACAGCACCAAAAGCAGATTATTGAAAACTGGAGAAAGTTACTGTCTGGGCAGCGGACGCAAAGTGTGGGAGCCGAAGCCAGGAAGCTGGGGCAACAGGTATGGGTTAGGCTCCCCTGTTACTGGCAACACCCCCCAGACAACACCTGGTCCCCAAAGACCCACAGAACCCATCTTTTCGTAAGTGGGGTTAAGAGACTTTCAGAAAGAGGGGGAGAAAGACTGCCAGTGTGAGACAGCGTACCAGCAAGAAATAGTGTGAGACGCTGCCAGTATGAGACAGTGTATCAACAATAAAGAGTGTCAGACTATCAGTGAGAGCGTGTACCAACAATAAAGAGTGTCAGACTATCAGTGAGAGCGTGTACCAACAATAAAGATTGTCACTGTCAGTGAGAGTGTAAGAGCAAGAAAGAATGTCAGATTGTGTCAGTGAGTCAGTGAACCAATGATAAAGAGTGTCAGACTATTGCAGTGAGACAGTGCACCAACAAGAAAGAGTATCAGACTATTGCAGTGAGATGGTACCAGCAAGAGAGCATCAGATTGCCATTGAGAAAAGGAGCAGCAGAGACTGCCAGGGAAAGTCTTCTATGGGAAGGTAAGTTGAGCCCCAGCTCTGTTCCCACACTTCTCAAAGAGCTCTGTTAAAGCAAATCAGTGCTGATATTAAATTGCCGCTGACATAGACAGAGTAGGACTGTTGAGTGACCCCTTGTCTGTGCCCCAGAGTGGTGAGAACATGGGTTTCATATCTGCAAAGGCGACGTGTTTACATAGTTCTGTGGTAGTGTACGAATCGTCAGGCAGGGCAGTCAGGTGACCGGTGCTCTGCCAGGGTTTTCCGTCAGGCCCTTTGGCAGTGATCTGCTTACCCCGCGGAATGTTTGAGGGTCTAATTAAAAGCAGATTTGCCATAGGTGGGATCTCAGTGTCGGCAGCCTTACGGCAGGTGTTACACTGCATGTAACCCCTGCACAGATTTTCCCAGTGTGCTCACTGCAGCTGACTCCCAATTCTCTATTCCAACTGTGCTATTACAACACTGACCAAAAAGAAGGAAACCTCTGGTTGCATCTGGGGTCGGCCTGTCTTTTCTCCTGTTTTCCAGCCAGTTCAGGGTGAGAGGGGTGGAATCATCCCCAGGCTCAGCCCTAGATCATAGTCAGGTGAGTAGCTACCTCCTTTGCTGCTAGGGCAGTATATTCATGCTGTTTAAGTGTAAGATTTAAATGGCTCACATTAACACATCATTTTACAATTAATTACTTTTTGATACACCGTGAGACCACTTTTCCTTTTTGTAGTATGTGTCGTGGAAAGGACTTCAAATAGCTAAGACAGGTAGAGTTACGGTTTTTATTGCGTTTGGCGCATTCAACTGCTGACTTCACTTAGGCAAGCAGTTGGTTCAGGGGCCAGCTGTTTATTCTACCGTCATCCACCACGTTGCAAAATACTGTATCATGTTAAGGGAACCCAAGAATATCTTGGAATCTGGAGAGCGTGGAAGCGCGCATGCGCACCGGCATCCCGGCTGCCTCGCCGCTCCAACGCGGTTGGTGCGGAGCTGCGCTTAGGGTCTGTCAGGGGACGGACCTTCTGGAGAGCGTCAGTCATCGGCACAGACCCCCGGGTGCACGGTCACTTTAGCACCGTTCATTTACGCACACCAGCTCCAGCTCGTTTCTGCTTAAGGATATCTACAGTTCAGCCATGGCGAAACATAGAGGAAAAGATGAAGAGGAGAAACAGCACCAGACCAGCTGGAAGGATTTTATTTACGACCGGAGAAGCGGAGAGTTTATGGGTCGGACAGCCAGTGGCTGGGGTAAGGAGCTCCTTTAGGGGCTACTGAAGTGCAGATTAGTATCTGACTGAAATGATGTGTGCGCAAAATCTTTTTTTTTTCATTCATACTTTTAGCGTTTAAAAGAATCTGTGTTTACGAACATAGCAGGGGTTTTAAGCATGTTTTTGTTTTAATGATGCACAGTAGTTTTCCCGTGCCTGGCTCCTTTGACAATAAGTGCTTGTTAGAAATGTATATAGATGATCAACATTATATCTCCCATTCAGTGTTATCCTGCACAGAAAATTGCTTATATTACCGCCCCTCCAACTACGACCATGAACTCAACGCTTACAAGTAAAACTGCCCAGGCCAAGACAACACGTGACACCGTAAATTTCAAGTGTTATCGATATTAGGAAAAGACTCCAGGTATTATAGGTTTAACCCGATTTACGATTAAACTAATCCGTTAAATCGTGTCGCTGCCGCGGAACAGGTATGTATTCATATTAAACAAGTCAGCCACGTACAGTAGGGTACCTTTATTATTAGGCTATAACAGTATGATTGATGACATAAATGTCCTGTGTGCGGAGCTCCCGTTCATTGTGAATGCCGTATTCTTTCCATATTCTTCAGTTTGACCCCCTGGTTCTGAGTAATCTTCCTCTTCGTTTGATTACGACATGGCAGCTTCCCAGGGTCGTCTTGAAGGGGATCTTTCGCAAGATGCCAGTCGTTCAGAAAAACACTCTATTTTTGGCTCCGCGTTGAATGTCTTCTCAATAGACATATCGAGTGTGACGCTTGAAGGGGGCGACTTATTCTCATGTTACTGTACACTAAATGCGGACTCTTTCTGCGCCGGCATTCGCGGTGCCGTGGGCACGGTGCCGGCTTTCATGCGCTCGGCGGTGACCGGCATTCCTGTGTACCGCTCTCTGCTGAGGCATATTGGCATCCTTTCGCATGTGGACGGAGCTCTGTCGATACCTTCGTTATGCTTTCCTGCTGCAGGTCCAATCAGCTCATTCTTTGAAGCAGCGGTTTGGTTTCGGCTTTAATGAGGATACTCCGGTTTCAGGAAATCACTAGAGGTCTTTCTTTTGGAGTAGCCTACCTCCAGATTTATAGCGGGATTTTTTACTCTGTCCAGGAAATGTCATCCTACTGTAGGAATAGAAGGATATATTATGTTTCTTGAGTCTCCTGAGTGTATATTTGGCTGTGTGCTCAGTAGAATATGGTTGAAAGAAGATTTATTCCAGTGTATTTGATCGCGTACTTTTGTAGTGGCATTAATATTTTCACACACTGAAGCCATGTTAAACGCAATATGCATGTAAAGAGTCAAATCTGTCTAGTGCCAGGAATTCTGGGTAGCCCACTAGAATGTATATCATGGGAAAATTAAATCGGAGGCCTCTGTTCTGCGAGAGCTGTCCTTGCCTGGTGCTTTGCCCTAAAGCTTCCCTTGCTCTCTACATCTCCAGCTCTCATCATCCTCTTCTACCTGGTGTTCTACGGCTTCCTGGCTGGCATGTTCACGCTCACCATGTGGGTCATGCTGCAGACGCTGGATGACTACACTCCACGGTACCGGGACCGAGTGGCCAATCCAGGTGATTTCTAGGCCAGGGAGTCCGGTCCAGGGCCGAGTGGAGTAAGGGCTGCTGTGTTTGGGTCTGTGCTGTTCTTTGCTTGGGAATGCAGCCTGTTTCTGACCGGGGTTGGACTGGGATTAAAAGCAAGTCCTGGACTTTTGTCCATACAGGCTCACCACACATACATGCTGATTGGAAGGGTGGGAGTCCCCCACAACAAATTGTGTTGGCCCACAACCTCATCGGCCCACCGGGAAAATGCCCGGTATGCCAGATGGCAAGTCCAGGCCTGTGTCTGTCTGAATGTTTTCCAGTCAGACTCCTTTCAAATATGTCTTTCCTCTCTCCAGCTGTGACTGTTGTGTAAATCTGGAACTTAATTCTGTCTTCTTGGTAATATATCTTTCAAATATAGCTATAGTTGTAAGTGGTTAATTTTCATATTTGTTAAGATGGGAACAGGGCCTGTTCTGTAGCCGAGTCCTGCTATTGGCCATATTTCATTTGTGGGCGGGGTTTATGTTTATATTAGTTATAGGGTCATTAGCATGCCGCTTAAAAAACATGGGAGTAAATACAGGGAGTGCTAGATCACACCACTATCACCTGACACTGCACTCTCATTCGCCTTCAGCTCTGACTCCTCAGAGAGGCACATTATAGTCCTCATGGCTCCAGTGAATTGAGAGACAGTGTTAGACTGATTCATTGTGAGGTTGTTTTGGGCAGCATTTGCTTTACTTGACTGAATAGCATGAAAATGATACAGGGAGATCAGCAATCAGAATAATCTGGGGGGAAACTTTACGGTGGTTCTTTGTTTCCCAGAAACACGCCCCATTTCCTGAGTACTTCCCCGCTTTCCCACCATTGCGTAACTGTTTTTAAGAGTTAAAGTTCTCTGTCGCCACACGTGTCATTTCCCTCAGGCCTTGTGATCAGACCGAAGAGCATGGATATTCTGTTCAACAGATCAGAGCCCTTGAACTACGGCCCGTATGTGGAGCAGCTGGAGTCGTTCCTACACCGTAAGTGGTAAACTGTCCGCTCGCCTTACCTTCGCTCGCAAACACCAAGACGGGCATGTAAACAGAGACGGCCCTCAATAGATGAAGAAATAGCTGTGTTTTGTATGACTGGCCTGTCCATGAGAACATCAAACACCGGAGGGGTAAGTTTCACTGCCGTGTGAAAGCGTGTGAATGTTTGGGAAAAGATGTGAGTGTGTGGGACTCTGTGTGCGGCAAAACCTACTTGTGGGAAAATAAGAGCACGTGTGTGTGTGTGTGTGTGTGTGTGTGTGTGTGTGTGTGTGTGTCTCCCTGCCAGAGTATGATGACATGGAGCAGAAGAACGAGCAGTGTGTGGCCGGCAAGTTCTTCGAGCAGGACGCCCACCCACAGAAGAAGGCCTGTCAGTTCAGCCGGAGCCTCCTGGGGTCATGTTCCGGCCTGTTGGACCCCAGCTTCGGCTACCCCCAAGGCGAGCCCTGCGTGCTGGTCAAGATGAACAGGGTGAGTCGTGGCAGTCTTCTCTTTCTGCTAGACATTCTCATGTCACTTCACACCTGGTCCTCCATACCGGCCCCAGCTTAAATCCGCGCTATCATTCTCTCTTCCTCCAGGTCATTGGGCTGAAGCCCCGAGGAGATCCTTACATCAACTGCACAGCCAAGGTAACCGCGATCCTGCTTGCCTTGGCAGTCATTCAGGTCCCGTGTAATCGAATGAGGGTAGCCTCCGTCAGATGAGTGGAGTGCGTACGTATTGCATAAACTCAGCCGTTACGTCCTGTCCTGTAATGGAACGACGGCGTTCTAAGTAAGACCGCGACAGCTCTGGGTGATGTTTAGCTCTGCAATGAGGGCGCTTATGCTGCAGCCTGTCTTCTGTCTGTCCCAGTGTTATCTGTGTTCATGTCTCTGTTTTTATTTCGTCTCTCTCCATGCTGCCAGCTGAGAAATTAGTGAACTACTGGGTAAGAGGAACAGTCCGAAGCGTCCCCAGGTCCTAACACTAAATAGGATTCAGTCACTCAGTCTATCCCTCACTCTTACAGCTGTAGGATGGCTTGTGTTTTTAATGTTTTTGCATAGCGTCCATACAGGCCATGATGTATACCTTCATATCCCTTAGCTTCAGAGGGTGTTGCTTCGTCTAGGTCTTTGAGTCCATTTTTTTCCCCCAACCCAGTCCTTGGGGACCCTTAGACAGTCAATGTTTTTTGCTACCTACCAGCTCCCGGCAAGTAGCTGGGAGGGAGTGAAAATGTGCACTGTCTGGGGGTCCCCAAGGATTGGGTTGGGAAACATTGTTCTAGCCCAGTAAAAGACCACCTCACCATCAGTTTTTCCATTGATAAATTCACGCAAATTGACTTCAGAGCAAATGGGATAATAACAGTGCTAATTTTGAAATATCCTTTTCATCTTCCGACCTTTTACCCTAGATGGTCACAGGGCACCTTGAGCCTATACCAAACGTAATGCCAGTCCATTGTGACACACACATTCACAAAATAGGGAATTTGGAGATGCCAGATTTTGTTACACATCTTGTAACATTTTGGCGGGAAAAAACTTTGAATCCATGCTCCCGTTTTAGCTCCTTTTTTTTTGCCCTTTGACTGCCATCACCTTGTGTGTGAGGTTGACCTATGACCTTGTCCTCATGACGCTACTGTTTGACATGAAGGTATACAAGCGGTTTTTCTCCAGCCGCCTCCCCCCAAGCCACTGTGACTAACCCCTGATTGGCTGCTTTCACTGCGCTCCCACATTAAGTCGCTTGTTCAGACTAAGACTGCGCTTTTGTTAGAGGGGAAGGGGACTCCAGTAGCCAGACAATGCAGGGTGTCTTTTCTGTGTTGATTTATCGCGGAGTTATTTGACAGCTCCATTGTGTATGCTTCACAGTCTGCCCCCTACTGGCGTAGTCTAGATATAGACATTATCTAGACCAACACCCATATTTATAAGCGGTAGGATCACAGGAGACCTGTTCCTCTTTTGTGCATCTTCAGCGTGTCGGTTACATGATGTGCTTATTTTTATAACATTAAGAGAAAAGGACTGAAAACAATGCTGTAGTGTAATTGTAGCCTGCAACACACATTAGTGAAATGATAGTTAATGTTTCAGTTAGACATGCGAGAATGGTACGTTTTCTGCCAGCTGTCTGTGGAACAGGTTTATATATGGTCTTCTACTGGTGTCCCTATTACAGCTGAAAAACCAGCTCTTCACTTGAAAAAAACTGTAACAAAGACACGATACCACTATCGGGAAATGCGGTGGATTTAGTTTATAAGATATCACTTTGGTGACACGCCTGTGTCGACAAATGGGATGTTTTTAGATGTCACCGATAGATTATAAGCTGGTTGTGGAGGAATTTTCATTAGGTGAATGCTGCCACAGATCGACTGGTTTTTCTGGGATTGTCAGTGGGACACAAAATGTTTCTATTCGTAGCAGCTTATGAAATCCTCATCCAGTTAGTGCACACCAGCTGAACGACAGCCGTCTTGTCTTATTCCCCAAAATGTGTTCGCTTAGGTGGGCTCGACGGGCAGCTCTCAGAAGATTAAATAGATTAAATCACTGTTCCTCCCTCAGTTCCTGAGCTCATGGGAGTTTTTCTTTCATAAAAATGGTCTGAGGGCAGAACGAAAAGGTTCAGAGAGGTAACCAACAGGTTATAGAGAGGGTGGGTACAAGCAACTAGAGGAGGCAGGACCAAGACATCTGATAGGTTGGTCCTGCCTCCTCTACAATCTGATTGGTTATCTCTCTAAACCAATTATTTTTCATTCTGCCCTCAGAACATTTTTCAATTAAAAAAGTAAAACTCCCATGAGCAGTTCCTGACGTACGGTGTTTTTGCGCGACTTTTATTATTATATTTTTAATCCTCCATTTTCCTTCTTTCCACAGAAAGAGGGTGGCTCTCTTCAGATGCAGTACTACCCTATCGAGGGAAAGTTTGACAGGATGTACTTCCCATACTATGGGAAGAAGGCCCAAGTGAGTGTCATCTTCTCCCCTTCAATCCTACTGGGGACAAAATGTCTAAAGACGAAGATGAGAACTGACTGCTGTCTCTGTTATGCCTAGGAGACGTACGTCCAGCCCCTGGTTGCGGTGAAGTTGCTGCTGACTAAGGAGAACTACAATACGGAGCTGACTGTTGAGTGTAAGATCGAAGGCACCGACCTACGTAACGACGATGACCGTGACAAGTTCCAGGGCCGTGTGACGTTTAAATTGACAGTGACTGAATGAGCGCCGTCATTTCCTGAGTGCTGCCATCAAGGTGGTGCAGTGGCCCTCAGCCAAGTCTCGCCTTTTCTGTCAGCTTGGACTGGGGACCCAGTCTGCCCTGAGGGGTTGGGATGGGCTTGTTGTTGGCAGGGGGGTGTTTCATCTGAGCAGTGTTTTTCCACGTCTTGTGACTCGCTCAGCCCCAACCCGAAATATAGGAACAAGAGAAGAATATAAATGCCTCATTACCTCCCACTGCCTGTAACTCCTCTCTGTACCTCTCAGTGCCCTGTAACCCCTCTCTGTACGTTCCAATGCACTGTAATCCTTCTCTGTACCTCTCAGTGCCCTGTTGCCCCTCTCGGTTCCTCTCAGTGACCCGTTGCCCCTCTCGGTACCTCTCAGTGCCCCGTTGCCCCTCTCGGTACCTCTCAGTGCCCCGTTGCCCCTCTCGGTACCTCTCAGTGCCCTGTAGCCCCTCTTGGTACCTCTCAGTGCCCTGTAGCCCTTCTCGGTACCTCTCACTGCCCTGTAGCCCTTCTCCGTACCTCTCTGTGCCCTGTAGCCCCTCTCGGTACATCTCTGTGCCCTGTTGCCCCTCTCGTTACCTCTCAGTGCCCTGTTACCCCTCTCGTTACCTCTCAGTGCCCTGTTACCCCTCTCGGTACCTCTCAGTGCCCTGTAGCCCCTCTCGGTACCTCTCAGTGCCCTGTAGCCCCTCTCGTTACCTCTCAGTGCCCTGTAGCCCCTCTCGGTACCTCTCAGTGCCCTGTAGCCCCTCTCGGTACCTCTCAGTGCCCTG
>JAODLC010000047.1:13836173-13871102 GCA_026781145.1 Hippopotamyrus pictus
GCTAATGCTATCACGCACACTGATGTTGGTGGCCAGGCTAATGCTATCACGCACACTGATGTTGGTGGCCAGGCTAATGCTATCACGCACACTGATGTTGGTGGCCAGGCTAATGCTATCACGCACGCTGATGTTGATGGTCAGGCTACCGTTATCATGTGCCCTGCTCCTGGCCAGACTAGTGCTGTCTCTCGAGGCCAAGGACCCTTCTTTGGCCTGGCTCGACAGATGTAATTCGGCTGTGTCTGAAGCATAGGACTGAGGACACACCAACACGCGGAAACCAGAGATAAAGCTACAGTCAGACACAGGCACGCAGGCACAAACATGCTCATAAAAACACACCCATTCTCTCTGTATTTACCCACCGAGTGCAGCACCCAGGGCTGACTGTTGTGTAACAGGAAAAGCGCTGTGTGTTCCCGGCCTGTCTGACAGGAGGAGGGGTGTTTCTTACCGTTTCCCCCCCGGCCTGTGGTTGTCTGCTGGGGCAGTGCGCTGCGCTGTGCTGGGCTGTCTGTCACTGGGCCCTGCCGCGTCACAAAGCCCTCCCACAAGAGGAAAGGGGGTGGGGCAGAAGCAGGAAAGCAGTGCAGAGAGAGAAAGTGGGAGGGCTGCCAGCAAACGCAGGCACCGCGAGATGCTGGGAGTTGACCCACAGGCCGATGCTTCATCGCCCTCTAGAGGCTCACTGCAGCATAATCCTCCATAATCTCATTTTCAGATCTGTGGTCTACCAGCTGTATCTGTGGTTCTGTGGGTAGAGAGCTGCTGATGTCACCAGGCAGATTTTTCTCAAAGACTCAAAGTCACTTCACCATTTATTGTCCAACATTATTCTTTGTTCCATAAATAAGATAACTGAGTCAAAGCATGACAACTACCACAGACCTTAAATGAAAAGCTCAATGCGAAGCGAGGAAGAACTGCAGGAAAAACACATGCATCAAGTAAGAACAGCATTAGAGCAGCACTAGAGAGACACTACAATAATAAAGGAACCATAACAAGAGTAATTATACTATAAGGACTATACAGGAATAAGGAATATATAAAAGGATATCACGAGAGTAATAATAGAAGGACAGTGCAGTACTAAAAGAAGCATTACAAGAGTACTAATATAAGCTCAGTATAATAATAAAGGAACTTCACAAGGACAGTGCAGTAATAATGGAACCATCACAAGAGTAATAATGTAAGGACAATTCAGTGATAAAGTAATATATGAAGGAGTGTACAGTAATAAAGTGACCATTACCAAGCACAAGGATAATGCAGTAGGGCAGCATAAGAGTACTGTGATTACAGTATGGCAATAAAGGTACTAGGGGTGAGAAGAGTAAGAACAATGTAAACTCATGACAACAAAGCATTAACTAACGGTAAAAAGAGCTGTATATATAAAATTGACATTTCAGAGTTCACTCAGTAAAGCCTATTTGTGGACCATCAAATTGAATAAAACAAAATACTCAAAACAAGACAATTTATTAGAATACTTTCTGCAGTAGCTCCATAGGTTTGTTGTTTGGGATGAAAAGCCTCATATTTGCATATTGTTCCCCATGCTTTTCCCCATGTTGATTCCCATGCTGTTGCCCATGTTGATTCCTATATTTTTCCCCATGTTGATTCCCATGCTGTTGTCCCCATTGTCATCCATTCTCACGTCCATATTGCTGCTCTTTCTGCATCTCCAAGTCCAGCACGGGAAGAAGCGCGGAAGCTGGGCCCTGATCTCCTGGCATCGCAGACCGTAGACGACGGGACTGACTGACTGAGCTAAGGAAAAGACCACAAATACAACCAGTGCGCCGACCAGGCCCAGCCTGAGTCTGGCGATGATAAGCATACCGGGCAGGACGTGCAGGCTGATCTGCAGGCCGTGGATGAGGATGGTGCGACGGCCCCTGGAGCTGTCGCCAGAGAAGTGTCCCGCCCGGCGGCCCTCCTTATAAATGAGAATGTAACTGAGCATGATGAGCAAAGTGATCAGTCCAAGCAGCACTGCGGCACAAAGCAGTGAGGCCCGGCCCTCCATGGGTGTGTGGCAGGCGGGGTCCAGCTCGGTGAGGTATCCCTCCTGGGCCTCGGCGCAGGCCATGCCTGTGAACACCACCGGGCTGAGCAGGGCCAGCAGCCAGGCGCCCATTATGACCTTGTTCTTCACGGCGTGGACGATCTCTCGGTACCGCAGTGGCCGGCGCACGCACAGGCAGATGTTCAGAGCCATCAGGGTGAGCGTCAGCATCAGGCCGCGGGCTAGCGCCACCTGCAGGCCGAACAGCAGCCAGCACACGATGCGGGGCATGGCCATGTGCAGTGACAGCATCGTGTGCAGCAGCGCTCCCGTCGCGTTGAAGCCAGATATGCAGGCGCAGTGCTGGCACAGCAGGACATAATGTAGCTTGTTCCTCAGCCTAGGCGTCCTGTGCACTATGGTCACCACCATATAGCTGAAGACAGTGGTGGTGATGAAGCTCCCCCAGTGGATGCCTGCTTTCACTTTATCTAGCAGACGCGCATTCTGCTCCAGGCTACTAGACACGTTCATAGTCCCTGAGGAGAACAGACAGCAAGCACCACAGTTTAGCCTTTCAGCCTTACGTTTCTGATAGCCCTACGTTACACTTAGCTACGTTGTTACATTTAGCGTTATGTTTCTTAGCGTTACATTCAGTCGTACATTATGAATAGAATTGCGCGGCATTTAGCCTCGCACACGCATTTACATGTACGTAGCAGTTTTATTACCTTGTAAATAATCTGTAGGGTTTGCAAAGTATCCCAACACCCTTGATGTTGCTAATTTTAGGTTTATAATGGAATAATATAGATTTGCCGTAAATTTTCTTGCGTGAGAGTCTGAAAGTCTTATGCCAGGTAATGACAGTTGGCAACCCTGCTTCATTTAACTGTGCTTCATTTTCTGTGCGTCTTTTTTTTCTCCCCTTCTATTCCAACTCGACAGGGATGCACGCCCAAGACTAGAATGTGTGTTTGAATCAGCATCTTCTCACTCTGTGAGCTGTAAGCTTCACTGAGAGACACTGCAAGCTTGGAGGAGAGCACGATTCAATTCACCTTACATACCATAGGTATATAAAACACAGTGTTTGGCCAAAAATACCCAATATACCTGCAGGAAACAGAGCCATAGACATACCTGTGAGGCTCTCAGTAGATCCACACCGCTCCCGGGGATGCTTACCTGTCAGCCGCTTTAGGAATGGATAGCTGAGGCCTCACAGCGTTTATCACCTTTCTGTGGGCGGCACACGGGTCACTCAAAGCTCACCAAACAACAGGCACGGTCTGTGCTCATGTCTACTGCTGCCAGACTATGAATATTGAAAATGTCACACAAACAGGCAGCTTTATATTGTACTTTTTTTATATAACACCATATAGGTTTTACAAAGTAGTGTTAATAGCAACAAAACAGAAGAATGGTGTGTAATTAAAATAATTATCAGCAATTATCCATCCATTCATCTCATAACTGTTATTGTGGTTTGGGTAGCGGGGCTATTAGCAATTAGCAACATAGAAATCTTTCTTAACACCACTGCTTACAATTGCTCTTTGAGTTTCCTGCTTCTCTCCAGGCCGTCATCAGCGTCTCTACACCCCCTTATTCATCTATTACTGGCCTGTTTATATAAAAACACAAACAGTCTAGTGCTTCTTAAGACTGCCGTTCTAAAGCTGTCTCACCCTCTGATAAGTGTCAGTGGGCCGGGTCACATATCCGTGCACGAAGACCTGGTTTTAGGTTTGATTTTTGGATATGTGTGCCATAGTAGGTGAACTTATACTTAATCAGGCTGATTATAATTACTCAGCTTTTATTGTGTACTTTACGGTAATTATGTACTCAGCTTACTCCTGTAGTTCTGCCTGCCTTTAGTTTTGTGCAGAAAAATCGCAACTACATTTGATTTTTCAGAATGAGCCGATTTTGAGGTTTTCCCATGACATATCTCTTTTAACTGGGTCCAATATACAGCATTATGTAGACATATTCATAGCTGGCTAAATGCTTTTGTGGACATTCATCCAGCATGGAGAGATGAGAAGTGGCAGGCTGCTTTCTTGGTGTGCAAGGCAAGTACGGACAATTCCTCCTGGCCCTGCTGAATACTTATGGCTTTTCACAGCCCTGTAAAATACCCACAATCCCTCATTCTCCTGTTCAATACTCATGAATTCTCATGGTTGTGCTGGATTACCCATGATTCCTTGTGACCTTGCTGACTACCTGTGATCCCTCATGGCCCTTCTGTATATCCATGATTCATCATGGCATGGCTGAATAAGCAGATTTCGGGCCTCCAAGATTCACATGGGAATCAAATTACATATTAGCATGTGCAGGCAAGCTAACCAGTGCCTTGGTTTCGAGTCCCAGGCTGTCTAGTCTCACAGGCGGCACACGTTTCGTCTTAGAAAACGTCATAAATCATATTGCTGAAAGTCATATTATTCATCTCATCGGTGTTTATTAAATCTGAAATCATCATAAAAGTGGATGTCAGGCAAGACCCTCTCAATATGGCAATACGTCCAAAAGCAGAGTTGCGAACTCTCATGAACCTTACGTGACACTCACGCTTTCAGACTCTCATGCAAGAAATCTTACGGCAAATCTATATTATTTCATTATGAACCTAAAATTAGCTTTGTCAAAAGCGTCGTGCTAGTCTGCAATCCCTACAGACTATTTACAAGGTAATAAAACTGTTACGTATATGAAAATGCATAGACATGCGTGAGCAGACTTGTCTCAAATTGAAAATCTCACTGCAGCCAGCTGACCGAAGCTGGCAGCCCCGAGAAAGACATCTATTCATCAAGTTCAGCTGAGCTGTCTTTGATGTTTCAAACCTTCACTCGTCTATGACAAATGGGGGGGGGGGGGTGAAGATTTCTGTTCAAATTGATGTGCGGCATTTTGTCAGTCAAGCCATCACTCACAATGTATTAAGTTACCAGGAATAAATTTATGGGAAGCAAATGCTGCAGTCACTCAGGCCCTTGGGAGAAAATTTATTCTTTGGTATGGTGATCTTTTGCTATTTAAACATTAGTAACTTGTTTGTGTTATGCAGACACCAAAATTTCTGAATAAACTTGCCATTCAGTGAACGATCTCAGCTAGTTAACAAACTAGTTAGGAGCGGGTGTTTTTAATGGATTCAGTGGACGAGATCTACCCTGCGCCTAAATCAGTCCTGGGTCACAGTTTGCACGGAACTAAAAAAGGAGATGCTGAAGCGAGAATGATGTAGACCAGCACAAACTTTCCCCAGAGTGTCTGCTATTTGGCGCAGAAAACCCGGGTCCTGGCTGTAGGAGCAGTGCATCAGTGGGAAGCCCTATGTCTGGTTAAACATTCAGTCACACTACCAGGTAGGTGGCTTCTGTCACGTCTCTCTGTCCAGCCCTCTCATGGACCACGCCCACCTCGTTAACCCCGTGTCAATTCCCAGCTGTCTCGCGTTTATTCTGAGGTCATGTCCTGTATTTAGTCCGTCTGTTTCCCCAGGTCTGTCATTGACACCGTCCACCATGTCTTTGTACCTGTGCCTGCAATAAACCCCGCTTGCTGGACTTTCGTGTGTCCGGAATCTGCTTCCCCGCTCACTGCTCGCTCGCCTAGAGCGTGGTCACAACAGATTCTCCCTGACAGCATCGCCAATCCATCCATGACCTAAGATGTAGAACAGGACTGGACACTCGGGTGACCAGAAAACAGAAGAACAAATCGTGCATTGGTGAGCAGCTCTGTAGTCTCACCCCTTCCAGCTCTGAGTGTGTGTGGATAATAATTAACCACAAAGTAAGTCTTAGTTAAATACTGATCTCATGTTAATTCATCATTAATGAATCGGCAGTGTTGGGCATTTCAGGTCCAGGAGCTACAAATCCAGACCAAGATTTTGTTTCTACCAACAGTTGTACTCTGTGACTGTGACTCTTTATGACACTGTGAACATTTTTCTCCCAGATCGCAGGCTGTTCATTGGCTGGTGCTGATTGGCAGAAAGGCCAACCAATCATGGGACCCAGCAGAAAAATAGAAAAGAGACAAATCACACAGGTCTACGTGAGTACACATAACAGTGACACGTTTTATCTCAAGCAGTTACTATATGTCAATTCTATAAACCTTTGTGAATAACTGAAGGAACTACTGAAGAAACCAATAATGAATAAAACATGTTAAATACTGATCTCATATTTGTTCATCATTAATGAATCATAATGCATCTTTTATCTCCCTGCTATATTTATACTTCCTCATGCATGCTCTTCCTATGTTTGTATAGATTTTCTCACACAGTCCAAAAACATGCAGTAAGTGAATTAGTGACTCTGTACGACACATGGTGTGTGACTGAGTGTCTGTGTGCCCTGCATTGGACTGGCATAATGCTCCGATTGGTGCCCTGTGCTTCCTGGGATAGGCTGAAGGCTCACTGTAAACCTCTACTAGATTAGTGGTTATTGCAGAAGGATGAAAAGTCACGATACAACAATTTTTCATTCTATTTTAAAATCGCCTTTCCAAAGAAAAGCCAGGCCAGCATAAATAAATGGATGCTCTAAGGACAGAGTCCATTCCTACTTGTATCTTTCTCTCTCTGTACCTTCCTGCAGGGCAGGTGAGGATGAATGTGCTATTCTCCTGGCCTTCAGTGTCTGTATGTGTGCAAATGATCATGAGATCCTCTGTCGGAGACATCGTGAGCTTAAGTGCTCCCCCTTCTCCAGCACCCAAACACAGACAAACGCATGCAAACCCATTTTTATTTTTTATTAAGATATGCCAATGAAAACTGCCCCAGGACACAGGCTGTCCACCAGGTCAGTGTCTGAGTGATACCAACATGAGGAGACAGTGAGAATGGCTGGCAGCTTGCGCCATACTAGCAGAGGTGGAAAGTTCAGGTCCAGAACGTACAAATCCAGACCAGGATTTAGTTTCAACCAACCAGTTGAATACTCTTTGAATGTAACTCTTTATGTTTAACTGGTTGGTTGAAACTAAATCCTGGTCTGGATTTCTACTTTCTGGACCTGAACTTTCCACCTCTGCATACTGGCAAACAGCTGCCCTGCAAAACAAGCTGACCTGCATGATGTGGTCAGCGGCTGCGCTTTGTATTCCTAGGGTTATATCCGAGCGCCGAAGGTGGGGATTTCCTGCTCTATCAGGGATCCAATCCTCTCAGTACATTGCAGATTACGTCCACCTGCACACAAACTTCCTTAAACCACGGGTGCCCAGCCCATATGTTTCCAGGTCGATCGCAAGATGAATAATGATTTATTTCACTGGTGGCCAACCAGTTGATTGCAATCAGCAAAATATACCAAGGGGACCTCCACCTGGTCAGTCAAATATACCATTGCAATTTGGTAGCTTGAGTATTTTCTTTGTAAAAATAGCTCTCACTGTAAAAAGAGGTTGGGCACCCTTGCCTTAAACCATGCACAGATGGTCCATTTGTGGTGAGCTGGCCCAGATCATTATGACCCTATATCCAGTGGGCTGTCTCCCTGACTTCTCCGTCTTTCCAGCTCCTGCTCGTACTTCTCCAGCTGGCTCCAGAATCCTGGGTTGGGCTCCACAACAGAACGAGCCTCTTTCACCATCTGGGAAGGGAGACCACACACCTGAGTGCTGTCCAAAGGCCTAAGAAAACAGGCACTCAAAAGCCACCCCAGTGACCTGTGAGGCTTTGATGTTATTCAATTGTATGCATTTCAGAAACACTGAGACACTGACATGTGACTTCATCAGAGCAAGAGTATGCAAATTACCTAGGTGTGACCAATAGAATGAGATGACTGCTACATAGCTTATTGGCTAAAAAAAACTGCACTTTCATACAGCTGACTTGGACATGGCCAATGGAAACTCTTCTTAGAGTCATGCCTCAATTGGTACAGAGCACCTGCCCACCTGCCCAGACTCACCTGGAAGGCATCACGTAGCGAGAGGGCGTGCTGCCTCATTAGGTACGCCGCACAAATGGAGGCCGAGCGACTCCGGCCGTTCTTACAGTACACCACGGTTCTGCCCCCCCGGCCTGCCTCGCTCGCGATGGCGTCTGCACAGCGGTCGAAGTACTTGTACAGGTTCTCATTAGGGTCATCATACACGGGTACCCTGAGGGTGGAGACACGTGCTGAAGGGAAAGGCTGCTGCCGGGATACGTTGATGCACAGAGTGATGCCCTCCTGCTGGACCAGCTGGTCGCTGCAGGCTGAGCGTGAGTTTGCAATGAACAGAGCTTCTGTGACCTTACACAGCTGCAGCATATCCGTCCCGCGCTCACACCTTGCGGTCGTACGTACACATGGCACACATATACAGCCACACTCTCAATTTTACTTAATATAACTTCAGTCCTATTCTAGATCTTTAAACACAAAAGGACTTTAACTCTCCAGATCCCAAACACTTATGTAGAGACAGTGATGGTAGAGGCCTGCTCCTGATCTGAATCTTCACAGTTCTGCTTTGGCCGCTTGCTGACTGCTCCTAGAAAAGGAGGTGACTCTGGGGCTATATTTACCGCAGGGTGCAGCCCAGGCCAGGAACAGGGATGTGCTGGGTCCTGCTGCCCGTTGGTTTATGAGCTTACTGGCTTCCTCTCCTAGCAAAGGAAAGACCTCTGTAGCTATTGGCCCCTCCATAAAACAGATAGGAATTACCTCACATAAAATTATTTGCAGCCCAAGGTCCGAAGAAATAAATAAAAATATGTATGTGTATATATAAATATATGTAGCAAATCAACGTTACAGACTTAAATTATGATACTTATCTCATACACGGCAGCCTTTAAAGAATATTGTAGCTGCTATTGTCAATGCAAACACCCCACCCTCCAAATCCATAATAACCTACCCAGAAACTGCACCCAGGGCAAATGAGAGGTGCTAAGCTGATGGGCGAGTGAGTGAATCCTACTCCAGCTCCCTTCCCCCACCAATCCCATGCCCCAGTTGGTGATGGCCCCTCCCCCAGCTCCCTTCCCCCCCCAATCCCATGCCCCAGTTGGTGACGCCCCTCCCCCAGCTCCCTTCCCCCACCAATCTCACACAGCAGTCAGTGATGGCCCCTCCCCCAGCCCAACACAGATCTGCATAACTTAAATGTTTACAGCTGTTCTGTGAAAGGGAGGGTGGCAGAAGGTGTGGTCGGAATGGCAATGGCAGCAGGGTGATACAGCAGCCTGTCTGCTTATAATCCTGTCTGTATGGCTTTTGGGCACTGCAGAATACTGGTAGCCAATGTGGCTCTGGGCTCCATTTCTTCTGTCTGTCCCCAGTATGGCAGTGCAAATCCCACATATTTCTCTTGATTAAATAGCGCCAGTTAACACGTGGTTACATATTTTAATGTATGATTAATGTATCAATGCATTTCTATGTGTCTATCTCTGCGTTTGCTTTTTTTCTGAAATATGCAGTTTCAGTGGCTACTGCAGGACCTCTTTGTTGGGTATCCTTGTCAGACAGTTCAGAGAAATCGATGAGCAATAATACAGTGAAACTATATATAACTTGGTTGACAATTTTGCCAAAAGACCATTGTAAACAGATGGATATTTTAGTGACTAAAAGTACTAAAGCAGACCACTCCTGAAACTTAAAATGTTAGTCTTCGGTTTGCAAATCAAAGTTTTTAACCACCAGGAAACATCTTGACAAAGTAGTGTAGGGCAAATCCAGTAGACCATAGTGTTTTCACCACTTCCATTGTTCATCACAGACTAACAGAAATATATCTGGATACCACTAATCTACCAGGTAAAGAGAGTGATGAATTCCTCAAGGTTAATATACGATTAAGTGCTATCCTTCACTGCTACTGTAATTCCCAATTTATTGTCCACCCAATCACCCACTCCGTGCACTTCGTAGAGGCAGTCGAACGTCCATATACGTGAAGTCGGTCGGCCGTGACGTAGGACGCAGTTGCGCAGTGACGTCACACCGAAGGGGCAGAGAAGCGGCGGGACGACTGCGCGAACCAGCCAGCTCCGACATGGAGGCCGTGGGCGGTTAGCAACAGGCCGATTCTCTATCGGTAGCTACGCCGTTGGCGAAGAGGCAAACCCCATAGAAACAAACCTTCGTAAAGACGAATCTAGTTAATCTTAACTGGGTTCTATTGCGGATTGTGGGTGAGTTGAGTAGCATCGAGTAGCAACAGGACAGCCGAGTGAGGCCGGGCGCCATTTAATACCGTCTAGCAAGCGACGAGCGCGGTGGCTGGTCTTTCGTTAGGCATTTCCGCGCGGCGTAGCCGCGGACTACCCCGGTAACATTGCGGATGATAGGCTTCGTACTCTCCGGCGCCTTTTTGGTAGTGAAGCCGCATTAATTGTTTTTACGGCCAAGCACGCAAGCCACTAGGATGGGACCCGCTAGCCGGATACCAATTAGCATGTAGCACGGCGCGGCCAGCCTGCTTGTTTAGCAAGCTACTCCGGATTTAAGGTGCTCGCACGCTCTGGTTGGAACAAGCACACAAGCAGCGTCTGGCCGTTTTAAGGCCAGGTGAGACGCCGTGATTAAGTGGTGATCGCCGGGACTCAAACGGCCACCTCGTGTAGCTGGCCTAAACTAACCGGCTGAACCTGGAAGTACTCATCACTGTGTTCGGTCCTTAACGGACCCCTTGTACCATCTCCATCCATTATACAGTAACGGCAGAGGTTATTAAGACTAGGCAGCTCGTTCAGTAACAGATTGATTCCCTGGTAAACTGTTACGCGTCTGTGTGCAGCAGTTGGTAATGCTCTTCCCGCGTCAAGAGTCACGTTTTAAGTCAACTTTAAATCATTTGTAGTAAAGCCTTGTGTTTCATACTGGGGACCCAAAAAGAGGTCAGACCCTATCAATAGAACGTCAATAAACGACAGATTAAAATTGTGTTCTCTGGTCAGGGTAAATAGAGTTCAGTTTGTGCTACCTGTTACTGCACAGTTCTGACCTGTTCCTCTAGCACTCGTGCTCCTGCCCATTCCTTTGCTTGTCTCCCTGCTTTGGCTTCTAGCTGCTGCCTGCATCAGGCCCGAATGTTGCCTTTCCCATCCCGTACCCATAACACGTCTCCCACTCTACCTCTCGCCACCGGGCCACCTTCCGCACAAATCCAGGGCAGACCACACTCGTACAGTTCTTTGGTTCCTTGCTGGTGGAACAAATGACCCCCCATTCGTGGAAACGGCTCAGTTACAAGCCATGGCTCAATCTCCTTTTGCCTAACCTGTGTAAATTGTATCTTGGCTTTGGCTCATTCTCAAGCTGCATTTTTGTGAACTGATCAGAATTGGATTGTTAATAGGTAAATTATTTTTTTTTACATTTCCATGACTCATTGTTTATGTGATTTTAGAATATCTAACAGACCCTAACTAGTATTGCATTTATTAGTCTATGGTCATTTATTATTTTGTATGTTTTTGTGGAATTATGTATTGTATGGTTTTTTTTGAACATGTATCGTTCAATGTGGAACAACTTTCAAAATAAATAAACGGTAATTACCATTTTAGTGATAACCATAATATTAAATCATTGGGAAGTTCTTGGGTAAACCTGTCAGCTGCTATTGTGTAATACGTTGTCATCCCTATTGAGACTGAAAAGTGCAGTTTTGTTGGGGGGGGGGGGGATACTAGGTCATTTACAATGGTAAATAAAACCTTTTAGTGTCGGATGGAGTCCTTGTGGATGGGAGGATTTTGGGCTTTAAGTACCATGTGAAGTTTTGTATGCGTTCGTTTTGGATGTTCTGCACTATTTAAAACCGGTCCACTAATCTTTAATTGGATTATTCACACACAGTAACCGGTTCTGAAGGTGATCTTACACCTTTTTTGTCGTTGCATGTTTCCATCAGTTTCTAAGTCGTATAAAAAAAAAAATCCTCAGTTCAGACTAGTAATGGCCTTGTTTACCGAAACACACACACAGGTGTTTATGCGTCTGGATTGGATATGGCAGAACTATTTCTGTACACTAAAACATTTAATTCGTGGCTGTCTCCTATAGTATTTCTTTGTTTTTTTATGATAAAATCTTGCTGAGAATGAAAGGAGGTCCTGTCCATTGAATTGTCAAAAGCTCCATCACTCTTTGCCAGTTCCACTTGGACCATAACCTGTAAAGCATGACTGTTGAGTCTTCCTTGTAACCTGAAGGTTTCTGCTTCCTGTTCAGTCAGTAGTCCCTGCTGTTGTGTGGACAGTGTGACAGAAAACACCCAGCTGCAAAAAATGGGTAATATTCACTTTTAAATGTGACCAAGGAAATTCAGTTTGCCATCGTGCCTCAGAACCAGTCAGTAATTCTGTATTTAAGGATAGATGTGCTTTTCAGATTCTCTGAATCTTTGGATATGGGTCCATTACGGTGCATTGACACCTGACTGCGTCAGTGTGGATGTAATTGTTTTCACTTATACTGGTCCTGTGGCCCAACAGGTCTCCGTCACCTTCTTCATGTGTCCCCATTGCTCATTATGTATGTGAACGGTGAGATTCGATCACAGGTTATGTAAACGACTGCCGTATTACACGTGTGTTTATGGTATTCAGAGATCAGTTTGTGTAGCAAAACTACAACCTCAGACACACCTGATGTTTCTGCCTGTCCTTTATCACTCCCTCTCCCTCCCCATTGTTGGCCTGCTCTGTACCTCCCCTCTCCCTGCCACTGGCTTTCCCAGTCCCTTGCTGAACCTGTGTGGTGATTTGTGGTAACAAATTATTTTAATTATACAGACCTTATGTCATCACTCCGTTTCCCTGTGTAGAGTAGTAAGGTGGGACACAGCTTCTGTTTAATGCTTCTGCACGCTGCTATTGCCCATGTGTGCGTACAGACACGCGCACGCACACACACAGCATGTTTATTACATGCCAGTGCTAGCCTGTAGCACTTACAAGTGTTTTTTTAGTCTCTTGTTACTAAAGCAGTTCTATAATTTTCAACTTTCCCTTGTGATAACATTTAATGGTAGGGATTTCAATTTCTACAATTATGTTTAGATTATGATTCTTAAGGCTGATGTATATTTCTGTGTAGAATCTACTCTGTAGGTAGTCTCTTACCCTACACTGTAGCCTGACAATTGTAGGCCTCCCCAGAAATATTCCTATGTCAGGCTACAGTGAAGATTCTATGCAGAAGTATACATCAGCCATATTACTGTCATACAGGCATAAATGTATCTTTGTTATTGCTGAGTGTACTGAGATTTTGCCCCTTTTATTTTTTTAAACCATTTCCCGTAGTATTATACGGTCCTGTGGAGTTCTGGCAACCACGTTGAGGAGACTCCTCCAGAACATTCTGTCTAGGCTGTTGTTTCCAATGCACAACATAATTTAGGGTTATTTTGCAAAAACCTGTTTAAGTCTGTTGAAAATCATGTTTATTCAGAAAGTGTGGTCCTCAGTGCACTACATAAGCTGCATCCTTGCGAATTCTATAGCCTCCATTTCCAACTTTGCTTATTTGAAATTACGCTACTTATCCATGTCTTACGTCACACATGAAAAATATGGAATACTTTCAACCAGTGGTGATGTGCTTATTTTGCTATGAAATTGGAAGACACTGGCATACACTACAACAAAATTGAAAGATCTTTGTGGTGTGGTTATGGTTTTTTTTTTTTTTTTAAAACAAGTTTTGAAATTTTATTTGGCAGAACAAGGATCCGCAGGACCCGTAAATGTTCACCGTAACCTGACCTTAACGCTTGGCGTTCAGCCTCTGGTGTTTGGTCACTACACACACAGCTGACTTGGGGAGCTCTTGGTCTCCATGGTAACAGCTCTTGCATTCCCCTGGTTAAGTTTTTGCTGAGACATTAATGTTGATACACCACGTGAGGGAAAATACAGAAATTCCTCATGGTGTCACCCTTGTCCCATCTGATGATTTCAGGATTCTCTGACCCTATCTGATAAGCTTATGAAAAAGCTTTGGATTTTGACATTAACATTCCTTCATATTAACTTTACAATAATAATTAGAAAAATGTTTAAATCAGAGAACATGAAGTAAAATGAATAATTGTAAGCCTCCGTTGGATACTTGTGTGGTTCAAATCTCACATGGCCTTAATGCTTTATTTTTAGTTGTTTATGATGTTTTTATGAGTTAAAACATCTGTCCCACTAGGAGACTGAGTGCACACAGTTTCAACACTGAGCTGCATGTCTTGTCCTCTCATTACACTTTACATGTTAACCCTTTATGGAAACCTGTGTGTGATGTCATTCCTGTTATGTCGCCTGCACCTCTACTAGTGTCAAGTATGAAATTACATCTTGTCCAGTTTACCAACTGTCCCTGTGAAGTGTTTTGATGTACCCACTAATATAGCCTCATGTCCTGTTCGTTAGACGTCGCAACATAATTAGTGTAGGCATCAGAGTTAATAAACATGTTACCAGCATGCAGGATAATAGGCTTGTATGGCCTTGCATTTGTTGCGTATCAGATACTATAACTACCCACATAGATTTCTTTGCTTTATATGGTGTGCTTAATGTAATCAGCGTGTACTATTGCCACTGTGAGTGGTGCACTCTGAGAAACTGTGTGATGCTGTAAACACTTAAATGCCGCACTGCTCTTTTGAGATACATCTCATCAGATTATATAACTTTTGCCAGTTTGAGTACTGAAAATTTACGTGTTTTACTTTATCAGTCAGCACACTGCAAAGTAGAGGCAGCTTGCAACACATTGCGGTGAACCCCTCTTAACAGCTCTGTTAATCTGGGCAGGTTGTAGGTAAACCAGCAGTGACCCCTCCCTTGTGCCCCTCAGGTGCACTGTCCTGACAGTCGCCATGGCTACGGACATGGGCTCCCCGCCGCGGTTCTTCCACATGCCGCGCTTCCAGCACCAGGCTCCGCGGCAGCTCTTCTACAAGCGGCCTGACTTTGCCCAGCAGCAGGCCATGCAGCAGCTGACCTTTGATGGCAAGCGTATGCGCAAGGCCGTGAACCGCAAGACCATCGACTACAACCCGTCAGTCATCCGCTTCCTGGAGGTGAGGACGGGGACCTCGGCTCAGCCCCAGCTGAGGGGAATCATCTAGCGATTTGTGCCGGTGGTTCTTCAGGATCCGCCTGCTTTCCTTATCCATCTTCTCTGTCACAGAACCGGCTTTGGCAGCGGGACCATCGGGATTTTCGGGCAATCCAACCGGATGCTGGATGTTACAATGACGTAAGTATGGGATAACTGAAATGAGAACAACTTTGAATTCAGGGACCCAATGGGATATAGCTAGTTTTGGTCGAGTATGCAGTGTGCTGTCTGAACAATGAGTTGTTGTGGCGTAGTGCACATACTGAAGCTGCCAGCTCTTTCTCTCTCCCTCGCAGCTTGTCCCTCCCATGGGCATGCTTAATAACCCCATGAATGCTGTCACCACAAAGTTCGTCAGGACCTCAACAAACAAAGTCAAGTGTCCAGTGTTTGTCGTACGGGTAAGTTTGACTTCAGGGACAGAGCTGCGGAACAGAAAGAAGGCAGAAATTACTGTGGTCAGAGGATATTACACAGCTCACCTCTTGTCCACTTTGCCCCCCCACCTTCGGTTATCAGTGGACCCCCGAAGGCAGGAGACTGGTCACTGGAGCCTCCAGTGGCGAGTTCACCCTGTGGAATGGGCTCACTTTCAATTTTGAAACCATCCTCCAGGTAAGTGTCGCTGACAGTGATCGAGAAATTATTGCCAAAAGCCAAGAAGAACAAGTTAGCTTTGTTTTGAAGCTGCTTGCATCGCTGATTCCCCGGTGACTGGCTCTTGTGGTTGTGCTGCAGGCCCATGACAGCCCAGTGCGAGCTATGACCTGGTCCCATAATGACATGTGGATGCTGACTGCTGACCATGGAGGCTACGTAAAGTACTGGCAGTCCAACATGAACAACGTCAAGATGTTCCAGGCCCACAAGGAGGCGATTAGAGAGGCCAGGTTTATACACAATCTCACACTTTCTGTAGATCAGTATTTCCCTTCCCTGTCCTCGGGGACCCCCAGACCGTCCGTATTTTTGCTCCCTCACAGCTCCCTGCCAGACAGTACACATTTTTGCTCCTTCCCAATTCTGTGTACTGCCTGGGGGTCCCCAAAGACCAGATTGGGAACCACTGCTGTAGATGGTTCAAGCCTGTCTCTGTTCTCCGATTGTGGCAGGACCTCAGAGAGGCTTGTGGGGGGTGCAGCTCAGTTTGCTGGACATGTGCCTCACCTGCAGATTGTCATGTGCTGTTTCTGCTGCTTTGCCTTTGTCACTCTCCTGGTGTTGACCTTTGTATTCTGCTGTTCTATACACCTAAATGTTTTGTACAGAAAAGGTTTTGTTTAGTTTCTAAATAAAGTGTGTATTAACATTGAGAATAATAATTAGCAAAATTTGGCTGCGTGAACCTGACTGGAGGTGCTGGGTATCCAGCAACGTGGTATAGAACTCTCTTCTACACCCAAACAGAACTCTTCAGTAGCCCATAGCAGAAAGACTGTCCGTCCCCTACACTGAAATGTCTCCATGGTAGCCAAAAAAACACCATGTGTTTTCTCTCCTGACACACATCCAACACCTGTTCTAAAACGAAGTCCATTTAACTGACATTTCCCCCTTTACCGATTATGCTGTCTGTTTATTCCCCTGCGGGATCTTCATGCTTCTCTAAGGAAGTTCGGTACACGTGGGAGTCTGAGGCTCATCTCCTGGCCCATGAACTCGCACAGCTCCACTGGGATGTGGCCGCTGTTGCCATGACACCTGTGCGGTGCTTGTGGTGTAATCCAGGAGACCGTGTTGCTTTGCTGTGTTGATTTTCTTCCTGCTGTGTCTTCAGTTTTTCCCCCACGGATAATAAATTTGCCACTTGCTCCGACGATGGAACAGTTCGCATCTGGGACTTCTTACGATGTCATGAAGAAAGGATCCTTAGAGGTAAGACTTACACACAGCTAGCCTCATTTGGGCATGATTGTATAACTGTTATCTTGCACTTCTCATTGTGTTCATGATTCCTACCCTCATACAAACAAAATCTAAACCTTGAACGTATATAGGACAAAAAGCTGACTAGACCTTGTGCCATATTGAGGATCCCCTAGAAGATTTCTTTTTTTGTTTGCTGTCACAATTCTCCTTTTAGACCCCCATCTCGTTGTGTACATCATACAGCACGTTCTCACATACAAATTAATGCTATAGATTTTTTCCATTCACGTCCAGTTGGTTTTATCTCTTCAGCTCTGAGGATAGTATTATTTCACATGACTTTTACCCTAAAATTAGGAAACTCAAATACTGTCTGGTTCACCACCCTTAAACCTTACACTGGAGTCTGAGCACAGCGGACGGACGCCAAAATTGGTTACCATTAAAGCCCATCAGTGAGAATAATTTCATTACATGCTCTTACTATTCAATGTGCTGGACAAAATCTCAAAATTAAGCATACAGTTAAACATAAGCTGCGATGGATCTTTGCGTATGATTGCATACGCCAACATGCAGTGTCCAAGACAAACTTCTGACCTGCACATCTGATGTGTCTTATGGTCTAACTCATAAGTCCTACACAGCCTGGGGTGTATTGCACAAAGCAGAATTTCCGAGTTAGCTGGATAGCTAAAGCCTAATGTGAATACTCTCTGATAGGAAGAGAGGTAACATTCTCGTTGGACAATCCGTACATTTGGCTTAAGTTAACTGGCTAATGAAATAATCCTGCTTTGTGGAATACCCTCCTAATTGTCCTAGCAGGAGGGAAATGCACACATCTATTTATTAAGAGTGGAAGGAAACACTCAATAGGGACTTCTACTTTGGGAAGATGTGAATTTGCCGATAACAGCCTTAAGCGTCTGCCCCATAGGGGCTCTCATCATGGTTAAATCCTACTCAGGTGTGATCCATCTGAGGAATAGCATGCGTTCATCTGCCTTTGTCTGGCCTTCCAGGTTTAGCCCTTCACTTCCTTAGTGTCCTTCCCAAAACAGCTGTCCCAGAGTGCTTATTGAAGATCTAACAAGAACAGCATCATAGGTTGACATGAAAGAATGTTGAAAAAGGAGAAAAAATTCACTCCTAAGCTATGAATGGCGAAGGTTGGTTAGCAGTCCAACACCCCAAGGTCACACAGTATAGTATGCATGTGGTATAGAGTTGAATTTGAGTGCCCTCTAGCTTGTGCTGTCACTGAATAATGATTGGCATGAGCTCATGGAATACTCTTCTAGATTTCAATCAATGCAATTTCTTCATCACCGGATCTTAGCGGCACAAAGTGTGAGGCTGGCTTTTACTGACATGATTCACAAACGGGCCATTCTTTCATTTTAAATTGATTTGTTTTCCATGGAAACCTGCTACCCAGATGTTACTGATTGGGGATATGTTTATGATTAATACTCCAATGTCCTGAGCTACAGCTGCATCAGATAGCCACCCATTTTTATGTCCACACACAACAGTGTAAACCTCAAGGGTGTGGTTCCATGGTCAGAGTTCTACTTTTTGTTTAACCCATAATTTATTTCTATAGCAAAACGTTAAGCTGGTTAGCCCCAAGTCACATCGATAGCTTTGACACACGTCCTAGCTGGCTTATACTTTTCAATCAAACGGGATGTGGTTATTTTACTGGTTGTTTATAAATGGAAATACCTTTCATTTCACACCCACAAGATTTCAGCTTTGAGCATATTTATTGGTAATGCTGCTTTTCTTTTCACAAATTTCTGCGGCAATTTTACAACTCATCTCATGACCCTTCATCTGGGACTGAATGGCTTCACATGCAATGGCATGATTCTTACAGAAATGTAACATTTCCACAGGTGTCTGGTGGTACGGCTACATGCCAGTGTCCTCTAGCTGTGTTAAACTTCTGAACACCGAGATTCTAGTCTCCTCCCTTGTTTGCTGTACGCTTTCTTTACTCTGTAAAACAGGCCTTGAACTCCATTACCCAGAAAGCTGTTAGGCTGGGTCAGATTGTGCTATTTGGTCAACCAATAAAAAGGACTCTGCACGTTATGTCACGTTTTGTTGAAGAAAATAGTAGGGTTACGTGGTGTAGTGACAAGGTTGGCTGGCTTGTGTGGTGGAGGGGGATAGGAGTACAACTCCCCCAGCCAGTTCGTAGAAGAAAAGGTTCATCATGTTTGAAAGCATGTTTGTTAATGCCAAATACTTCTCGAACAGGGCCACAGAGATGCTCAGATAACTTGATACCATGAGCTGCTGGATTGTTGACAAGGCCTTAATGTGACCTGAGAAGTAAATGTGTATTTGGTGAGGACAAGCAGGACTGTGTCCAAGGCGCTGAGAGTCCGAATCTGCATTTCTTGGCAGGTCATGGGGCAGATGTCAAGTGTGTAGACTGGCACCCAGCGAAGGGTCTGGTGGTATCGGGCAGCAAGGACAGCCAGCAGCCCATCAAGTTTTGGGACCCAAAGACGGGACAAAGTCTAGCCACGCTGTGAGTTGTCTGATCTTTTGAGTTGATGTTCAGACCCACGGTGTTCGCGTCAGTAATGGCGTCAGTGGCTGCGCTAACATTGACTCCACTGCAGACACGCCCACAAGAACACTGTGATGGAAGTCAAGTGGAACCTCAATGGCAACTGGCTGCTGACCGCATCACGTGATCACCTCTGCAAGCTGTTTGATATCCGCAATCTGAAGGAAGAGCTGCAGGTCTTCAGAGGGCACAAGAAAGAGGCCACAGGTTGGTACAGATGCACCTCCAGCTTATTCTCAGCGGCATATAACTAATGAAGATTAAGCTTGAAGAGTCTGATGTGTTCGTCTGTGCATGCAGCTGTAGCGTGGCATCCTGTTCACGAGGGCCTCTTTGCCAGCGGGGGCTCAGATGGGTCCCTCCTCTTCTGGAATGCAGGGTAAGATTGTTCAGCTTCCTCTACCTAGCCGTGCTTCTAAAGAATATTATGTTCACTAAAGTTCTCCGGCTTGCGCAGCCCATATACTGAAGGTTTGGGAAGCTGACCGCTGCTCCTGTGTCTGCAGGGTAGAGAAGGAGGTAGGAGGCATGGAGATGGCTCATGAAGGGATGATCTGGAGTTTGGCCTGGCACCCTCTTGGACACATCCTATGCTCTGGATCCAACGATCATACCAGGTAAGCTGCAGGAGTTCTATAGTGAAATTCCCCAAAGCATCATGTGCACTCTCTCACTGGTGTGGCTTCTGGATTTCAGTAAATTCTGGACCAGAAATCGTCCTGGAGACAAGATGCGGGATCGGTACAACTTGAACCTGCTCCCAGGGGTGTCCGAGGATGGAGTGGAGTATGGTAAGCATGTGCATCCCGTCCTGTTCCTCCCCCCCATTCCTCCCCATATTCTCTTAACTGTGCACTAATGCAAGTGCTGTACCTACAAGATGACATGGAACCCAACAGTGTGGCAGCCATCCCTGGAATGGGCATCCCCGAGCAGCTGAAAGCGGCCATGGAGCAGGAGCAGAGTGGTGAGTCTGACACAGTCCGTCCTTTATGAGAATGCCGCTCTTTCACTGTTGGATCTTTCACTGCAGCACTTCTTTCAGCTGGGTACCATAGCAGATTCCTTCCTGAGTAATTACTGGAATCCTCTTGATCACAGATCCCTTTTCTCCAGACATTCTTGGTTTTGTAAGACCATGGGCTGAAGGGTGTGTTCGTTAGTGATGGACAAAATGAAGCGTATTCTGACCGCTGAAACTTAAATCATTCTGTATATCTTCCTGGTACTGTGACTTATTTCATAATGAATAAAGTTATCCTCCTGTAAATAGGATTACTCTGCCTGACTTCTGGTCTTCCAGGAAAAGAAATCTCAGCTGAGGTGGAGATGACCATTCCTGGGCTGGACTGGGGCATGGAGGAGGTGATGCAGAAGGACCAGAAGAAAGTTCCACAGAAGAAGGTTCCTTATGCAAAGCCAATCCCTGCACAGTTTCAACAGGTACCTCTGGGGGTTTCCCTCCGCTGTCGGGCAGGCCTGCCTCTCTCAGCCTCTGACATCACACGTGGCCTTGTCTCATAGGCGTGGGCGGAAAACAAGGTTCCTGCACTACCGCCTGGAGAGACGCCGAAGGAGAGGAAGGATGAGAAGAAGGTGGACGGCAAGAAGAAGACGCAGGCGGAGATAGAGCAGGAGATGGCAGCCTTGCAGTACACAAACCCATTGCTGTTGGAGGTGAGGTCTGCACCATCGGTACCACACACCTCCATGGGGGGTATGAAGAGGCTTCCGGTGGAAATGCTCATTTATGATTGAATAGTTATGTTTCCTTGACAGTGTTGCAAACACACATCCTGTTAGTAATCCTGCAACACTAATACTTCTGTAATCCTCCTTTACTCCTCCAGCAACTCAAGATCGAACGTCTGGCTCAGAAGCAGTCAGAACAGGTGGCGTCAACCCCTCAGGGCCAATCGGGGTCACTACAGCCCTTCCCTGGCCAGGGCCCCATGCCTCCCCCTCCTCAAGGATTCCCGCAGTCTCTTCCCCCTCAGCAGATGCCCCACAACATGCCTCACATGGGCCCTGGGAATCTCCAGGGACCATTCATGCCTCAGAGCCAGATGGGCCCCCCAGGGCCACAGCTTCATCAAGGACCTCCCCAGGGCTTCATGGGGCCCTCTGACATGCACGGGCCCCAAGGCCTACAGCGACATCCAGGACCAGTTAGGCATATGGCACCTCAGGGGCCACAAGGGCCACATGGCATTTCCCCTGGGCCCCGAGGGATGGCTGGACCTCCGCAGGGAGGAATGCAAGGCCCGCCAGGACCCCCGAACAACATGATGCCCCCCCCACCTCGAGGAATGGGGCCAAGAGACAATCAGGGCCCTGGACCACAAGGGAACATGATGGCCCAGGACATACGGGGGCCCCCATCCCAGGGCAGTATGATGGGGCACCAGGGTCCTGCCATGCATGGCCAAGGACAGCAGAATCCCCCTAGGACTCATGGCAACATGCACGGTCCTCCTGGTAACATGCATGGTCACCCAGGCAACATGCACGCCCCACCTGGAAACTTGCACGGTCCTCCGGGCAACATGCAGGGTCACCCTGCAAACATGCATGGTCTCCCTAGCAACATGCAGGGACATTCCCCTTTCATGCAACAAGGCAAATCACCACTGTTAGGTGAAGGATCCAGGGGGCAGTTTAACCAGGTGAGTGAATATTTATAGAATGAAAATGTTTAGACAGAGCAGTTTTACATGGAGATGCCAGGTATTCCAGGAAGGTTCATCAAGGGCACAAGCATCCCGGTATTGATGACGTTCACCAATGCTGGCCCTGGTCTTACAGGTGGGACAGAGTCCGCAGCCAATGATGTCTGGAATGGCACAGCAGGGACCCAATGGAAAAGGTGATGCATGCAAAGACACGCCCACCTGTCCTCAGGTTTGTGCACAGCAAATGCTTACTGACTGATTTTTTTTTTTTTTCCCCCGCAGGAGATGCCCGCGGACCCCCCAACCACCACATGGGGGCTCCACCTGATCGGCGGGGCCCAGAGAGTGTAGGGGTGCCAGACCAAGTCGCTGAGAGGGGGGGCCCTTACTGGGGAGATTCTCGTGACGGACGCCGCGGCCCTCCTGATTACGAAGGGGCAGACGAACGCTTCCACGGACGGGGGGAGGACAGTTGGCGGCAGAGGGGCCCCGGGCAAGAATATCCCGCCGATGGCAGAGGCCCCAGAGGCGCCGTGCCAGGGAAATGGGAGTCGCACCGAGCTTCAGATGAGCGTTACGCTCGAGACGCCGAGGAGAGCCGCTTCCGCGGACGCCGGGAGGAGAGGTCTGCTAGCCACCACGCACAGTTTAGATAACCTTCCACGCCGGAGGATTGTTCATTCAGCCAGGCTGTCGCCAGGCACAGGGCTAACGCCGCCGCCGCTCACCTGTGTGCAGGTTCGACAATTATGAAGGTCCCGGGGACGATTTTGAGCAGCGTCAGAGGGAGCCCAGACGGCCTTCGCTGCCCCCACGACATGACTCTGAAGAAGTGTAAGAGATGCGCACCCAGTCCGACCCACATAAACACGCCGGCTGGAGTGTCGCTTACTTCACCATGTATTAAGTGTAAATTTATAAAGGTTGTTGCAGTTGTAACTTTTCTACTCCGGGTAGGTTTCGCAGGGGTGGCCCAGCTAGGTCGGACTCCAGGGGCAGTGCCCGGGGCTTTCCAGAGGAGTTTGGGGCAGAGGAGGGCTTCGATGCCGCGGAGGATGTCGGACGTAATTGGGACAGTGGAGGCAGAGGGAGGAATCGTGCCGGGCCGTCCAGAGGAGGTCAGATGTCTACATAACCCTCCCCCCACCCCCACACTGCGACAGTGGCCTAACCCCTCTGTCCTTACTCCTGTCCCAGGTGCACGCAAAGGACTGCTTCCAACACCAGAGGAGTTTCCCCCGTGTTACGATGGAGGACGCAACTCGGAGAACTGGGAGGGCGGCCGAGATCAACGTAAGCTGTCTGGAAGAGGGTGTGTGTGTGTGTGCGTGTGTGCGTCCTCACATTCACTGAGCTGCTGTGTGTCTCCAGCTCACGAGGCCTACAGGGATGGGCAGCGGCCGGACCACGGTCCTCGGGATAGTCCCTCACCTGCCGGGAGGGAACGTTCCTCCTCCCTGCAGGGCATGGACATGGCCTCTCTGCCTCCCCGCAAGCGACCCTGGCACGACGGGCCCGGTACTGGAGACCCCCGTGAGGCAGATGCCGGCGCCGGCCTGGAGGACAGGGGTGGGTAAAAGTTTGTGTCCTCGAGTGCCCTTGCACCGGAGCTGCCACTCATGACTATGTGTTCCTCAGGTCGACCCCCGCAGAGGGATCCTCACAGAGACGAGGGGGGCTACGGAGGACCGTCCCGAGGCCGTGGGGGATGGGGGAGGGGCGGATCGGGGGCAGCTGGGGGTGCAGGGCCCAGCTCGGGGCCTGCCACACGACGGGGCGCCAGCCGGGGGCTCCCACGAGGTGGGAGGTCTCGGTAGGACTACTATTGGGAAAGGAGCTACAACTGTACCATCCATCGACTCTGTATGGGGTGGGACCAAAGACATACCTCCATACGTGCACCTTGTGTGTGTGTGCGCGCGCGTGTGCCTAGACGCCCATGCGGACCCTGCTCCACATCTGTGTGGGTGTTTTGGCCCTGCTCTCACTGTGGGTGTGACACTGGACAGGTCCTGAGAACGTGTCCTCCTCGTTGGATTATCTTGCCCAAACTGGTCGTGGCTCGGCCCCTCCCCACCTGCTGCTGCGTTATCCAGTCGTGGCCCCCGTCAGGGAGCCCTCCCCACGTACCAACAGAGGTGGCCAAGAAGACGGGACTGACTGCTTCATCACTGTCAAGCTGGCGTTCGTGTGGTTCCCCCACTGCAGCACTGGCACCCGGCTGTCTCAGGCCCACTGGCAGAGCAGCCAGTGCTGCTGCTCCAGTGCAGAAACCCACTGTCGTTGCTAAATGTACAGTCGTTTTTCCCAAAAGCACATTCTCATAAAACGGGATCTGATCGTTTCCCTCAGTCTTTAACTCCTTTAATTTTTAATATAAAATGGAGGAAGGTAATCTAACATTGCCACGCCCCTTTATGTAGAGGGTGCATTCTTTGTTTCTAAATGTACAGTTTGTCAAGAGATTGTCATATTGTTTTGTCCATTTTTGTATGACTGCAATAGAACTTGTGCAAAATTTAACGGTATAAGTGTTTTATTTCAACTCAGTTAAGATGGATAAATCAGTAAAATACAAAAGCAAAACTTTCTTGTACATTGTCCTGTTCCACAATGATGGCGGAAAAGCTGTTAGTGGTCCCTGCGGCTTTTTTGTTCGCAAATGCTTAGTTACACACTTCCAGAAAGCCTGTATAGTGTCATCAACCTTACATTAAACTTATTAGGATCCTGGGTGGCACAACAGCCACCATGTATTTTAGGGATGCCAGGCTTTTCGATTGGCAAAATAGATTCCAGCAGCGTCCAGCTTCGTGTCAGATTGGCATGGTTTTGCCAGAAACGGTCCTTTTGATTCCCGATGTCGCAAGACTGCCAAGGAACCGCATCCCACTGCTTCCTCCCGGGAACAGGGCGATAACGTACCCCAGAATGGCGGCGACCTGGAGGACGGCCCCCAGAGCAGTCAGGAGAGTGCTGTGGAGACTGAGGGCAGCGTACAGGGTCGCTGCCAAGGTACAGAGATAGAAAATGGCACCAGGAGTCGGCGACATAAGTAGTTTGCTGGGTCCGCGCAAGATCGCCGCGGCAAACAATGCAAAAAGCGACCCGAGGGACCAGAGAAGAGCGAACTTCCGGGCTTTGAAGAGCAAAAATGGGGCGTAGAGGCCGGCTAGTCCAAAACACAAGACGCAGAGTGCAGCGCATACCCCGAAAGCCATAAGTCTCTGTGATCTGCTCATCCCGGGCAAACACGGGTCCGGCTCCGATGTCCATGGCCACGAAAAGCTGGGTCCCGCTGCTGAGGCGCCGTTGGTAGCCGACCGCGTAAAGGGACTGGACCAGCTGCTGAACCAGTTCTGCTTCACCGGCGGAACGTCCTCAACGCTAACTACAGTACTCGAACTAGCGCCGTTTTTGGACTGTGCCAGGTATTCTTGAAGCTGTCTGTTTAATTCGGTCATGTTTCACCTGGTAGTTACACAGGTTCACAGACGTGATCGACAAATATTCCAAGAATCGGTGGCCGGAAGTTACCAAAAGTACCATGACGTCAGGCCAACGCGACGGAAATGGGAAACTTAAAGACGCAGCTCTGCTATTCTACAGTAATAAGTTTGGCTTTAAACTTGTGGAGTTGTGCGCTAAAGTAAAAGGAATCACCAAGTAGTATGTATAGTATATTTACAGTGGTTGATCTAAAACGTCCGTGGGGATCATAATACACCAATGGATTGGCTCAGTGTGGCTTCTTTAGAGTTTGTTTACAAGGGAAGGCAGCGGGGCTCACATGCTTGATGGGGAGGCTGAGCTCACCTGTGCCAGTGGATTTAAAAGGGGCTGGAATTGGCAGGGAGATTTATGTTTCTTTATCCGTTTGTAAGCCGAGGGTGACGTGTTGTGTTATTTGCGGTTGTTTAGACCGACAATAAATACGGGTAGTAGTTTGTGAGATCAGAGTGGAGCCCTAGTTCCGGATGATGCGCAGTAGTACTGTTGTATTTTTAGTTTGGAAGCGGAAAGCCTCTTGCTGTTTCCGGTACCTCTTGGTGCAACATATATACAACAAATGGAGGAATAGGTCTTTCTGATGTTTACTCCAGTGGTGCGGCATCCTCTTTATCATCGTCTTTACTGATACACGCGGACGTCTAAAGCCAAGTACACTATGCGTCGTTGGAGGACTTAATCATGTTAAAATCTCTGCATTTTTATTTTGACATTTTGAGTTTTTGAAGTTTAAATGTAGCTTGTATTTATCCGCATGCGTTTTGTAATTGCAATAAAATATCTTCGGTTTCTGTAGCGATGATGTGTGTCAGCAATATTTGTTCACGTACGATATATACTATTTGTTGATAAATCCATTGTAAAACCTGTTATGCTAAATTTGCTATTTGAAACAAAAGCTGTTTTAATTTTCTGATCTGGTCTCAGCAATCAACATTACCTTCAAAATGCGGTAACTGATTTGTCACACGGGTTCAGTACCACAACTCTTAACGATCACGCATTTTCCACAGTTTCAGATTTTACAGTCTAGGTACCACTCCCATAAGCAAGACCTATCCTTGTCCCCTGTCATGGGAATGTCGGTATTTCTATAATTAACCTGCCGCTACATTGGCTAAGCAACGTGGTAGTGCTGTCTATATATGGGGTTGCCTATAGTCACCACCATGAGGTGACTGATTTGAGAAAAGCAACCGATCTAGAGCCCAGAGCTGGAACCGGTGATCTCGGATGGAAAATTACATAGTCGATTTCATGGAATAATCTGTTAATTAATCTACAAAGCCGGGTAATATTAAACAAGAGTCAACCGTTTCACGATCCTAAAGGAAAAAGCGTAGACAAGCTTTCTGTAACTGGGACAAAATAGAAAAGGCAAGTACCACGTTTTACTAAGCATCTTCTGTATTATTCCATTTCTTTCTGTGATGCTTGCAATATGTGCCATGACTGTAACGCTATTTACTTTTGGAAACAAAAAATTCACGGTTATTAAATGTTTCGGAAATAGAGCAAAATGACAGTCCGTTTTGCATAACGTTTTCTACACTATTATGGGATTATTTCCATCAGTGCGGTAATGCAATGTGTTTATGTAACGTTCAAAGCAAAGATTTACATTCCAACATCTTAAACTGTTTTACCAGTAACTTACAGTTACAACAGTTCAGCTCACTCTTCTGACAATGTGGAACCAGCTGAATACCCTATTGGGAAGCCCACTGCTTTTCTTTTTCAACAAGTGAACACAAACTAACTGTCAGACATGCCCCACTTGTTGATAGCTTGCATCAAAATTCTATGTGGGACAGTTCAGACCCATTCAGACTGACTGATGGCAGCTGGTGACTCTTCCCGCAGGTCCATGTCTGTGACGCAGATCACATCCAGTTTGTTCCTGGGCAGTGCGGAGTCTGCCATGGACCAGACGCTGGTCTCAAGGAAGCACATCACGCTCATCATCAATGCTACAGTGACACACACCTGCCCTGCATACCGTGGTGTGGAGTGTGTCCGCATTGCCGTTCCTGACCTCCCGCACGCCCGACTGGGGGACCACTTTGAGAGGGTCGCTGACCGTATCCATAACAATCGAGCCGGCAGCACACTGGTCCACTGTGCGGCTGGCATGAGCCGCTCACCTGCCTTAGTCATGGCCTATTTAATGAGGTACAGGGGAGCCACCCTGAGGCAGGCCCACCACTGGGTCCGTGACCGGCGCCCCCATATCTGCCTCAACGCTGGCTTCTGGCGTCAGCTGCTGCAATATGAAAAACAGCTGTACGGCAAAAACAGCGTGAGGCTGGCCACTTCGCCCCGGCTGCAGGAGGCCAAGAACCTGCAGGGCGGCGCTAGAGCCCACTTGTGGCGCTGAGTTAGCAGGGTTTACCCCTCATGCCTGTTCTAGCTGATCAGGTATGATTATGAAATGCTCCTCCACGGAACAGCACCCCTGCCCTCCAAAGATTCACGCTTTTTTTTTTTTTTCTTTTTAACATGACATGTTTCTCTGTGGGCACAAATTGATCAAATGATGTAAAGCACTTATAAACTATGTGAGCTACACTGTTTAATCTCTGCATGACTGATATGCTTTAGTAACAGTCCAGAGTCCATAGGTGGCTTTATAGCCCACATTCCGTACAACAACTAAACACTGTGATAGTAAAACTACATATACAAAAGGCAATGGCTAACTTCACATTGAACATACGATCGGATGCAGTCCTCTGCACTGTGGGAGATTCTGGTCTCCCAAAGTCACCTGCGCATGAATGATAAGCGCGGTGGTCAGTGTCCATGAGGCAAGTGAGGGGGTGTGAACTGGCTCCACAGTCATCTCAATATTGGAAGCTTCTCTTGGTCTGAATGTCATCCAGAATCTGCTGAAGCTCCTCATCCTCAAAACGTCCCTCCAGGCTATACAGAAAGGGAAGTCAGAAGGCGCTCAGAAAGTAACCATAAGGGGACACCTCAGATTTCACACAAACAAATCTGACCTGGGGATAAGTGCTTTGGCCTCTTCTGCCGCCTCGGGACACAGATTAGCCAAACTGGCCAGCTCGAACTTGTGGAGTTTCTTCTGCAGGAGCAAGCTGTAGGACAGAGAGTTAAGACCCGGCGTACTCAGGGTTTCTTTTGCCGGTGCCTGCAATCGGAGAAACGAGATCACCTGCGCACGCTAGCGATGGTTTCTCTGTTCTTGAATCGGCTGAAGCGGGCGGTGTAGTTCAGCGTCTTCATGAAGACCTCGGACAGCTCCTGCTCGTCCTCGGCGCTCTCGTTCTGCTGCTTGCGGTGCTCCAGCAGCATGTGAACCTCGGAGTTCAGCAGCGTCTCCGCATTTTCAAACTCTGCCGAGGACACGGACACGGACAGGCTCGGAGGTCGCTCACGCAGCCCCTCAGCTCATTCCATCCGAAAGGCAATTCCGAAGTACCGTACCTTTGGGGAAAAGCAGCTGCGACGCGTCTTCCTCCACATCGCCGATACCCGCTGGCCCCGACACGCCTGCCGCCGCCATACCTACTCTGTTAATTGCTCGCTACCGTTGTATAACAAAGCACTCGACGTATTTACAAAAACCGTAAACTTCAAGTAAATCAGAGTAAAACCTTTAGCATTATCAACAAAGGTACACCGGAGAAAAACCCACGACGAGACAGAGCCCGCCAGCAACCCTTTTAGATACAAGAGTAGACAGCTGGAGAAGAGAGCGCTGGCAAAGAGCGCCCCCGTCCGTCTGGAGGTCGTCAGAGCGCCAGATTCCCACATCCGATCATTGGCAGACAGCGCCCCCTTCCGTCTGGAGGTCGTCATAGCGCCAGATTCCCCCGTCCGATAATTGGCAGACAGCGCCCCCGATCGACAGGATGTCGACTTTCGCACAATTTCCGGCGGCTTTCGTGTCCTTTCCACAAATATAATCTTCCAGTCATGCTTTTAATAAAGAGACGTATTGTGTGTCAATAAGTTCCCATCCCATCCCGCATTAATTCTCTCATAGTGTCGAATGCAAGATAATTGCTTTGGTCGTTGTCAAAAAGTAGTAAAAAAAATAAACGTTACATTTTCCAAACCTCGATCCGAATTTGCGCTGCCAAAACCCTTCAAGGGCTCGGATCACTAATTTCACACGAAAAATAAAACGGGGTGCTAAGTAAAATGGGAGTGGGAGTGTATATGTGGGGGGTCGTGCAGTGTTTGGACCTGCCGTACCAAGTGACATGTTCTAGAAATAAATGTCCAACAGGTCTGACGGCTAACTTGACAAAGCATGACAACGGGGCTGTGCACATAACCCCTTACCCTTTTGAACAGCCCCCTCCCCCCCAGCCACATACCACTCATTGGCATTATTTCATTTTGGGGAACGCTGTCGATTCCCTGTGTTTATGTAAGGACTCAAAGGACTTCTCTCAGCGGGTATGGGGGAGTGGGAGGGGGACGTAAATGGCCCTGCCACTCTTAGGTCATTTTTCTTTCTTCACATAATTTGACACTCGCCTTTCCTTGTAAGGTAATGTTGCCGTTCCACAAATGGGTCTGTGGCTTTTGCTGGAGCAGTAGCACAGTGTTCTGGCCCTGTTTACATTCCAGGCTGGCTGTGTCTGCCTGCCAACCGGACGACAGGGCGCCACCGGGGGAGCAGTGACTTCACCCCACGAGAGACACCGTCTGTTGTTAGCCATTAACAAAGGACACATTCACTCCTCAGAATGTAGCACCTAACTGAAAATTCATAGCTACCAAAAGAGGGCGCTCTTCAACTGTCATTACATGTTTTATTAACAAACAAACACCTTATAAGTCATAATTGTGTTGTATTTATTTATTCACCTGTATTTGTCAACACAGGAAAGAGAATCACTACACAGTGATACTGGCTTTTGAACTTTGGGCTCAAAGTCCAAGGTTTCTCATAAACGATCAACTCTTCCATATTGGTAAGCACTCATGGAAAAAAAAAACATTTTAAAGCTCTGCATTACACACAACACGAAAAAGAAGTTCTTGGCTATTTCATGCATCACACCATGTACAATTTACACATAAAACTGTGAATTGAAACATTCTTTAAGTAAATAGTTCCACAATGTTATCTGAGTGTTTTCACCTGTATAAATGCCCCACTGCAAATAAACGTTTCAGAGAAGGATATAATCCAGGCTGGATGTCCTCAGCCTCAACCTGAGTTCTCCTAATCACCTTTTTTGGTACAAAGTGTTTAATAAAGTCCTAACTTGTAGAACACAAGAGCACATCTTCACCTCTGCTGTTTTACATGTAAATAGTATAATGCACAAAGTTGTTATCATCAGTACCAAAAACCTAGTAAAAAAACAACAATTAAGCTCTAAAAGTATTTAAATAAAGACTTGAACTGACATGTTAAATGCTTGATTAATGAGAGAGATTTTAAAAAATACATTTCTATATACACCAATCATTAAAAGCACTTCATTGTGTATTTACAAAGGTTACTGGCAGACCTGTTGCTGGAGTAGAGTTTCCATGGTGATGTTATGTGGTGACCACAGTTAGCGCCTGGAGTTAGAAGCTTGTTTCCAGTCCAGACAGGTTTTCAGTTTGCAGCCTTTCTCAGTCTAGGTGCTTTCTCCTTTGTCTGGTTCTTATGTCTTTCTTGTGTGTCTAGCTTAATTCAGACTCCCAATAGGATCCCAGAAAACAAGGTCCCTTTTTGGACAATGAATGCAGAGCCTGTTCCATTGTCTACGAAGATGGAGACGTATTCACCTGCCTAGGAGAGAAAACAAGCCAAACTTAGCGGGCCAAGTATCACGATGACAGTCGGCAGTTGGGCTGCTTGAATCACAGATGAGTCACAGAAATGAGTCACTATTGTAATTTTGTTTTTTTGGTGTTTTAAACAAAATGAGCATTCTTTGGTAATACTCTGGCGGGAAAACTCTGTGTGCCTGTATTAGTGTTTCCTGCTGAATCCCATACCTGCAGGTAAAGGGTTCCTGTCAACAGGATACTGTAGACACCCCCAACTTGACTTGCACCTCCCATGGCCTCCAGGGACCTGGAAAACATCAATCCAATACATGCCAAACAAAGAGACCTGCGGCTGGATAATCAGTAAGGACTGTGTGTGAAGCTCAGATTGCAGGAATTATCTCTAATGATCAGTAAGGACCGTGTGTGAAGCTCAGATTGCAGGAATAATCTATAACGACAGGTAAGTATTGTCTGTGAGGCTCAGATTTCAGGAACGATCTCTGATGATCAGTAAGGATTGTGTGTGAGACTCACATTGCTGGAATGATCTATAAGAACCAGTAAGGACCGTGTGTGAAGCTGAGACTGCAGGAATGATTTATAATGATCAGGAAGTAGGTAGGATTTATAATCATCAGTACTTACAGGTTACTGTGACAGAGTGACTCTATGCAGATGGATGCCTTGATCCAGTCTTTCTGCCTCGGCTGAGTCTTGCGCTGGTTCTCACTGGGCTCTGATGACAGAAGTATGCAGACAAGTGCACACGTAGAGACAAGTTTGTCTGGAGTACAGGCTGGGAGGCAGGGACATTAGGAAGAAACTGACACATACACCCAATCATATTCGGGCCAGTGTGGAGTCAGCTGATCTGCATTTTCCGGTGTGGGAGGACACTCACACGTAAGCTCTGCACACACGTAAGCTCTGCACACACGTTCATATAAACCCAGACCCGTGGAGCTTCTGTAATGGTCTCTGCATTGCACCAGCAGCTGGACACGTTCGCAGAATTCTAAAGAAACGATTCCACCCTGAAACCCACCCAGTTCCTTAGAAGGCCTTATCTCTCACATGCGTTGTCTTTGCAGACACTGACTGAGTACAGTTTTGTTGCTTTAGGCCAATAGTGCGCTGACGAGCAGATGATGCTGAACGGCGCTTTACCGACGAGTAGACTTCCGGAAAGGTGGTAAAACCCAGAGACGGGAGCGATATAGCGTCCACTGCTGGAGTTGAAGCCCTGACCTCTCTGGAACTGGCTCTCCGCGTCTGGAGCCTGAAATACAGAAGACGGTGAGAGGGAATATTTCTGTATATGTAGGAGATTACTGAAGCATGTATGTACAGGTAGGTGTGTGGAGCGAGGTCAGGCACTCAGACTCACGGCGCCGAACGGCTGCAGTTCCACAAGGCTTCTCCGTGGTACAGGCAAGTTGTGTAGCAACCGGCAATGGAAAGCCATCCCTACTCGTGGGAGCTGGTCACAGAGCAGGCAGCCTCCACTGGTGTCCAGGGTCCCAGCAGTGACAGCCACCTCTGTGTGGGGAGGGAGAGAGCAGCCAATCAGTATGCTGTCAAACAGCTGGAGGGAGAGAGCTGCCAATCAGTATGCTGTCACACAGCTGGAGGGAGAGAGCAGCCAATCAGTATGCTGTCAAACAGCTGGAGGGAGAGAGCAGCCAATCGATAGTCTGTCACACAGCTGGAGGGAGGGAACAGCCAATCAGTACACTGTCCCAAACAGGAGAGAGGACACTCTTTGTATGTGTATGATGCCAGCCTGTATACCTATAGCTCTATGAATAAGCACCTCTTCACAGTTAAGAGTTTCTGTAGCCCTGGCAAGAAGCCAGGGTGCCTGGCATCCCTCAGTCACACACACACACACACACCACACATGTTCATGCTCCACAAAAGGTGGGTGAGGGGTTCTGAGACAGGAATCTCAAGAATTCTCCATCCAAGCCAAGTCACATCCAATCCTGGAAAATTACCCTTATTACAGGATCAGGCTGCCAGCTTCAGCAGAGAATGAGCATCACAAACACTCAGCAGAGGCTTCATTAAATACTCATCATTGTACATGTGACCTGTTCTAGCACATTCTATAGTATTTTCTGGGCCGTATCCTACGCTGTGTGTAGCTTGTTCTGTGCACGTGGTCACCTCTGCGGAGTCTGGAGGGACTGCAGCTAAGGTGCTGTCTGTGAGTTTAACGGCTCTGTCATCACCTCTCAGCCTGAGGCGTAACTCCTGCATCAGATCCTCCTGCTGTCCAGATTGGGGTGCAGGGGGTCCCGGGGGACCCTGTGGGCCAGGGGGGCCAGGAGGACCAGGGAGCCCATGCTGCACCAAAAGATATCCGTAATGCATTCATCTGTTTTCAATGGAACATCCTTTACGCTATAACAAACATTAAGTGGCTATATACACACCATAAACTGTCCTTATATCACATCACAGACTGTCCTTACACCCTACATATACAGCATAGACATATACAGCCCTTATACCATATATACAGGGGCGGATTAAGGTGTACAGAGGTCCCTAGGCTACAGTAGTCTGTGGGCCCCCCAACCCCGCCCCCCTATATTTTTTACTGGCCAATGGGGGCCCCCTTGCAGGCTGGCACATGTGGGGCCCCTAGGCTTAAGCCATATCTAGCCTGTGCGTTAATCCGCCCCTGCATATATACATATCATAGACTGTACTTACACCCTATATACACACCATAGACTGACTTGCACACTAGATACAGACCACAGACTATCCTTACACCCTAGTTACACACCACAGACTGTTCTTATACTGTACAGTGACACCATACACTGTTCTTACACCCTACATACACACCACAGACTGTCCTTGCACACTAGATATAGACCATAGACAGCCCTTATACCCTAGATGTATAACATAGACTGTCCTTATACTCTAGATACACCCCAAAGACTGTTCTTACACTCTAGATACACATGGTAGACTGTCCTTACACCCGAGATACACACTATAGACTGTCCTAATACTGCACAGTGACACCATGCATTGTCTTTATACTCTACAGTGACACAATAGACTGTCCTTACACCCTAGATACACATCATAGACTATCCTTACATCCTACACACACCATAGACAGTCCTTACACCCTACATACACACCACAGACTGTCCTTACACTCTACATATACACCATAGACTGTTCATATGCCCTACATACATACTGTAAACCACCTTATATACACATAATAGATTGTCCTTACACCCTACAAACACCCCATATTCCACCCTAACACCCTACAGCAGGGGTACCCAACCCCAGTCCTGGGGGGCCGGAGCCCTGTGTAGCTTAGTTCTTTCCCTGTTCCACCACAAATGATTCAGCTCAAGA
>JAODLC010000047.1:13873430-13889547 GCA_026781145.1 Hippopotamyrus pictus
TGCTAAATTTGATCAATGTGTGCAGGGGGCTGATGCAGCCAGTGACCTGTTTCTTAGTCTCGGCTGTCACTCAACTGCCCTTGGGCGTCTCTTGCTATGCCTGCATCTGTTTTCTCCTGGGTCTCTCTGCCTACCTCTCATTCTGCGCCAAAACTTATCCGAACACATGATTTTAATGGATAGTTTGTCTAATAAATCATTTTATATATAGGTCAATCAACCAGAAATGTAACACTGAAAATCATAAAATGCCTGTAAATAAATATAACTTATAAGTAAATATTTATACTGAACAGGCTCATTTCAAATTCCAACACCAGAACCAGAACCAGATGTTATTAAATGGAACCCTCTGTGCGGTTCGGACAGCAACAACTCAATACATATAACTGAGTGACTGAAGCAATTTTGTCGATTTTGCGCTGAACTGTTTTCTTTGAAAGGCGCTTATCGGGAGTCGCCTCCTATTTGGAGCCAAGTGAGTGACTACGAACGTGTTTCCAGAGAAAAACGGGCCTGGCGCATTTTCTAGAAAACCACATCGAGATGGTGGGTTAAGCATGATGCAATTTCCACGTGTCGGCGCCAACACGAGAGGCCGCAGCGGATGCTGAGCACGAGTGACAGAGCAGAATATGGCATATCCCACCTACCCCCTTATCGCTCATTGTGTGTGCCCCGCCCTGGTGGCTGTTAGCGATCAAACAACTGCGCAGAGATTAATGCTATCCACTGTCCTCCCACAGTGCTTTGCAATACTGCTGCAATACTCAACATTCTCTGCAATACTCTGCAATATTCTGCAATACTCTACTTACAGATACACGTTTTAGCCATGCATCCTCCACATGACGCATCTATGAGCCTCATATCCTGTTCAAAAAAATGCCTGAAAAAAACCAAGCCTGTTATCTGTTCACAGGGTTGCCAACTCTCACCTGGCGTGTACCTGGCATGTACCTGGCGTGTACTTGGCGTGTACCTGGCGTGACACTCATGCTTTCTGACTCTCATGCTCACGCAAAAAAATCTTACGGCAAATCTATATTATTCCACTATAAACCTAAAATTAGCTGCATCAGAAGTACTGGTGGACAGTCTGCACAGAGCACACGATTGCATTTTATGGGCAGTTTAGAAAATTTGAGTCCCCTGGCTTGGCCTCTTACTTAGTGGGAAAGGCAACCTTAGGTACGATTCCTGCCGAGTTCTGTGTGGAGTGTGTGATAATGTTTGGGGTGGAGAGAGGATTTGTATGTTGATGCTTTGTGCTTAACAATACATAGCTTACTTTCCAGACACACTGCATCATCATAAAAGAAGGACCACTGCAGTTTGCAGTTGCCTGATCTACCAGTCGAAGAGCAAATTTCCAGAACTCACTCAGTTCATTTTTGGTTGTTTATGAGATGAGACCGACTATTACCTAAAGTCAGGCTTCCTCATCATACAGTATGTGACAGTACTGAGAAACATAACTTACTCAGTCCTCATGTAATCCAACAGAGAACTTTTGTTACATTTCTGAAGCTCACAAAGTCCACAGAAATGTTCTTGAAAACGTAGCCCTTGGTCTGAGTGAGTTTAGGATTGCATGACACAATCACATTTTTCTGTAATCTCCTTATGCAATTTTATTGATGAATTGGGAAGTTAATGAAGCATTTTTCACAAATTCAGTCTCTGGCGTGCTCAACCCTCATTACCTAAGGCATAGGTAATAAGAAGGCCATTCGATTCCTGTCTCAGTGTTTCATAGCATATGTGGGAAAAAATATTGTCAATTGAGAAACGGAGGCTGCAGTTTATTTTAGCAGTACATATACACGAATCTTGTGATTTTAGGACATCTCTGTTTGCAGAGCTAAGGCTTGTTTCTGGTCTTCTGGATGCTCTCGATCCAGTCCAGGTAGTTGGCCACCTTAGTGTAAATGCCCAGCCTGTCTTTCTGTCCACAGCGGTCGCCCAGGGACACCAGGCCAATGAGGAACCACGTGTCATGATACTTAGTGACCATAGGGCCACCGCTGTCACCGTTGCAGGCGTCCTGCTCGCGGCCCAGGATCCCTCCGCACAGCATGTTCTCGGTGATCTCGTTCGGCATGACGTCCGAGCATAGCTCGTGGTCCACCACTGGGATGTTGATGTAGCGAAGGGCCAAGCTCATCGGGCCTTGGTAGGTTTTTCTGCCCCAGCCTGTGACGATGGTATTGGTGCCATTGCGGTGCAGAATGTTCTCTGCCAGGTTGCGGCTGGGAAGGCACACGGGGGCGATGTAGGTGGTGTAGCTGACCGGCGAGGCCAAGCGCAACAGGGCGATGTCATTGTCCACAGACTCCGTGTTGTAGTCGGGATGGGAGATGGATTCTGCTACAGGCAACGTTACCTCAGTTCCCTCTTTGATGGTTCGGTCGTACTCTCCTGTTGAGGCACGTGCAGACAGAGTGAAACCCAGAGTCTCCTGAAGACACATGCAGAAGTCTGGTCATCCTTTCCTCTGGTGACACACACTCATACATAGAAACGGTCATAGTTTCCTAGAGAGACACAGATACAGCGAAGCTCACGGCGTCTTGGAAACAAGGGCACACACACTGATGCTGGAGCGTGCTGGAGAGACACTGTTTCCAGGAAACCAGCTCACACACACAGTGATGCTTGTTCGGGGCACACAGACACATAACACTGTCCACGGGCTGCTGGAATTAGTGCCTTTCTAGAAAAAGCATTACAGACCCAGTCTGACACTGAGGTGTGGATCTCCTTCCAGGCAGTGAGCAGCGGTAAGGACCCAGGACTCAGAGATGAGCACCCCACCGCAGTGCAGGTTACCTTTCTCGTTCAGGAGCATCACCTACGAAAGACACATGCTTGCACGTTAACTGCCCCACGTCAGCCTTGGGGGAGGGGTGGGGTCACGTGTCACCTCAGAGGGTCATACCTGCCAGGGGCTTTCACCTTTCTTCCCTCTCTCCCCACCCACCACCCACGGCATCAGGCCATTGTGGTTTTTAACATCTGAAGAGCTTCTGGCGATGTGCACTCGGCCGCATGCGAATTTGGCTGCCAAAATGGGAGAGACATACTGGCTGAAACGCCGCAGGAGATGCGGAGCGCGTGCAACTCTGTCGCCAAGGCGACCTACCAGTGGGGATGCAGCTCCGGGAGTTCAGGTTGAGACTGTAGCCGCGGACGCAGCTGCACGTGCGGCTCGTGCCGTTGGCGCTCTCCGCGCACACCTGCTCGCAGTCTCCGTTGTCTTTCCTGCAGCTTGTAGCTGTGACATCTGAGGACAGTGCAGAAACACTACGCTGCAGATGAATGGCGAACACACACCATTAGGCGGGCTTCCAGCCAAAGACTACAGATACAGACATGCAGGTCCTACTCAACTGTGGTCGCATAATTTCCCTTCAAACCCTTGGTTGCACTTGCAGGTGAAGGACTTGAATTGGTCCACGCAACTTCCGTTCACACAGGGATTGGGCTCACACTGATTACCATCTGAAAAAGATTCCAGATCTAGTGAGACCAGTGGATATCACCCAGTAGGACTGGTGGATTTGTTGTGCCAAGCTTGATTCATGCACTTACCTGTATACACAACCCAGAATTCTATCTGTAAACACATGAGGTAGACAAGGGCATCAGTTTTGGTGCTAGATACACTGCGCACATCAGGCATTCATAACTGCTGCTCACCGTGGCCTCCCGGGTCTGGAAGATCTCACGGGCCTCCTCGAAGTTGCACACCTCTTCCACACACTCACGTTCCTTGGATGGGGGCTTGATCTCCTCTAGAAAACTATTGGCCCGCTTATGTCGCAAGAGCATGTGGGCTCGGGGCTTGTCTTGGAACACTTTGGCAGGTAGGAATGGAACACAGATCTGGAATGAGTGCTCACGACTGATAAACAGTGTACTGGTCTACTCTGTATGCTGTCCAGAAAGTGCAGATACAAAGGGATGGCCTGCTAGATAATGTGGCTGCCCACCCTCACATGTGCAAAACTGAGAGGTGGAACAGTATACAGTTAATTCAGGAATATTTAAAGCTGGCGGTCTACCTGATTGGCCAATTGCACCTGATAACCACAGAGCGACGAGCACAATGACACGTAGGTGGACCATCCTGAAGATTTTCTGTAACGCTGTAAACATAGACAATGCTGATGATACTCTATGACCATAGACACTATAGGCAATACTCTTTTACCATTATTACTTCTAGTGACACTCTGTAATAAGAATAAACATAAACAATACTCTTTAATTGTGGACACAAAGTAAAAATATAGTTAGGCAAACCATTTTAAACTGATATAAATACTGCATCTGCATGCTTCCTTGGCTACATGACAATGATTGTGTCTAATAATGAAAAAGTAAAATTAAAAAGTACCACTTGTGAGACAGAAACCTTCGAGGATGAGTTCAGCCCTGCTCATCTCCATGACTATAAGGTGTGTTCTTTCCCAAGTTCTTTTTTTTCCAGAAAACATTTTTCTCATCATTGCAACATTTTCCCGAACACAATTTTTGTTAATTTGCTGGGCGTACATGTGGATTAATTTACAATCCTGAGGGTAACTGGAGTATTATATATTCACCCACCCTAGCCAGTTATTTTAAAAGTTAGAAGAATATTGCACCCGAAAGCCAGTTACAGAATAAAAATGTCTACATGTGGAACAGCTGAAGTTCCAGAATTTCTATAGATTTCGAATCTTTAAAAAAGAAGCAAAAAGCATTGAGCATTGTAACAACTTCATATTAGCACACCTTAATGTTGTTAATCTGCTTAGTTTTGCAGACATCTCAAATCTCAGTTGAGCTACATTATATATACTTAAGCCATCAGCCTTGGGGCTTGAAACTGCATATTAAATGGAATCAGTCATTTACCGATTCCATTTCGTGGTTTAAAACAAGGCAAAGCACAAGCAATAAGACAGAGAAGAGTTATTTAAAAGTAAAAGAGGTCTATAAATGCAGTTTTACTTACATCTAAGAGAAGAAGTTGAACGAATGGGATATCCTGTGTTTAAACTGTGTTAATGACTAACTGTTATGTTTACTGTGAGTCCACAGTCTGAATGCCCACAAATTGTCCAACTGGACAGTGTACGATTTGTCTACACCCACATAGACATGCAAAACAGATAAATAAGGCAGTGTGAAATATTGTGCAAAATCTCTTGTGCAGATTGCAATGCTACAACATGACGGGGAAAAACTCAAGGTGTTGTGCATTTTACTACAAAGCTAGTCACAGGGGGGGAAAAGCAGGAAGACATCGCCACCTACAGGCCACACATTGAGTGGCAGATTGACATAAAGCTGTGAGTGTTTCATGAAAATTCTACATCCATTATCCTCTGTGGTAATGAAAATACATAATTAGCATATCGGCAAATAAAAGGAAGATTATCACACTATTCATTAGTGGAACAAAACACAGGCAAATGCAAACTGTTTTTTAAAAGCACCTAATTCCCAAAAAGTATGCTTTTGGGTGTGCAAAAAAAATCCGGCCATAAAAATATGGAGATTTATACTACAAAGAAGAATAAACAGATGAAATATTTCACATTCACACATGCCACTGTATTGTTTGTCTGACTTTGTGGAAATGAGGGCACTTGTAAGGTGTTGGCTTTAGGTGAGGATCCAGTCTATAACTGCTTTGTGCTGGGGCCTTGTTTCTGTATATCAAGTTTCATGTGCTGGAGACTAATGAATGGAATGGTATTCTATTCCACCAGCAAGAGGGAGACAGGGTTGGGGCCACGGGCCCCTGAGACGGGGCCGTTTTTTGGGCGGGTCACAGATGGTTACACTACGGCTTGCAGGGCTACAAGTCACCCAGCAAGTCAGGGCAGGATCTAGGGTTAACTTTGGCCAGGTTCGAGCCTAAGCTCAGGACAGAGAGATAAGGCATGACATCGCTGGATGGTACAGGATGCAACCTGGATGGAACACTGGGTCGTCATGACACCCTACGCCACTTCAGGAAGGCACTCAAATGATGTTGGTACATGTGTTGCCTGCTGTATAATGGCCTTTTCGTTAGAGACTGAATGTGTATAGGTGCTGGTCAGGAGCCTTTCTGGTGAACCTGAGCCAGATACCAGGTCTGGGGTCACTTCCATAATGCTGTGTCAAATTTGGACTGGCCAAATCCGGTTTGATCAATGGCAGATGGGCCACCCACGAGTAAGAGGGGCATCGACAGCTGCCCCGAGTGGGTATAGACTCGGAATTAGGCCAGGCCAGATCTACTTCCGTGGGACTCATACTGGTATCCACATTCCCCAAAGGATCCCCTTTCACTATCTCCAGATCGGCTTGGTAGTTTTATAGCCCGAAACAGGAGAATGTTGCATTATTATTATTATTATTTTCTGGACTATGATGTGACATAGTAATGAGGTCATCTTACAGGGTTTAATGGAGCAGGAGCAGAAGCAGAGGCAGAAGCCCTAGATCTGCATCTGCTCTACAATAAGATATCGCTTACCTGCTCCCTCTGCTTTGTTTTGAGGGGCAAGAGGGCGTCAGTTGAGTAGCTGCAATGCATTTTGGGTCAGGCCTATATATTGACCAATGCTTCAGCCCGGCTGCTTATTCCAAAGAGAGACGGCCTTGTAAGAGATGGCACAAAGCTCAGCCGGCCCGGTGAGTGTGTTAGTCTTCACTGGTTAGCCTTCCACTGCTGGATACACATGCCACTCAGTGTCAGGGACTGCAAGAACTCACCTCAGCAGGTAGAACTCCTGGGAAGGTGAGTGTAGACAGCTCTGATTCCCAGATATAGGTAACAATGTAACTGTATAACAGTTCGCTTGTGAGATTTAAATGAGGATTAAACTGCAATGAGGAATGGCTAAGTATATGTGTGGATGACTAAGTTGCAGGTTGTGTCACTTTGCTACTTTAATTCAGACTAATAAGAGTGTGCAGATTGACAGAATGCAGCTTCCTGATTCTTGTATCAGTCTAAGTTATAGTCGACGCTGGTTTAATATGGTACTGATTAGAGTTACCTTGAAACGCAGTGTTTAGACCAGGGGTAGGTGAACTTGATTCTGGAGTGCCAGAATCCAGCAGGTTTTCTATCCTACCTTCTCCCCTAATATATTAACTTAAGGACAGAAAGCCTGGCGAATACTGGCACTGCAGGATCAGGTTTGCCTATCCCTGGTCTAGACTGACACTTTGCTGATTACATCGAATAAATCATGTCAGCATGGGCTTATTACTACAGTTGAGGCTCAGAGTGATGAATGTGGTTTATATTCATGGGGGAGGCGTGTCTGCAGGGTGGTGTACTTCTGACCAGACGGCCGTGTCCTGCTTCTCAGCACTCAGGTTTGCGCTGCCCCCTGTGCCCAGTGTTGATGTCACTGTCCTGCTCTTCACCCCTTTCCAGGTATCTGGGACCCCGTGTCCTCTTCTGGGAGCCGTACTCTGGTTCTCTGTGTCTTTAGCCATGATAATGCCTGAACCTCCAGGGCACCCGGGCTTCTCCCCTCCCCCTCCCCCAGGCTCGGAGGACTCGCACTTTCCCACGGAGGACGATCACCTTGCAGCGCCATCTGGCGGCAGTTTCTCCCTGCCTGGCAACATGAGCCGCACCTCTCGCTTTTTTGACATGGGGACGGAGGATGGCATGATGCCGAACCTAGGACCGGACATGTCGCACTGTCAGATGCTGCTGGAGGCTCCAGAGGCCCCGCCACTGCAAACCGTGCCCTGGTTCTGCCTCTGTGCGCACTGCAAGGGCACCTCCGGATCCAAGGGGGACCGCGGAAGCAGGGGCTTGTCAGGTTAGCCGCGGCACTTTCTCGTGCAGCACCCCAGCACTGTTCCCAGAAAAATGGAAGGACTCCTCTGCTTCCCTCTCGTTCTCTACAGGCAGTCCTGGGAGTCCAGGCCCACGAGGATTCACTGGGTTCAGGGGTCGACCGGGCTTCATGGGACGCTTGGGGCTGAAGGGTAAATACAGTCCATTACCCTGCACTAACTTTCTGTGTGCAGTCATCCATGTACTGTAATACAGGCCATCAGATACCCTCTCCACCTTCAGCTAAGGTCTCAAGACCCATCTGTTCCAGGAATACATCTACTAGCCTGATACCACTCTGTGTTGCCTCAAGGTTCTTAATGTTGCACTTTCTGCCCATTGAATAGCTGTCTTATTAGGTTCTTGCTTTGCTTGGAAGATGTTGTGTGACTTTCGCCCCAGTACCGCTTGCCTATCTAGCTGGGTGTTCACTGAATCTTGGGAGCCAGTGCAATGCAGTGGCGCTTCTCTCCACGTCCACCTCTGCCTCCCAGCCCAGCTGCATTCATGCCTAGTCAATTCCTTGACAGCACATATGTTTCTGATATGCTATTTGCTTTAGGATTAAAGTGTCTGCTAAATAAAAGTTATAAAAGTTTAAATGTAATGCTGAGGCAGATTTTACGCTTGAACTATAGCAGTGTTCTCCCAACCCAGTCCTTTAGGACCCCCCAGACAGTCTATGTTTTTGCTCGCATCCAGCTTCCTACCAGGCCTCTAGTGTCCGCATCTTACCAAGAGCTGGATGGGAGCTAAAATGTGGACTGTCTGGCGGGGGGGGGGTTCTCAAGGATTGGGTAGGGAAACACAGAAGTAGACAAACGCCACCAGTGTCGTGTGACTTCCTACTGTCCTTTCTTTCCCACCCCAGGGCAGAAGGGCGATGAAGGAGAGAAGGGCAACCAAGGACCGCTGGGATTCACCGGCCCCAAGGGAGAGCGTGGTTTCAAGGGTGAGTGGGATGCAGCATAGAAGTCAGCTCATCGCGGACCAAGAAACGTGGCATTCACCTCTACTGCTCCTTGTTTACAGGAGACAAGGGGGACCCAGGTGTCGAGGGACCCCCAGGTGAACAGGGCCCTCAGGGTGACGCGGGCCAATGTCCTGAGACTTGCGAAAGTATCTCGGGTCCCCCAGGAGACCCGGGACTCCCTGGACCTGTGGGTGTTCGGGGGCTACCGGGGATAGCAGGGCCTACAGGCACCCCAGGACAGAAGGGAGAAAAGGGGGATATGGGTCTCCAGGGAACCCCAGGGAAGGAGGGGCAGAAAGGTGAGGAGGGGCCAGAAGGGGAGTGCAACTGCCATGATGGACTCAATGGGATAGACGGGCAGGATGGTCCCCCTGGGTTCAAGGGGGACCAGGGCTCTCCGGGGGCTCCAGGGGAAGATGGGCAGAAGGGGGAGAAGGGAGAGCTGGGTGAGCAAGGCTTCCCAGGGCCATGCAGCCCAGCCATCCAGTCGGCCTTCTCGGCCCTTCTGGACAACGTGTACCCTATGCCGGGCTCCCCGGTGGCCTTCACACGCGTGCTCTACAATATGCAGGGCAACTACAACCCTGCCATGGGAACCTACACGGCTCCCGTCAATGGCACCTATGTCTTCAGCTACAGCGTGGTCGCTTTCAGTCGGCTGCTCAAAGTTGGGATGTTCCTCAACTTCCGGCCCGTGATCAAGTCTACCGAGCCCACAGATCTGGCTACCGCTTCCCAGCTGGTGGTGCTGCACCTGTCCATGGGAGACCGGGTATGGATTCAGGTGAAGGACACTTTCACCAACGGCATGTACGCCAGCTCCGAGAGCAGCAGCAGCTTCAGTGGCTTCCTGCTCCATCCCGACAGCTGTGACCTGCCCCTGTTCCGAGACTTCACTCCACCGATGGAGGGAGAATATAGGTGGGATGACGAAGAGACCCCAACGACACCTGAACCTACATTCTCCGTCCCACCTGAGTAGAACGAGCCTCCCAGCACCTGCCTGATGACAGCTTCCCCCAGTAACCTCATGTAAATCCTCTTCCTCTAGGCGAACTTACCTCGGAAATGAAGCTGTTTCTCCTACCGTTTATCCTAGCCTAATTATTTTCGCAAAGCTCTGTCCAGTAGAAATGCCACTAGCGTCCAAAATTCCTCCTGATTGGTTCTTTGAAGCCCAGCCCTGCTAGCTGCTTAATGGTTGTGTTCGCTTGACATTCATTAACATGGACTGATAAAAGAGCGTGGTTCTCAATGTACACTATACTAGCTAAACAAATATATTAGCATATTAACTTGAGTAGCAAAATAATTTATATTTGCATTCAAAAATAAACAGTATATTTCTGTTTAAAAACCAATTGCTACTTATATGCTTTGTGAGCCTGACTGTTATAAATGTTTGACTGTGTTCATTAGTAGTTCAGTAAGTGAAAAAGAACAGGCAGTTTAGAGACAAAATTTAAACAGTAGGGGCAGGAAAACAGCACAAATCCTGATAGTGACCCAAACTCTAACCTCATGCTGTCTCCATCTTCAATTCCTTCATGATATCTTAGAGCGACAAAAGAAACAGTCACTTTTGGCTTTTTCACTTAAAAATATTTTATTTTATTAAAATAGGACTGGCTTTAACCACCCAGGACCTTTTTAAATCCATCTTTGAAACAGTTTCAGACCAGGAATGTTTTTGAAGAAAGTGCTGTGTGGTCAATATAAATGTGAGCTTACTGGGACAGTACAGATGTGCTCCTGAAGACAGTTTGAGGTTTTAGGTGTGAACAGGGGAATCTGATTGTATCAATATCATCTACAGACGTATATGACTGTAGAGATGCATGTCTGGAATGGGCCCAGCTAGAATCACTTAGATTGTGCAGGTGACTCCCAGCACAGTGATGCCGTTAGCAGCATTATAAAGGTGTGTGTCTGCAGTGGTAATTCTTTTTATAGGTCAGAGTTGGATCTCCAACGTCATAGCTGTGCACATGGAAACAGGGACCGAGTGATGTGCCCGATCTGAAGGACCATCTGAATTTCCCTCGAGGAGTTATACGTTTTTTCCGTTTATCTCATGTTGCATCTTTGCTCTGTGTTGTTCATATGTTCCAAAATAAAGTATGTAAGGATATGTTTTAACTGTTTGTGTTTGTGACATGTTAATATGTGAGAGGCTTGTGGGCAGGTCACCTGAACCAAATCCGTCCTCACGCAGCCAATCAAATGCCAGAAGCTGAACACAAATCCTAACCATGGTCATGGCCTGAAAACTCCCCAGTCCTGAAATTCAATCCTGGACCCACGCTGGATCCATATTCTCTGGTCCTAAGTTTCAGACACAGTTCTATTGGATTTATCGAGTACAGCAATTCTTTAACTACTTTCAATAATAGGGCTGTAAGTCTACCCGTTTTCACACAAAATGGCCGCCACGCACTGAGAAGAAGATGACTCACAGGTCTTATTAAAGTCTCAGTTTATGGATAAGGGGACAGCAGCTGTGAGCTACAGTATTAGCGACCTAATCCTGCCCATACCTGCCTAACCCTCTGTGAAGCCACTGAAGCGCTGGCATTTATCTTGAGGGGACACTCCTCAAGGTGACAGCACGCCCAGGACCCCTCATTCCCCGGCAGGCGGCACATCTTCTTCCTCATCATTGACCATCTCTTTGGAGTCCTGGCGCTTGATGTCCTGGAAATCCACCTCCTCCTGGTCACTGTCCCAGGGCAGACAAACACGGTTGCCATGGAAACTTCATCAGTCTAACATCTGACATCGGGCAAAGTTTTGAAAGGCTGATGAAACGTTCAGGATTAGCTGCACCCTGACCACCAGGGTGAGAGGTACCCTTACCTTTCTTTCTCTACTGAGTGCATATCAGAAGAACACAGATGGAAAGAGAACATGGGTTATTATCGGAGGGAGAGAATACCTTCCAGCATATACACACAGCACTGATTCCGTAGGGGAACTCTACCTAGGTCAGGTCTGGGGTGCATCAGCTGGAAAGGCAGCTCGACTTGGACGTCACTGGAACAGACACAGCAGCTCAGAGATCTCAGACAGAGGAGCACAGCCACCAAACATTTAAACACAAAGAACTTGGCCTGTTGAGTTTGCCCAGGTGAGAAATTATGTTGTCACTGCCCCGGTGCTATTAACTGTTAATCCTGATGTGCGCAGATCCTTCAGGACTGCTCCAGGAAGAGACGGCAGAGCTTCTTATAGATTTATGAAGCACGGGAAATAGACAATTCCTATTTTTCTGTGAAACAAGCTCACCCGGTGGGCTTAGGGACAGTGGGGGATGGGAAATGTCAATGAATGGATGCTACTCCTACAGTTATGTAGCAGAAGCGATTGGTTGATTTCACATGCAGATGGGACTCACTTCACTAAAAGCCAACTGACTACTACAACTATCACAGTGTTTCATCGGTCTGCATACTCTGCCCTTCACTCTTCAAGGGCAAATATTCAAGAATGATATGCCAGTCTGGAATTGCAGAAATCTCCTCCTACCTGGTTCCAAATAACCTATAAAGCAAAAAGGACATCTGGTTAGTTTCAGGTATCAGAATCCTGTAAACTGATTAGCACCCAAACAGACACATACTGACCCGCCAACGATGAGCTTGACCACCAGCCTATAGGACACCAAAATTCCCAGAACCTCTTTCAGGACGTCATCTTTAATACTGCGAGACAGAGATCAGCACCCTGCGTTACACACACTGTACGACACCCAGAGGTGCTCTGCACATCCTCAAGTGCATCCTGAGACACACCTTACCTTATACGTGCTTTACTACACCTTAAACGCAAACTACTACACTCTGCAAGCGGGGTACAGTTGTGAGAAATAGATTGTGAACCCTTTGGAATTGTCTGCATTAATTGTGCTGTAATCTTTTATGAAGGAATAATAAAAAAATGCTTTAAACAAAAGTCTTTAAACAACGCACAAACAATTATACTTTGTTACATTTGTTTTGTTGAAGCATTCATGTGTCAAAAAGGGTACCCACTTTTTTAATATGACTACCCTTATAAAGGGTTTATGAATGGTTTTTAGTCAGGTTAATAATTAGGGTGTAACACTTTGGAAATCATTAATAGACAATGGTAAGTTCTAACACAGTTCTTTTTTAAATTACTGAGTTACTACCATTTATAAGTGCCAAAATGGAGCTGTATTGATAAGCGGTACCTGAAAAAGTACGTGAAATTGCAGGCTGTTGACATCTGTGGAGTGAATGATTGGAGACAGGTGGGGAGGTGGTATTTGAGGTGCCTATATAAAAGCCTTCAAAGGCTGGTCATGAAATAAATGCCGCCTTTCACAGCTGAGAGCTGGTGATATAATTCATGATTAGAGTGAAGAGCTTTCAGGGGGTCTCAGAAGAAGATGTGCTGAGATTCATTAGGCAAGATTGAAAAGATTGGGTCTCTGTCAATCCAACTGTCATAATCCACAACCATCTGTTCTGTCCTATTCCTGTTTGGCCAGCAGGGGTCACTGTTCTGAACTCTGAACTCTCCTGCCATTCTGAGCTCTCATCTCCTTCACCCACAGCTGATTCCCATTACTGGTGGTTCTTTGTGTCTGATTAATTGTTATTGTCTCCACCTGTCACTAGTTGGTGTCTCGTTATCCATGTATATATGTGTCTGCCCTCGCCTAAGTCCCCTTAGTCATTGTCACCTGTCATAGCGGCATAGTCTGGTCTAGTGAGACGCCCAAAGAATAAAACATATCTAGGTACTTTGTAGCTCTTTCCTGAGTTCCCGTTGACATCCACAAGCATATTGAAAAGGTTTTCTCACTCTTATATGTTTGTTGTTTCTATAATTGATCTCTAATTTTTTGTGTATGACCCCTGTTTCAAAGATCATCTTGTGATGTTACCAAATGCTTGACTTTCTTGGTCTTCAAGGGCCCCATAAATGTTTGATGAGTTTGCGCATTAGAGTTTGAACACTAGATCAAGTTTCAGGAGCTGTTAAGGAAGGAATAAAAATAATTCCAAAGGGTTCACAAACGTGTTTTTTTCTTCACAAGTGTAAACACTGAAGGTATCACTGTCGCCTCACACCTGAGTGAAGGGTAGGATCCTGCCTTTTCTCTGTGTATTTGGTGTTTGTATGTTATTCCCACACCGAGTGGGGAGAGCATGCAAATTATTAGTTAGGCTCATTTGCATCTCAAAATTCCCGGTAGTGCATAAGCATGTATGTCCTGCAATGGACTGTCCAGGATGTTCCATAGTTCTGTATGCCTAGAATGTACTGCAGGTGCTCCCTGGCCAAGATAAGTGGTTCTAAGACGGATGGATGTAGATCCTGAATCTCCAAAGCACGTTCATACTGGGCCATGCTTTTTCTACATCCTATTTCTGAGGCACCCAACCTTTTTCCTATTGATGAGCTAGAGCACAGAACAAGTTTTGAGATAGATGACTCTTCCTACTACCCCACACGTCCTGGTGCTGTCAGCTTTTCACGTCCCTCTTGGCAGCCGTTCACTTACATGCTTGAAGAGGCAAGGTTGGTGTCTTCCTGTTTCAGCTTCCCATCCAGAACGATACCCCTCTTATGGCGGTTATTAGCCAGGAGGGGCAGGATGGAATATTCCTTGTCCAGGCTGTCACCGGGATCCACTGTGTCCCTGGACCAGGATACTGATGTGTGTTAGATATGGCCAATATGACAGAGGATTTAGTGTGGAGAACCGTTCCTAAGTGATTTAGATGTCGTGGACCTTCACCAAAATACAAACAATGTCCGCTCCATCTAATTCTCACTTGTTATCTTTTAGCTCTCATGATCTCTGGAACTATTGCTCATTAAGACTGAAATGTCATCAACGGTGCATGTCGACCACCTAACACTCACAAAGGCTCCTCTGTGGCCACAATTTCCATGTAGCTGTCATTAGAATACAGCACCACATTAGCCACCTGCTCCACTGCAAAGAAAGAAGATCATAAAGAGATTTGTCAGAGTCACCAGTGAACCGCTGATGCTCCCTACACCAACACCGAACAGCCCCATCTACTCGCAAAAATAGGAATATGTGCAGTAAACAGCTGCCTCACCTGTAATTATGATGATTTTCACTGTTTTGTTGGAATGGTTGTTGATGTTCAATTGCACTTTAATTGGCTCCCCGTGATAGTAAGTCTGAACGGAAAGCAGAAAGTACCAGGATGTCATAAGTAATAGGAGAATCTTGAGTAAACAAAGGATTTTGTGAGGAACAGAAGCAGCTCAAAGGGAACAGGGTCATGTCATATGGGAGGCAGGGTCATGTTATATGGGAGGCAATGTCATAGTGATCAAGTGAAACTGGATGCTTTCATGAACAATGGGCCCAGCTTCAGAGTAGCAGAAGTTTTAGATGGAAGAGGATCTAAGCATAAAGAACTCTACTTCTCTTGAGTAACAGGACTTCATGACGGATGAAATGTGATTTTGGTTTAATGTAATGTGGCGTAAAATTAAAAAACACTTGATGTAATGAAATATTGTATAATATGATGGGTTATCATGTTTTAGGAGCCAAGCCCACCTGCTTCTCCAAGCTGGCTTTCAGACAGAGAGGCTTGTCAGGTGTAGAAAAGTCATGAATGGTCTCCACTGAGGGAGGGGGACCACCCTGGTCGGAAGCATATTGCACCTTTCGTATTGCCAGGCTCACACAGTTCCTGGAAGGAGGGGGGAGAAAGGTCAACACCTCTAGACACACATTTTAGAAGAGGGACTGCTTCTGCAGTGGCTGTACCGTTTTTGGACTTTGTCTTCCTTATCCTTTGCAGCAAAAGCCTTGACTTCAAATTCCACGGCACAGTACTGGCAGGGGAAAATAAACAGAAGATGGATGAGAAAAACCATTTATTTTGTTATATGCATACAATCGAGCAGATGGCTATATAAAGAAGTGAGGCTTATTAAATTACCGCACATAAACAGTGAAGAAATTAATACATCACCCTCACCTTCCCAACATCTGTAGGAGCTGGCTGTAGACACACGGAGCACGGCAGGTTGTCTGGTAACTGAAACACACAGAACACGCTCACTGTATACCTCACACATGGAGAACACGCTCACAGGACATGCTCACTGTATACCTCACACATGGAGAACACGCTCACAGGACATGCTCACTGTGTACCTCACACATGGAGAACACGCTCACAGGACATGCTCACTGTGTACCTCACACATGGAGAACACGCTCACAGGACATGCTCACTGTGTACCTCACACATGGAGAACACGCTCACAGGACA
>JAODLC010000047.1:13889647-13907395 GCA_026781145.1 Hippopotamyrus pictus
TACCTCACACATGGAGAACACGCTCACAGGACATGCTCACTGTGTACCTCACACATGGAGAACACGCTCACAGGACACGCTCACTGTATACCTCATACACAGAGAATACGCTCACTGAATACCTCACACATGGAGAACACGCTCACAGGACACGCTCACTGTATACCTCATACACAGAGAATATGCTCACTGTATACCTCACACATTGAGAACACGCACACAGGACACGCTCACTGTATACCTCATACACAGAGAATATGCTCAATGTATACCTTGCACACAGAGAACACACTGACAGATCACATTCACTGTGTGCCTCACACACAGAGAACACAATCACACAACACAATCACTGTAACTCAAGCACAGAGAACACACTCAGAGATCACACTCACTGTATACCTCACACACAGAGAACACGGTCATAGATCACACTCACTGTATAATTCTCGCACAGAGAATACGCTCACAGATCACACTCACTGTACACCTCACGCACAGAGAACACACTCACAGATCACATTCACTGTATACGTCATGCACAGAGAACACACTCAGAGATCACACTCACTGTATACCTCACACAGTTTTGTCTGTGAGTGTCCTCACCTCGAAGAAAAATGGGTGAGCATTCTCCCCAAGCTTATGCAGCAGTCTCTCCTGCGTCCTGGTGTGAATGCCCTTGTCTCTGTCCAGCAAGGGAGGGTACACCTGGTGGGTGCACATGTAGATGTCCCTGCAAAACTTTATACCGATGACCTCCTGGTCGTCTGGGCCGTAGCGGAAGGTACAGGATATGCTGACAAACACTGGAAGAGGAGAGATATCAGGCACCTTGTATCTGCAGCTTTGTGAGTCAGCACTTTCATTCTAATGTGCTTATTGTATTTACAGGGATGTAGGGACAGGAGGATGTTTATTTGATTGTCCCTACAAACAAATAAATATTTACATTTTAATTATTAAGCTGTGTATGTGTTCCCCATTGTCAAACTGTTTTCTATGCCATTGTGTATTTAACACATAAAGGTCATAGAATAATAAATTCAACTGAATTAATTCAGAATAAATGTGATGATCGGGGCTCCGATACTCGAGCCGACGATGATGACGTCGTACCTTTTTTCCCTTTGAGGAGTACAGGGTCAACGACGACAGCGCCATCTGGTGTACAATTAGAGGAATGAAGATTAATGACTGTCAGGCATTTGATGCCTTTTGGGGAACAGAAGTGGTATATCTGTTTCTTCTGTGACTCACCTATGGGTTCCACAAAATCACAATAATCCACAAAGTCCCTCTTCCCCATGTACACACCAATCTGTCACAGAAAAATACAGATTTTACTTGCACGCTCTTCAGTCAAGGGGTACTAATGCACCAGGGCAATAAGGCCCCACATTCCATCTGTTAGCATCTATTTGGAACATGGAGTTTATCAGAAAGTTAATCAACTCCCTGCCTGAAAGTCAATAAGCTGAGCTGGACAGTATTAGTGTTACATCTGCAATTCTAGGTTCGATGCAAAAGGCATGCAGATTGCAAGCAGATCAACTGGAATGTGCACAGAATAAGGTAGCAGAATGCAGATCAGTTTAGCCTGTTTAAAACCAACTAGAAACTTGCTTTAAATAATGTAACTAATGGAATCTACTATTCTATGTTGGCTAATTTGTTTTAACAAATCGTACTACTATGAAGTTCCAAATATGACATGAAAGTCTGTTTATTTTCCAGAGATACATTTTATTTCATTTTTTAAGTTTAATGTTATGAGTGCACTATATATGCAAATTGAGGCAGTAATTATTTAAGAAACATTTCATAAATATTCTGTACGTTTAGTTTTTCTCAGATTAGTGATCCCAAAACTATATATATATATTTTAAAAAAAGCTTATTTAATAATGTTTTTGTAAAGCATTTGTAAGACTGGTGCTCACCGATTTGTCTCGCAAAAACTTCTTGAAGACGACGTGTTTTGGGCTCATTTTCTGGTTCAAGACGAAAATCAGATGAAATCCTGAAAGAGAAACGGCGAGTAACCAGTGCTAGCCGGGCTGAAGGTGGGGACCCTCGACCCTCAGGGAGCAGACACAAACACACTGGTGTGCAGAGCGTCAGGCTGACACTGGAGACTCAGTATTTGTATGGTTCGTGCCACTTTGCGACCCGGCCAATCAGGTGATCGCACAGTGCGCACACACTCACCTGGCACGCTGCATTAGACGAGTTCCCCTTTGTCAGCAGAGGGATGGATTTGTCAATGAGAGACATAGAATAGAGGTCAGGGGTGCTGGGTTTAGCTGAGGACCTCTTATGGCTTGTCACGTGACTCCCCCCATATCACACATTAGGGCAGGAGGCACCTCAGTGTTAGCCCCATAAGACCCAGGGCCATGTCAGCGTGGCCAATGCGTAAACCTGTGCATGGCTTCGTTTATGGATCACGTTTCCTCGCAAAGCTGTCAGGTATATAAATAGCCGTAGCTGTGTGTTAACAGATGTAATAAATTACAGGATGAGCAGAGCACTGTGACTGACATCCAGAGCAGCGAATGGTGAGCCCTCCCTGCCTGAGAGGACAGCGACCCAGAAGCCAGCGTCAGCGGAGTCCGACTCTGAGGCTTAAGCCTGTCTTACCTTTGTCAGCAGACTGTGTCTTTAAGGGGATCACCTTCAGAGCCGCTAATCTCAAAACAAGAGGCTCTCACACGGAACGCTGTTGGCTTAGGAAACAAACAACATGGAGCTGAGCACCTACTCCGTTTTCATCCGGAGACGCAGGCCTGCAGTCTGATTCATAGGTCACCGCTCTTCAAAAATATCTACCCGTAGTGTGACAGGCTTTAAGACAATTGAGAGATTTCAGACATTAAAAATTAAATGTGAATGACCAGCGACTTGAGCGATTGCAGGCAAGTTGCCATTCAGAAGAACAATAAAGTCAACTTGTTCTTAAGCAGAATCTCACCTAGTTCAATTTAAAATCGATATACAAGTTTACAGAGTAATGGGCGGTTACATTTTGTTTCTTGGTCAAACCCACTGGTGTCCGACAGTCATAAACTGAACTCTCATAATTAGGCTGGGTAACTTCCACGAAAAGTACCCATATTAATAAATGCAAGTGGACAACACGGTAAAACAGGAAAGGACACATTGGTGGGAGAATCATTTATTATTGTTATTTCAATATTTACAGTTAAATAAGCAGAGATTCTTCTGGATTAAACCATGGAAAAGAGCAGCCCCATCTGGACACAGACAGACACACACCCTTGGCACTCCGCCACAGTCAGTTTCATATCCCACAATGCACCTCAGGCAGGGGCTGTCCTTAGCGCCAACACTTGCCTTCCAGTACAAACGGGACAGCAGGGCAGCAAGGCCTGGCTCACTGTGGCTATGTCTGCATGCATTGCAACACTGTAAGGATCTGAATATGGATACACTCAAGAGACCTGAGACACAGACACGCACTCTCACGCTTATACATAAACACACAAACAAATACACACACACACACACACACATACACAGGACAGGACTGTGGCTCCTGGAGTTCACTAGGGCTTATATCCTTTCACACCGGGAGCAGACTGATGGCTCCCACTCATCACTTTCTCTGCTGCTGGATCTGGCTCCGCCCCCTTTTCGGGCCAATGAGGACACAGCAGAGCGATCACATGTCCGACCAAAGCACCACCCTGCTGCCTTTCTCGACGCTGACCACGTGAGTTCCCGACGGGGACCAGGACACGGCGTTGATGGCAGTGCTGCGGGAGAGAAGCGGCCGGTGGGAGGTGAAGCAGGGTAGTCTGGGTAGCAGACAAGACGAGGGAAGGGGCAGCCGGAAGCGGAGGGGGGGGGGGTACCTGTGCTGCCTTTCCAGGGTCCGCTCTACCTTTCCTGTCAGCACATTCCACACGTAGAGGGTGCCGTCTGCCGAGCCGCCCGCAACGTACGCACCGTCGGGGCTAAGGGAGCAGGTGAGTCAGTACAGACACTGGCAGGGACACTGGCAGAGACACTGGCAGGGACACTGGCAGGGACACTGGCAGGGACACTGGCAGGGACACTGGCAGCACGCCTTACCTGAATGCCACCCTAGTCCAATCTGAGCCACACTTGAACCCCTGAGAACTAAAGAGAGAGAGAGAGAGAAAAGGGTGAGATGCCTCAAATTAGGAAACCAGCCGTGACCTCTGACCTCACTGACACGATCTTACCTGAAGGTCTGCCGGACAGCGTTGCAGCGCAGGTCGATGATCTTCACCAGGTCGTCACGGGAGCAGGTGAGAAGCTCGGTCCTGTCGTGATTCAGGTCCAGGGAAGTGACCCGGCCCATGAGCTCCAACTCTCTCACAATGCTCTCTGACCTGACATAGCATAGGGTACACAGGGCCGTCAGGCAGGTCCAGACCAATGCAGAGCCTTCAGGCATGACCAGACGCACGCAGAGTCATCAGGCATGATGAAACGCACCGGATGTCCCAGAAGCGCACTTTCTTGTCAAAATGGCCACTCATGACACACTGCTCAGTACAGACAATGTCATTGCAGCTAGAGCCCGCAAACACTGTCTTCATACCTGAGAGACAATCAAACGATAAACTATGGTCACATGATATGTGTGCAAATCTGCAATTATTATAATAATCATCACACATATGTTACCAACAGGCAACATTATTTTTTGCTATTTTTCATTATTACTACAAGTCCATGTATCTTAATCATTGTACCATACTGCATGACTGATTCAAACTGGAGAAATTTCACTTGTTGTGTGCATATTTTTCTAAGTGCTACCTGATGCAGCATTTTTAATAGCCTAATTAAGAGCTAATCAAGACTGTGGAGCAGAGATCGAAGCTGTGTGGATCACTGGGGCTTGAGGGTGGAGCAGAGGGCGGGGCTGCAGGGATCACTGGGGGCTTGAGGGTGGAGCAGAGGGCGGGGCTGCAGGGATCACGGCAGTGGTTTGAGGGTGGAAAGGAGGGCGTGGTCGCAGGTTCTTACAGACTTTACTGCGTAGGTCCCACAACTTGAGTGTGCGGTCGTAGCTCCCCGACACGATGCGCGCATTGTCCAGCAGGAAACGGGCGGAGAGCACCTTCCCACTGTGTCCCGTCAGCGTGTGCTGGGGGCGACAACACTGAGCTGAAAGGAAGCCCCTACCCACTGAGCAGCACCTGCCCCTCACACCTGAGAGTGACGGCCACCTGAGCGAGCGGGCGACCGACAACATACCCGCAATCGGTAGTCATCCACCGTCCAGATGCGGCTGGCAAAGTCATTGGATGAGGCGAGCAGGTATGAGCCCTGAAAAGGGACACTCAGCTGAGACTTGCAGAGCCGTCACCGGCCAGGGGACAAGCAGGGGACGCTATTAAGGACAGCATTGAAGGAACAGATACACAAGAAGGTCCACAAGAGGCTCAGTGAACCGAGAGACTTACTGCACTGTCAAACTCGATACAGGTGATCCCGGCGTTGCTGCCAGTGAGGGCTCCCTTCAGCTCACAGCGACCTGCAGTGCGAGGGCAGGGTGTGACGCGGCCGTTAGCACCGCCCCCAAGTCCACTGCACACCCCAGGCTGTCACTCCTACCTGAGATCACTTCCCAAAGTTTGACCCTGCGGTCCATGCCGCCCGTTGCTAGGAGACGAGATCCCGGACTGAAGCGGACCGCGTTAACTTCACCGTCATGGGCATCCTGCAGACACACACGTGTTTCCGGGGGTCTAAACGGACGGGCACGCCGAGGCGCTGGGTTAAGGACACCGGTGGTGGTGGGGGGGGGGTTTGGGGGCGGATGCGCGACTTACGAAGACGTGCTGGGCCGTCGATGGTATGCGCACCTCCGCGCAGACGCCCACGTGCGTGTCTGTGCTCTCGGGGGAAATGTTCACGGAGCGGCGTCTGCTGCGCAGGAGGGAACACAGGGATGAGCGCAGACGCAGGAGGGATGCAGAGACACAGACGGGTTAAGGGGGGGGGGTCGTACCCAAACATGCTGGAGATGGAGTCCAGGAGTCCAGCTGGGGGAGGAGCCTGGGATTGCCGCTTGCTGCGGAAGGGGGAACAGAACAGAATGAAGAAGAGACTCAAAGCCAATCCTGCCCTGCCCACAGGCCCTACGGCGTCGCCCACCTGGGGGTCCGGGATACCGTGCGGCTGGGCGAGCCCTCTGCTGGCACCTCTGCAGCCTCCTCCGACAGAACCTCAATGTCATCGTCCCTGAGGAGCACACGTGGACATGTCCTGCTGTCCACATCCACGAGCACGCACTGACACGCTTAAGTGCGCACACGGGGGCAACACTCACGGGTCGAGGGGCAGCGGCTCCTTTGCGGCGTCCGCGAGCTCCTTCTGCAGTTTGGCTTGCCTACGTCTGTAACGAAAGTCGTAACTTCACCATATTGGTCTCTGTACCTGGAATTCTCCCCCCAGCGCTACGCTAAACCGGGAAACCGTGTGCGTGCATGTGCACCTGCAGTCCTTCTCATTCTCTGCGTTTAGACGGTTGGCCTCCTGGGCTTTCTCAGCCATCCAGCGGGACACGAGTTCCTGGTTGTCCTCTGTGGTGCGTCGCAGCTTGTCCTCCAGGGCGCTGAACGTGATCTGCAGGGCGTCGTACTCGTCTTTCAGTGTCTGATTGGCTCGCTCCAGTTCCTGCAGGGAGGTGCGCAGGTCTCTGCACTCTCCCTCCAGCTCTTCAATCCTCTGCTGGTACTCTTGCATCCTGGGTTGCAGTTCAAAGGTCAGAGAGAACACGCACACGAACAGCAACGCACACGCGCCAGCACTGGAGGTACGTACTTGACCTGATTGCTCTGAATCTCTTTATCCTTCTGTTGCATCTGGTTATTAAGCTGGATCACATTCTGAGCAAGCTGTGGAAAAAACAAACGAGAACCACACGAGTGACTTCATGTGCAAATGGATAAAAGTTCTGCTCAGACAAGCTGCCGACACACAATGTTCAGACGGACCTCCCCTCGTTTCTTGTGAAGCTCCGTCAGCTCTTCCTGGTGTCGAATTCGAATCTGGGCCATTTCCTGTAAGAGGGCATCACTGCGGCTCGAATCAGAACCAGGGCTGTGGGACGGAATCAAAAACCGTCAAGCAGAGTGGCAAGAGCGGGGGAGCGGGGGGGGAATGGGGGGGGCTGCAGACAGCACACACATGCCCAACCCACCTGAGGTCCTGCTTGTTCTGGAGATCGAATTTGTCTGTTTGTAGTCTTTCTGACAGAACAGCTTGTAAGTCAGACTTCTCCAGCAGGCGATTATCTATCAAAAGAACAGCTCTTGAGAACACGCCCCCTTTAGCTACAATTCAGATTCATTTGCAATGGGTAATAAAGGATTCATGTGACAATGCAAATGAAACAACACGATGACAGGTATGACAGAGCCATAAGCAAGCACATCACTAGGTAAGGGGGTTGGCTCTCACATTGGTGGATGATCTCTTCAAAGGCCTGCCTCTGCACACGATCCCTCAGCTTCAGCTGTTCCGCAATGTGCCGTTTCCACATGCATTCTGTTCTGCCCCCGGCCCCCGACATCATCTGTCGGTAGGAAATCAGCCATGCGTCAGCAACTTTACGAAATTCATATTTACAGAAGCTGTTCTTAAAGCAGGACAGTTCCTAAAGCGGCTAATAATCAAGCCCGCTATCCGATTTACGAATATGAAATACCGTGATCTTGGGTTGGGTACGGGTGTCAACAGGTAGACTCTGAAGTATAGGCGTGTGTGCCTGTGTCACTCCTGTGCCATCGAGACACACGATTCACCAGATGATGCATCAAACGGTTCAGTTGAAGTGCCCACCGCAACAGTCAGCAGATTCCCAAATCAGCACCGAGAAAAGCCGCAATCACGTCGAGCCCTACCGATTCACAGCGATGTGACGTGAAAACCACCTTTTACAATCTTAAGGAAACTGGCTTATCATTTACCCGGTGAGCTCGGAACGTTCACATGCTAGTAACCAATGACCATAGGGGTAAACTACCATGACAGCTAAGATTCTTAACTAAAGTAAGACACTCCTACGTAACCGCAATATATTACACGTACACTGGACATGAAGTGACTCACGGCGACAGTTAATTAATCCCTTCAACGACAGACTCTTTCAGTCCAGTCAAACTAGTTGATATTTAGACTAGTTCTGTTGTAGTGATAGCTAAGTGGCTAACAGGCTTCCGCGTATCTGAGTTCCCTATATTAACTGAACCGTAAACAAAACATGACAGCCACCTACGACAGGCAAACAAATCTCCTGGCTCCCGGAAATCACGTTGGATATAAACAAGTTTGTTGCTGTCGTATTGTTGGTGAGATAGGTGCAATTTTCCGACGCTGACTTATTTACTCCTATGGTAAACCAGTCCCCTTTCAGCCATTTTGGCTCCTGGTGACGTCACACCCCTGCAGTCGCGTTATAAATACGTATTAGCGCGTCGATTCCTCGAACTAGGAAGCCATTAGGCGCACAGATGGAGGGTTGGGGTAGTTCCACGCTGAAATGTCATATTTCGCGAATACTGAAGATAGTCGAATTGTGAAAAGATTCCTGAGTTAATTCACTACACAGACAAATTCTGTCAGATAAAAGCTGGTATTTGGGGTTGCTGGTGTCTCTGGTGTCCCAAGAACTTCTCAGTGCAGGCTGCACCGGATGCTGGCAGTACGTAAAGCTGTATTTTGGCCAGCCTTACTCAACGTTCACAAAGAGCAACGTTAGCAGTTGACACAGAAATATATGAAGACTAATTTTCAAACAGTTGTATTCACTGATGAATGGTGTGCTACACTGAATGCTCCAGATAGATTCATTCATTCATAATTCATTGACCTTTATTTTACTAGGCAACACATTAAGAACAGTTTCTTATTTACAAGCCTGACAAGTGCAAGAAAGCTCTTGTAAAACAAAACTAAAACTGAGTAAATAAATAATAAAACCCATAACACAATGATTAAACAGAATTAGAAGTTAGAACATTTACAAGTGTCATTAAAGATGTTCACAAGAAAGATAAATGTAGTTGTAGATGACTGGTCAATGCTCACAGTGTTACAACAAGCCCGTGATGTCAGCAGGGAGATGGCAGAGTGATGCTTTGGGCAGGAATATTGGGAGGTGAGGTGGTATGTCCCTTTAGGGACTGTGAGGGTGTCAAAATATCCTCTGCAAGATATGTGGAGTTCGTAACTGACCATTTCCTACCATGGTTTAAAAAGAATCCTGCCTTCCAAAATAAAAAAAAATCATGCAGGATAATGCACCACCCCTGTCTGCAAAGAAACACCATTGACTCCTTGGTTGCTATTAGCATAAATGGAGAATAATATCATGACGTAGCCACCATCATCCCCTGGCCACAACCTTGTTGAGAACCTGGGGAGCATCCTTAAAAAGATCTGTGTGGGTGAGTGGCAGTGTACCTTGAAATAGCATCTCTGGGAGGCCATGCTGGCATCTTCAAAGGAAATACAGGCAGAAGCTACACATGGACTTGCAAGCTGAATGGATGAGACAGTTGTTAAAGTGATCTTAAAGAACGGCTCATATACTAATATGTAACTTGATCTGTAAATATGTAAATATTTCTTGAAAAATGATCTGTCCATACAGCAAATACAACAGATTTCTGTTTGGAGTTCACTATGATCTATTGAATGTTTTCAAACTGAATTCTACATTTTAGTTTGGACTCCATCTCCATTTTAGTTTGCAATTTGTCTTCTTTTCAAAGCTTAAAAGTCATCGTCATTATGGGTTTTGCTTGTAATATCCACATTGCAAGAAAATTAATGTGTTATATCAACTTAAAGCAGTTCATCTGTAGACCCCAGCGAATAATAAAAATATCCATCATTATTTTGACAGATAAACTAATTATTGAGTTATGAATTATTTACATATTGAGTCTTTCAGACATTTAAACTTTAATAACTAAAGGTCTTAGAACTATATGCAATGCATTACTAAAATGACAATTTTCACTATATGATTATATTAAAAGTAAAGTGAAGCTGGCAGTAATCAGGCCCTGTTCGCAGTGAAGGGAAGGCTGCTGTGGAATGAGTATCAGTAGTGTAGATTTTGCATGATTATGTCGCAATTTGTGCACTTTCTAAGATGCTGCTCTTAATTTGATTTTAAATCCCCAACATTTTAATATTTATTATTCAGAATTTGAATTATTTGGGAAAAAAAACAATACAATTGTACCAAATTCGATTTTATTAATAACCGTTAATATTCAAAAACACACAGTACACAACTGATTTCTAACTAGTACCTTAAATTGTTAGGTTTCACTGAATGGTTTATGGTAATTGGAAGGTTAGATAATAAATCGAAAGAGATATGAAGTCGAAAGAGCATCAAAAACAACCAAAATGAAAAATGCTACTTCTTATGAAACAGTTTAGCATAAGTTTAGTTGCAGTTTAAACAAAGGCTTTTGCAGTCCCCATTTCTGAGGTTGGTGCTCCTCTGTAGATGTTCGGACCCTGACCAGACTTCGCATAGTATTTCCTGTGACACACACAATATGGTAATAGGTTAAATGTCTGTTTGCACAAAATCACACACAAGGGCTTAAAGGCAGGCAGACCAGCTTGATGTTTAGCATGGTACTAGAATCCAGTAAAATGGTTTTATAAATAGGCAGAATGCAACGGAACAGTAGCTGTAGATGTACAGTTAGATATGCAATCTGCTCACAAGGGGGACAAGACTCACCCTTTTCCTGATCCCTTGAATCCTGCTCTGCAGGAACAAGATAGAAAAGCTCCACCGAGGATGGCCAGACAGGCTCCAGCCCAGGCCATGTAGAGGCCCACACCGAGCTCGAACCTGTGGACAGGTAGAGTCATCGTCAAGGAAAAAGAACAAATCATATGTTGGTGTGCCTTATGTGAACTGCGATTTTCAGCCATTTTTGTAGGCAAAAGAAACCTGGCACAACTATGCCAGGAAGTCTTGGAGTTGAAAGGTGCTGCCCTCTAGTGGGTGAGGGTCTCTCAACAGCTTGGACATATGTGTGTCATGTACAGACGCTCCCTGGGTTACGGTGGGGTTATGTTCCGATAAACCTATTGTAAGGTGAAAATACATTTTAACACAGTACACCTAGACGAACAAACATCCTAGCCTAGCCTAGCCTACCTTAAACATGCTAGGAACACATTAGCCTACAGTTGCGCTAAATCATTAACACAAAGTCCATTTTATAATAAATTGTTGAATATGTCATGTAATTTATTGAATAATGTACTGAAAGTGAAAATGAAAATGTAATTGGAATACCCAGCGTAAAGTTGAAATATCGTAACATGGACCATCGTAACCTGGGTAACATCTGTATTGTGTTTGTATGCATAAGTAGGCACAATAGGGAAGAGTATGAGGATTGTCTGTGACAGTATGTTTTCCCAGGGCAATTAACTTACTTAATGCCTCCATATAAGGGGTTATAGAACTCCTGTACAACACGAGAGGCGTACCAGGACGCGGCCGTGATGCTGCTCAAGCCTGAAGTGGAGAGGCAGAGAGACAATTATCTTTATCTAAAGGGAAGAGTATTGAAAGCGGTGCTCTTCCCTTTTACAAAGAGACCTCTACTGTGAGGAGTCTGGTAATTCACCTCTTCTATGAAGAAGTAGCAGTACAAACAGCAGCCCCAACAAGGTCAATCAGTAACTTTATCATGTTACCTTGGTTGAGTTATAACATCAGTAGCATTAGCATTACTGCTAGCCCCTTTTACAAAGAGACCTCTACTGTGAGGAGTCCGGTAATTCACCTCTTTTATGAAGAAGTAGCAGAATAAACTGCAGCCCAACAAGGTCAATCAGTAACTTTATCATGTTACCTTGTTTGAGTTTTAACATCAGTAGCATTAGCATTACTGCTAGCACAGTAACATTCTCACTTTGAGTCACTTTCGTTAGCATTATCTTTTAGGATAGAGACATTATTACTCCTCTTATTACTCTGGAGATGCTCATGCTAGCATTATATTAAGGGTGGATAATACAGGCTTCCACTGGCCTTACCTGACAGGATGAACATTACTCCACCGGTGCTGGCAACCTTACTCTTGGTTGGATCTGATGCAGTGCCAATCTTAATGCACTTGAGACCCATCATTGAAATAAAGACTGATATCAGGCCCAGGACCAGGGCTACGATCATCAGGGCACGGCATGCCTGCAAATAACCTGAATACAGAGCGACACGGTTACACAACGGATGGCAGGGATGAGTAAAGGAGGGTTAAGCCAACCACGCTGGCCTGGCGACTCGGGGAAACTTTACTCCCAACAAATTTAATTAAAACAACAACATACAGAGCTGGGCCCTGGTCATTGCTGGTATAATATACGAGATAAACCATAGAGTCTATGGAGTGGTAACACATGCTAGTTTATTGTAACTATTAAACTGTTGAGAGTAAACACCAATCCAGCAGTACTCACCCTGTGAAAGGCTCAAATGTTCATCGTACCCAAGGACTTAAGCCTTCGATTGATTTGATTCTAACTGAACCAATTTATATTCCTCTGTTATGACTGGAAAATCATTCAGTTGATGGATGGGTATGAAAGTCCATTAGAACTGTACAGCTGCTCAGCACATGCTATTGGTATTACTGCAGAGCCCAACATGGCTGATCAGTTACTAAGTGTGATACAGAAATGATGGTGTGGTGCGAATTCTGTTGTTCGGTACACATGGGTATTGTCGCTAAAAATAGAAGTAAACTTGGATTAAAATGTCTCCGATAAGCTGTCTCTGAAACTCTTTTATGTGCCTCTCCATATGAGAGTCTTACCAAATACTGATCAAGTTCTGCTTTATACCTGCAAGAGCCATATGCGGATCTAATGAAGCTTCTGATCAGTGTTTGACGCTGATTTCTGGATGTTTCTGAGCTGTGAGTAAAGCGATGGTATCGGCCGAGTAGTTCACCTGGCAGGGCGAGCATGGACTCAAAGTCTCTGCAGTTGCTGACGCCGCTGCTGTCCTCGGCGCACGAGTGCCACAGGTTCTCATACTGGCGGTTGGACACGATGACGCTGCCGGAGTAAGTGGACACCTTCCAGTAATCGTTACCCAGTGCGGCACCTGTCAGCAGCCAGCTAGCCGCACCCAGCATGAAGCCTGCTACTTCTAGCCCGGTGGACATGGTCACTTCCGAAAAGCAGAATCCACACGCAAAGAGATGGAAGGACTGTGAACAGAGCCGGTCCCCTTGCTGGTGAGAGGCAGAGTCTTAGTCGATGGCCTGCAGGCAGTATCTTTACTCTTTGCCCAGGGGCTATAAACTCGTCATGGATACACCCTCTTTCAGATGAGGACGGAGGGAGCGGCTCACACCTGCCCTACCTTTCTGTGAGAGAGTCTCATCACAGATGCCGTGTTTCTTTCGGTTTGCTTGTTGTGTTGACGGTTGTAATCTGTTTGTCTTGTAGCAAGGTTCTAGTATTCCCTTCATAAATAATATGAAAACGGTTGAGCAATGCTTCAGAGAAACTCCGTGCCACTCCTGGCTAATCACTAAGGTGTGTCTAAAGTTTTAGGCCCTCAAAATCTTTTGACCGTTTCCTCACTAAGTCTCCTAGAAGCTACCTTAGTGTTAGGATTTATAAGTAGTAACAGACGTGTATTGGTATCCATAACTTCTTTAGCCACCATACACATTCTTGTTGGAGTCCTGGTCATTATAGCACACAGATTAAATGCCTTCTGCTGGACAAGGAAGATACGTCCAGGTGGAAGAGCAGAGAATCGAAGCCATGCTATGTGGAGCAACTAGGCGGTCAGAGGCGGATAGTTCAGGTTCAGAAAATAAAAATTCACACCAAGACTTTGTTCCAACCAACCAGTTGAGTACTCTGTGTCTGTGACTCTTTATACTCAACCGGTTGATTAAAACAAAATCCTGGATTTTTTTTCTGGGTCTGAACCAGAGTGGTGCAGTGGTTGGCACTGTTGCCTCACACCTCTGGGACTAGGGTTTGAGTCTCCTCCATGACTCCATGTGTGTAGAACTTGCAGGTTCTCCCCATGTCATCATGGGGTTTCTTCTGGGTACTCTGGTTTCCCGCCACAGTCCAAAAACATGCTGAGCTTAACTGGAGTTACCATATTCACTGTAGGTGTGCATATGTGAGTGAATGGCATGTGTTTATGCCCTGTGACGGGTTGGTGCCCCATCTTGGATTGTTTTCTGCCTTGTGCCCATAAACACCAGGCTAGGCTCTTGGACCCCCTGCAACCCTAAATTAGACAAGTGGGTACAGAAAAGAGATGGATGGACTTTAGCGTCCACCTCTGCATGTGGTGTAAGGAAGATGCTTTTTTAGCTTGTTTACTTTTCCTTTCTGAAGCTCGGCAAATTTTAATTTGAATAGAATCGTCTTCCTGTTAACCAGCAGCTGACTCACTGGGCACATGAGACCGAAACATTGATAATGTTTTTATGGTCCATCTGACCCTGCTACTATGACAAAGTTACTGTGTTGAACTGAATGAGTCAGTTATGGAGCAGGAAGGACAACCACGAAGGCCTGTTTCTATGTAATGAGCAAGTGTGCTTCTTGGTCTCAAAACCCACCCCATATGTTTTGCATAACTGCCCAACCAGTATAGGGTCATAATGACTACGTAGGCAGCCATATACACCATGAGCAATTCAGCGAGATCAGTTCACTTACCTGCTTGTCTTTAGCCTGGGGGGGAAAGCAGAGCAGTAGGAGGAAATAAGAGCAAACATAGGAAGAACCTGCAGAATTTACACACAAAATCAGGGGCAACATCTAAAAGCACGGAGGTGTGAAACTACTATGCTACATTCTGTACCTCCACTCCATCCTCATACCATACCATAACATCATGCATGCATGAATGGCTCCATCAAGTTAGTTGCTAGAGTCTGAGGACCTAGAACTGAATGACTTTGGTTTCAGAGGTGAAAGGTTGACAGGCAGCAAGTATGTGAAGTCAACTACAGGGCTAAAACCCAACTGTACAGCATTAAGGAGATTTCCCTCTTTCCACAGCTCAGCCCCACACACGGATGACCCAGGAAAATTATTGTACATTATTTTCTGTACTTAACCCAACAAAGGACAGTTTGTCTTTGAATCATGAAGCCATTGAAATGAAGTTTAAGGCTTTATGGCTTTATGGCTTTATAACCATGTTAATGGTTGCCCAGTATCAGGGAGCAAAGTCTGCCCGGTCGGTTTCTACCAGAAGGAGTTTCCCCACATCTCCATGTTGTTTTGAAATGAGCCACAGTGTAATGTGCCAGTTACCACCCACATCTACTTACTCACATGTTAAAAAATATCCCCAGGCTGAAGCCATGGAGAATGAAATGAAAGTAAAATTCAAAGTGTTACTGGTGTTTTTCAGAGTGTGGAAGATTAGTTTACATCCTATCTGGCATCTCACTTGCCTTTTTCCCTTTCCTGCTACCTCCAGGCTCACTGTGACTGTTAAGCAGTATGGAAGATTCATGGAAGTGTAAATGAAACCCAAGAGCAACACAAGCTTAAGCATACAACCAACACGATGATGGTGAAGACTTCCTGTCCTGCCTAGTTTCAGTACTGTGATTCTTCTCCCCTGCTTACATATGGACAATAACAGCCTGTTTACATAAAGAACGTGTAATCATTGAGTATGGTGAAAAGGTTCTAGAGGAATGTGAGGAGAAATATGATGAGTTAGTCACAGAAACGTGGACAGATACAGAGGAACACGATGAATTCACCACAGAGGAACTGGAAGAATTAATCACAGAGGAAGATAATAAAGTCACAGTACAGCACAATGAATTCATCGCAGGGGAACGTGGGACAGCTGTCCTGAAGAATGACCTTTTCCACAGCAGGTGTATTTTTTGTATATTGTATGCACCGAGCAGCCATAACATTAATCTTCTTACAATTGCCATTATATATTAGGCAAGTGAACAGTCACTTCTTGAAGTTGATACCTGGGAGCAGGAAAAATGGGCAAGTGTAAGGATCTGAGTGACTTTGCCAAGGGCCAAACTGTGATGGCGAGACGAGAGGGTCAGAGCATCTCCAAAACAGCAGGTCTTGTTGGTGTTCCCGGTACGCAGTGGTCAGGATCTATCGAAAGCGGTGAACAGCATGGCACCAGGATGCACTATGAGAAGAAGGCAAGCCAGTGGATGCAGTTTGATGTTTTGGGCAATGTTCTGTTGGGAAACCTTGGGTTCTGTCATTCATGTAGATGTTACTTGGACATCTATCGCCTACCTAAGCTTTGTTGCATACCAAGTATACCCTTTCATGGCAACAGTATTCCCCAATTGTAGTTGCCTCTTTCAGCAGGATAATGCACCCTGGCACTCTGCAAAAATTGTTCAGGAACGGTTTGAGGAACATAAGAAAAGAGTTCAAGATGTTGGCTTGGCCTCCAAATTCCCCGGATCTCAATCTGACGAGCATCTGTGGGATGTCTAATCCATGGAGGCCCCACCTTGCAGCCTAAAGGACTTAAAGGATCTGCCACAAATGTCTTGGTGCCAGACACTATAGGTAACATTCAGAGGTCTTGTGGAGTCCATGCCTCGATGGGACAGAGCTGATTTGGTGGCAAAAGGGGGACCTATATAATAGTAAGCAAGTGCTTTTAATGTTACGGCTGTTTTTGTAGATGCCAATATAATTATTGTTTGTTGTTATTGAATAGCCCCTTTTAAATATTTGGTTAATGATTCTGTTATTTCTTGGTTGTTTTGGATAAGTGGTAATAGAATAGACTGATGGGTTCTTTTAATTTTGAAATTCTACATACATCTGAATTTTTCTGTTTGATGGTAAAATAACCGGTGTAAAAATGACAATAAACATCTCTCGACATAAATAAGAAAAACAGGTTAATTAAAGGCAACCTGACCTGAAAAAGTTGAAACATGAAATTGGGATCAGCAACCAGGTAGGCGAGTTCCTGTTATACAGGTCTGACCGCCCCAGTAACACAACGGCAAAAAGGAGTAGAGCGGCTCCCAGGTCACTCACTCCTCATGCCCAGAGCTGCAGAAGCAGGCGGAGGATACGCAACAGAAGAGGGACTGCAGGAGAAGACGAGCGTCCGAGAAGGAGGAATCAGAGGGCACACAGGTGTCAGGAAGGTGATGCAGCAGGCCAGGTGCTGCCTGCTGCTGCTGACAAGCGGCTGTTTCATAGTACAGGGTGAGTGCCCTCGAACACACGCACACACACGCACACATAGTGAATACTCTGTCTGATACACACACTGACAGTGAATACTCTGTCTGATACACACACTGACAGTGAATACTCTATCTGATACACACATGCACAGTGAATACTTTCTCCAATACTCTCTCTGATATACACACTCATAGATTATCTCTCAAACACAGTTATAGTGAATATTCTCTGATATACACACTGACAGTGAATGCTTTGTCTGATACACACATGCATAGTGAATACTCTGTCTGAAACACACATGCAAAGTGAATACTCTGTTTGATACACACACGCATAGTGAATACTCTCTGGTACACACACTGACAGTGAATACTCTGTCTGATACACACATGCATAGTGAATACTCTGTCTGATACACACACTGACAGTGAATACTCTGTCTGATACACACACTGACAGTGAATACTCTGTCTGATACACACATGCATA
>JAODLC010000047.1:13913135-13929785 GCA_026781145.1 Hippopotamyrus pictus
GAACCCAGGGTTTTAGCTTCCACTACACTAGCAGGAAGACTATTCCATACTCTAACTACACTCTGTGTAAAGAAGTGTTTTCTCAAATTTATTTTAAAATGTTCTCACGCTAATTTCCATCTATGGCCACGAGTTCTAGTATTTAAACTAATACTGAACAGCATCCAGACCTGTTAGAATCTTATACAGCTGGATCATGTCCCCCCTTAGTCTCCTTTGCTCGAGGCTGAATAGATTCAGCTCAGCTAACCTCTCCTCATAAGGCTCTAGGGGGTGCCAGCGAGGATGCACGGCTGCTTACGAGAGGCCGGGTTGGAGGTGAAGTACTTCACCATGCTGCGCTGTAGAGAAGGAATCCTCCAACAGCAGAACACCAGCGCGTTGGCAGCAATGATACCTGGAAGAGGGGACAGAGTGACGAACGACGCCACACCCACGGCCCCCTGCCCCAGGCGTGTCGGGAGACTGACCCGTCACCGTGCGCTGCCCTTCACTCAGACCGCTCCACCATTGGTTCACCTGAAATTCAGCAAGCAGCGCATGGTTTTGGATGTCCACTAGGTGGCGCCCTCACAACAGCAAGTGACCTTTCACCTTACGACCTGAACACCAGTTCTCACCACTCTGACGAATCGGACAAGAGATTCATCCCTCTGGCTCCTCCATCTCTTCAGTGCCCATTAATTAATTACTCCATTAAGTTCCCACTTTGTACCGTCAAGGAGTTTTAAAGTAGCCCCGAGTAATAATAGAGCCCGTTATCTACCTGCTTGCGGATGTCCCCCTGCTTCTGCGGACGCAGTTTCTCCAGCCAGTCGGCTCGGACTTCATCGAAGTAGGTCTGTACGCGCGACTTCAGGGACTCGTACTGCCAGATGGCAGCTGCACCGAAGGAGCAGCCTGTAAACTGATATGGAGTCAGTGTCCCCTGCCGCTCACAGATCTCAGCGTAGGTACCGGCAGGTAAGCACACTGACTGGAGGACAGAGTCAAAGCTGGTCTGAAAAGCTTCAGGTCCAACTTATTTGTCTGTCACGGAATGTCACATTTAATTTTTTTAATCAATAAAATAAACTACTTTTTTTTTTTTACTGTATATGCCAAGTTCTGTCATTATTTCCTTCAGGATCCACACAAAATTCTGTCAGTTTCACTACCCACAATTTTCTCAGACACCTACACCACCTCCTTCCCCCCAAACTAGGTACCCAAATAAAGCTTGAAAAGCCAAGTTTTCCAGGAGCTTCATAGCGAACTCCCACACTAAATTGGTGGAAACTGCAGTGGGAATCAAAATGAGGATGTCAGGAGGGTTACCCCAATAGCCATAATCTCGAAAGCCATTAAAAATGACAACTTGACATTTTCGTGTCTTTCCTTGGTATCAAAAAACAAAACATTCAGACTTATTAAATCTAACCCGCCAATATTCAATTTTCACCCGCTAGTACCTACTCCAAGGTGGTACAGTCCCACCATCATTATCCGTTAGGGTTTGACTTAAGGGCTGCCAAGTCCCGCTCATTAGGATGGAAAGACATCAAAATACATCTAACAGCTGGGGAGGACTTACCCCTACAGTGAACAGCAGGGGCTTCACCAGTCTGCCGAAGGACACACTGGGCACCGGGGGGGCTGGGCACTCTACGGGCGGTGCAATGCTCTTCTTTCTGACTGCCCCGTCGATGTCCGCTTCTTCCACCTCCACCTTCTTCGCTTCAGTCTTCCTGGGGGCTTTGCGGAAACCCCTCTGGTGCAAAAACACTGTCCACCTGCAGAACAGAAGAACCCCTGACCTTCACTTGTATCGTGCCGGGTTTCCCGATGCACACAACTGAGAAGTAGAAAAATCCAATGAAATCACCTATGAAACGATCGGAGGTTATACCCGGCAAGCCTTGCTAAAGAAGTAACGTCAACCAGCTTCGGGCTGCGCTCTCCTAATTTAGGCGGGTCAGCCGGACACACAGCCCCCCTGGGACCGACCTTACGGTCCTGCCTCAACACTAAACGCAACACTTAAAACTAACGCTGTGGAGGTTACCTACAGGCGCTTCAAAAACAGCACTTCCCTCACGCATGTACATGTACAAGCCAACGAGTCGTGTTTCCCACTGTGCCGACGCATCACCCGGGGATCTAATCTCCATTAAAACCAGATCGGCTCGCTGGTTTAATGGGCGCAGCGGAACAGACACTAGTGAAATCATCCCAGCACGGCTCACCTTTTTCCACCGGTGCCGCTCAGTATAGCACCCCTCCACGCCATTTTCCCGAATGACGCAGCCCCCCCTACCCCCGACAATGCTCTACCGGGTCACAGAAACCCGGCGGTGGAAGCAGCGACACCTAGTGGATCGGATGGGGTAACGTAGCATTTTAAGGGCGACTGGGGGGCATTCGTTGTAATTATTCAGTTCATTTTAATGGTCATTATGATAATATCTTTCATAGTTTATCGTCTTATTATTCTCTTTTAACTTCTCGCACAGAAAATCAACCATAACACCCAGAACGGACTCTCTAATTTACTCACCCCTGATACATTATACATATTTAACTCCCTCACATAGCTATCCAATGAATTGGAATCTGGGCTGCGATCCTCGTGCTTCTACGCGCGTTTTACCTTATACACAGAAAGCTGACTTTGTGTTGTCTCCTAATAAACATCCGGGCTTATAAATCTGAAATGTCAAATCTAGGGAGCTACACAATATGAAAACCATATTCTGACATAAATGTTTAAATAAAGGGTTGACACGTGTTAGAGGTGCCAACTCTCACGCATTTGACTTGAAACTAACACTTTCAGACTCCCACGCTCACGCAAATCTATATTATTCCATTATAACCCTAAAATTAGATACATTAAAAAGCGCTAGGGCAGTTTGCAAACCCTGCAGACTATTTACAAGGTAATAAAACTGTTACATACATGTAAATGCGTTTGCATTTGTGCAGACTTGACTCGAACTGAAAATCTCAAATAAATGTCTGGTCTGTGCTGCTAAGGATGGGCATATTATTATTATTATTAATAATAATAATAATAATAATAATAATAATAATAAACTGGCCAATGCTGCCTGGTATATTAAAATTAAAGGCTGATCTATGCGGCCTTGTGTATTAAAATAAAAGCCTAGCTGCATTGTCCTGCCAGGTGTATTAACATATAAGGCATGCTCTGTGCTACATTGTGTATTTAAATAAAAAGCCGATCTGCGCTGCCAGGTGTATTATAATAAATGGCTGATCTGTACTACCTGGTGTTTAATCAAAAAAAGACTACTATGTGATACCTCTTGTATTAAAATAAAAGGCTGCTCTGTGCTGCACGGCATGTTAGATTTTGCTGGGGGGAGGCCGAAGCGCTTCCGCTCTCGGAGCGCTCGGAGCTCCCAGGGGCGGTCTCTGCATTATCTCCTCGCGAAGATGGCGGCGCCAGTACTAGGCAGCCGGGCTGGATCGGTCAGCAGCCTCGGGAACAGCCCCACGGCGACACCAAGCACCACCAACAACAATAACAGGATCGTGCCCAACTGCCCGGAGCTTGACTTTAGGTCCGGGGCCAGGATAGAAGAGCTGAACAAGCTAATTCAGGAATTCAGCAAGCACGACCAGAGGGAGTATGACGATCAGCGGGCGCTGGAGATTCACACCGCCAAGGACTTCATCTTCTCCATGCTCGGTAAGGAGCAGCCCAGGCGTTGTGCTTTTCAAATAGAGCTTGGTGTGGAGGATCACATCGGTGGGGTGCAGGTAGGGCGTGTGTGACTTATTGTCAGGTAAGATGTTAGATGTATGCTACCTTGGTCTGTTGGACCAGATGCTCCTCAGCACAGATGCACTTATCGATGACTGTCACCAGCCGACGGCGTGGAGCAAAAACTGAGACTTTGAGCGGCTATTTCTGGGAAATCAGTGGTGGATTTCGGTACGGGCGTGCAAATGCACGGTCCGTGGTGCAGCCTCGGGAGTGCTGATGTATTTCGTGGTCATCTGTACGACAAACAGCTGTGTGTAATTTCATCATGACTTCCACGTTAACACATTGAGTTACTGTAAAATACGTTAAAATAATCGTGCAAGCGCAGAGGGAAACGCTGTGATTTCCTGGAAGAGAACCCAGCATGATATCTGAGGAATCGGGCGCACTCTCAGCTTACTCGCAGAGTCCCTGCCTGCACACCGTCACTGCATCGTAGGGCGATACGGCGGTGTGATCCACTAGAGGGCGCTGCTGCCTGGAGATGTGCTGACGGTGTTAAAAGATGATGCGTTTAAAATGTACTGAAGCCTTTGGCGTCTGCTCGCATGGACACATGACAGATGATACACCAGCGGAACCTGTGATGTCATCGGCGTCCTCGCTCCTTGTTGGATTAAGTCTGTGAATGCGCGCGCCACTCCTAGAAAACTGTGGTTTCTGCAGGATTAGTCACAGCAGGAGAGTCATAAAGGTTAATTATGCCCTGTGATAAAGCGAGGACTTTACACCACGTTTATAAACACCAGCCGGTATCAGGGGACTTCTAAGGGCTAGGGGTGAAAGGTCATAGGGCTTTATATGCAAAGGAAGGGCTGAGTTCAGACTGCCCATTCCCATCCGAGGCACGACCCAGAGTGACTTTCGCCTGTTGCCCCAACTTGTAGGAGAGAGCAGCCTTTGTCACTTTTAGTTTCCTGTCCAGGGTGGCACATTCACACAGGTTTCCTATCAAAACCATCATAGCTCCTGGACCATATCAGTTTCTGTCTATGGGTCAGAACCTGCAGATTTTGCGCTCTCGCGGTATTGCAGCTGTGTAAGAGCCCATTCGCCCGGCCTGTCTGTGGAGTGACCCCTAAATGCACAAATGGGGAAAATCAATACTGGTTGAAAGTTTCAGTTCAGTGTCACCAGCCAGGTTCTGAAGGAGACTGTGAGAGACACTGGATACAACCGTGTTTTGTGGTAAACAAACACCCAGGTATGGTGGAGCCAAAATGGCACATGACCTCAGGAGCGGTAATGGCTGCCGTCCAGTCAGCCACGAGCGTCGCACCGAGGCAAATAAGTTGCAGCCGTTGAACGTTTTAACTACCTGCTGATGCTGACTGTGTCGGGCCGGGGTAGGATGCTTGTGGTTTACGGCTCTGTGCTTGAGGTGTTAAGTGTCACTTGACGAGACCATGCGGGGACTGCAGCAGTGCATGCTGGGTAGAGGGTGAGCGTGTAGCCGTTTGGCCCTGTTGTGAGGTGGCATCCTTGAGCTCCTTTTTTCAGATTTATAAATGGCTCCTTGAGCATTAGAAATGCAGCATAGCTTCGCCTGACCTTGAGGACTGTGGCCCCCGACATGCCGGCTCCGGTGTCTTCTTTCAGATATTTTCATTGATCCACCGGAAACCGACGCCAGTCCTCTGCAGAGGGGCGGCGGCCGTAGGCACTTAGAGTCACATGGGCGAGTGCGAGGTGACATGAACAAGGACGGGGTCAGCTGGGTAGGGTGTGGTCAGCCGGTTTGGGTGGGGGCCATTATATATATATATATATATGTGTTTTTTATATATATATATAATATATATATACTGTATAATATATATGTGTGCATGTGTTTGTGGATCTCCCTTTTCCCATTTGCTCTTTGTTCCCACACTTTCTCATTCTTTTTCTTCTTTCTTCCATCCCTCTGTTCCTTTCCTCCATTCTCCCACTCTCTCTTCTCCCCCATTCTCCACCATCCCTCTGTTCCTGCCCTTTTCTTGCATCCCTGCACTGTGCCTCTGCTCCCGCTTTGCATTCCCAAACTCTCCTCCTGATCTGTCTTCCAGGGATGGTGCAGAAGCTGGACCAGAAGCTTCCGGTTGCCAACGAGTACCTGCTGTTGTCGGGCGGGGTGCGTGAGGGCGTGGTAGACATGGACCTGGACGAGCTGAGCGTCTACGCCCGCGGCACGGACTACGACATGGACTTCACCCTGTTGGTACCGGCTCTGAAGCTGCACGACCGCAACCAGCCCGTGACCCTGGACATGCGGCACTCGGCACTCTGCCACTCCTGGCTGAGCCTGCGGCTCTTCGACGAGGCCACCATCAACCGCTGGAAGGACTGCTGCACTATCGTCGACCACATCAACGGCGCTACAAACTACTTCTTCTCCCCCACGCTGGTGGCGGATTGGTTCTACGAGTCGATCAGCGTGGTTCTGGACGAGGTCCAGAAGAAGCCGCAGCGGGGCATGCCGCGCGTGGAGAAGGTGGAGAAGAACGGGACGGTAATCTCCATCATCCTGGGCGTGGGCAGTAGCCGCATGCTGTATGACGTGGTGCCTGTGGTCTCCTTCAAGGGCTGGCCCGCCGTGGCCCAGAGTTGGCTGATGGAGAACCACTTCTGGGACGGAAAGATCACAGAGGAGGAGGTGATCAGCGGCTTCTATCTGGTGCCAGCCTGCTCCTTCAAGGGCCGCAAGGAGAACGAGTGGCGCCTGTCTTTCGCTCGTAGTGAAGTGCAGCTCAAAAAGTGCCTCTCCACCAGCCTTATCCAGGCTTACCAGGCCTGCAAGGCTATCATCATCAAGCTGCTGTCTCGACCCAAGGCCATCAGCCCCTACCACCTGCGTAGCGTAATGCTCTGGTCATGTGACCGCCTGCCCGCCAGCTACCTGTCCCAGGACGACTTCTCCGCCCATTTCCTGCTGGGCCTCATTGATGACCTGTTGCACTGCCTGGTCAACAAGACGTGCCCCAACTACTTCATCCCGCAGTGCAACATGCTGGAGCACCTGTCGGACGAGACGGCTGTGCTGCACGCGCGCAAGCTGTCTTCGGTGCGCTCGGACCCCGCCGAGCACCTGCGTACGGCCATCGAGCACGCCAAGGCCGCCGGCCGCCTCACTCTGGAGCTGCAGCGGCGCAGCAGCGGCTCCGGGCTGCCCTCGCCGCAGGCGGACCCCGCCGAGGCACCGCCCGACGACCGGCTGGCCAAGAAGCTGCAGCAGCTGGTGACAGAAAACCCCGGCAAGTCCATCTCGGTCTTCATCAACCCCGACGACGTCACGCGGCCGCACTTTCGCATCGACGACAAGTTCTTCTGAGACCCCCGCCTGCAGTCCTGCCCCCTCTCGTCCGTGTCCTTAGCCTCGCCCCCTCCCCTCGGTGACGTCCGCCGTGAAGCGTTGTGAAGTACAGTACGTTGTCCTGTGGTGTCCATTCGTGTCGCTCTCTCTCTCCTGGAGACTCCACCTCTCCACGCCCTCCTTGCGCACCGAGCCGCGATTCCGGCGTGCCTGGCGACGGGGGGAGTCGCGCGCGAGATTCCGGAGACGGCTTCTTTCCATTGGAAAGCTGAGATGCGGGAATCTCGTGCCGCCCTCTCGTGCCGAGAGACGTGTGTCCAGAGCGGAGACTCTGCTCCGTACTCTTGTGCAGAATGTAAAGGGAAGCATGTTGCTCCGGCCTGGCCATGGCTGGCGGGATTATGACGTATGGCAGAGGAGCCATAGATCCCGGCTCCTCCCTGTTTCCTTTCTTATTGGTTCTTGGTTGTAAAATTTTATGAGGGGAATGTGTGTAATGGGACCTGTAGGTGACGCCCCGTGGTCTTAGTCCAAGACTACGGCCGGCTCCCCTGCAAGACCCCCGTTTCCATTTCTCAGTGTGGGAACAGCTCCAGTTACCGAACGCTGCAGGACTCTACCCAATGGAGCCATGCACCTTGGCAGCCCAGGGCTCCATCTCCAAGTGCAATTAGTTAGAACACGCGTGCACGTACCCCCGTGAACTCACACACACACACTGGCACACACGCGAGGAAGATGGTCTGTAAAGCCGTTACTTTGGTCTTGTGATGATCTGCTCAGTGATACGACACTGCTTGAAATGCTGTCTTATTTATTTCCGGGAGCGTTTAAGCGCCCTGCTCTTCGTCATGCACTCACGATGTCTTGTTCAGTTTCTTTGCTGCTATCCTGAACTGGTTGGATGAAGTGGTCAGACACATTTTTGATTATGCAACTTAAGTTTAACACTACGTGTATCTGTTGAGCGGATGTGGATGTGCTCATCTTTGCTGTATGTATGTTATCGCATAAAGTCACCTCACTGGCCGGAAAGGACCTGTCACGAGCCTTCGGGGAAGGGAAGTGTCCAATCATGTGCATTGTGTTGAGAAGAAGACCCAATCGGGTGTCTCCTGTTCCAGGAATGGCCCAGTCTTGAGTCTTGTGGCTTAACCCTCCTCTGAGGCCAGTGGAGCAGCAGTTTTGTTCAGTTCCTATACATCCTTGTATATATCAAACCAATCCAGTAATAAAGGCACTCATATCAGACGACTGTGCTGAGATCAGTTTCTTTGAGGGGACACTGGGCTTCCACGGCCATGCTGGGGGGGTGTGTGTCTGCGCCACTGTGCAGCACCATACTACAGCTGGCAGGCCAGACATGGTTAGTCTGACTGACTCCAAACCTGCTAATTTGTGTGTGAACAGAAGTGACTCTACGACCTGGGGCAGGTCTGACTCAGGCGAGACCAGGGCATCCTGTTTACAGTCCCATCCAGCGTCTCCCAGCCCTGATGCATGCTGGGATTTGATCCAGGTGAGATCCTTCTAAATGGGCTTTGGCTGAGCTGTTGTCTTCATCAATCACTTCATTCCCTAAAGCAGTATTTCCCGACCCGGTCCTTCGGGACCCTCAGACAGTGCACGTTTTCGCTCCCTCCCAGCACTGAACCTATACCACGTCTTTGGTGTTCTTGATTGTTTGATTCCTTCTTGATTCGCTTTAGGTCTGCTGGGAGGAAGGAAAATCATGGACGGTGTGAGGGTCCAACAAGGACTGGGCTGAGAAATAATCAACTCGCCGAATTTACATTAATCGAAATATTATCCTTTGGCTGAAGACTTACTTTAAGAAACTAAACATTTTTGGTTAACCCACCTTATAATGGATAATTGTAATGGTGGTACAGCATCCAGCTGTTCCTAAAGACCGTTTTCTGTTCACGTTCGATTAATCAACGGTGAACCAACCATTAAAGTCATGAACGATTGACTAAATTACTGATTATTTAAATAAAAGAAATGGATGCATATGTTCTTTCATTTTATGACTCAATTAAGGGGATGGTGGTGTTTTTAAATGTTAAAGTAATGATGATGTAGCCATCAGGTATATGCTGTGCCATAACTGATCGAAGTCTAGTGATTTCTGCTTATGTTTACTGCTGATGATTGGTTCAGGAGGCCCACTGATCCAGCACCTGCTGTCATATGGATCCTCAGCTTTTGCGTGGCCTCTCTCTGCCCCTGAGGACACGTTATGAAACGGTGACGGGGAATCCTGCAGTTACACCTGAAGTGTTCGGGGGGGGCTCTGATAGACCTGACCTGGGGTACTGCTAGAGATTCTGTGTTCCACCAAAGCGTACCAGATTGTTCCCACAACCTAGATCAGTTGTTCCAAGTTTTTAAGGCCCCTGTCACTTACGATGTCTCTGGGCCCATAGAGGGCCCAGAAAGGATGACGGGCCTGTTTGGCCCTGGCCTGTGTCTGCTGTCCCAGGATCACCTGGGCTCCTTCTTAGATTATCGCTGACCTTGCTGTGTCCGCCTCTACTTGGGTTACACTGCGTCAGCAGTGTTGGGTAAAATATTGATTTGTGCTTTTATTCCGGGCAAAGAAGCTGGGCTTTGTGAGCCAGCTGCTTTCCCTGGCCTCCCTCAGCCCCCCTGCCGGAGCTGCCTGCCAGGCCTTCGGGACTGTTTACACTATGGTCCACCGCTACCTGTTCACCGTAGTCTACCTGTACCTACATACAGGGGCGTCAGAGGAACATGGAGACCTGGCAGATTCAGGGGGCTCAGCATTTTAAAGGGGCCACGCTCAGCAAAATCTGCAAGGTGACATTTCGTCTGAGGGCCCAGAATGCCTAGCTACGCCCCTGCCCGCCCATCCTGGACCGACACTTGGTACTTACTGACTAGTCTGCCTGAGTAACTTCGGCCGTAATTCACCTCACTGCTCACTTCCTCCTGTCCGCCCTGACGATCCTGCTGCTGGGACAGTTTCCTGAGTAGACGGCATGGATGGATGTGGCACGCAAATGGATGTGAGGTTATGTCAAGTCATGTAATCAGCAAAAGAGAAGGCCATCCCACAGAGCTCATTCTGACACAGGCTGCTGGATGTGATGAGCTATCAGCAGTCTGCATGGCCTCTGACCTGACTGCTTGGCCGTACACAGTCTCTCTCTCTGTCAGAGGTGTGATCTCTGCCCTGCTCTGCTCACCTACACAGTGTCTCTGTCTCTCGGGGGGTATGATCCCTGCCCTTCTCCGTTCACCCACATGGTCTCTCTCTCTCGGGCAGGGTAGGGGGGGTGATCTCTACCCTGCTTTCCTCACTCATACTGTCTCTCTTTCTCCAGGGGAGTGATCTCTGCCCTGCTCTGCTCACCCACACAATCTCTCACTCTCAATGGAGTGTGATCTGTGCCCGGCTCTGTTCACCCACACGGTCTATCTCTCTTGGGGGAGTGATCTCTGCCCTGCCCTGCTCACCCACACGGTCAATCTCTCTCGGGGGAGTGATCTCTGCTCTGCTCACCCACATGCTCGTTCTAGTTTTAAATCATCTTTATTGTCCAACTGCCTTGGCCTTTTACAGCCCTGGCCAGTAGCAGTGATCTTGGGGAAGGGTTGGGGTGACCAAAATGTGAGAGGTGTGCCCTCTGTTTATATGGTTTCGTTTAATAATCTAGTTACTTGTGATACCAAAAGTGCCCAGTGACATGGCCTGTTCACTGGAGTATGCATATGGGTTATATTCCACTGAGTTCTGTAACCCTGTTTTCCCGAGAGATAAATGTGTACTGCTGTGAACATTTTTCCCTGATCACAATAAATGCATGCAAGGTGCCCTTAAACCCCTCGATGTGCCCCTGTGTCATTGTTATAGTCCCCATCCTACCTTGGGACATTAAGCAGACTGAACTCTGCGTTTTATCGCATCGAGCAATTCTGTTTATAGCACAGAGGAAACGTGAGTGCTGCTTTATTTCCGTGTCCTGTGTTATGCTGACTGCCTATTCCATCGGCTAATGGATAGGTTAGATATATTATATCATCTCTGATTTTTCACTGCATTTGATTTGTGCTCTTTGACAATCCTTCATATTAAAAGGGTCACATAAATAAAATTGAAATGATTTTATTGAGAGCCTTTTATTTCCCATACAGGTTAACATACACATATTACATTTATCCACTTAAATCCCGAATGAATTATTTTAACACGAACTTTCCTACATGTTGTACTTAAAAGAAGTTCTAATGTTGAATGTCGCTTTAAATGGGACCGTTTTTCTAGTGAACCGAAAGTAAATGTTTGTTTTTGTCAAGTTATTGGTTTAGATTTGTGTTCGTTCTTTTATGTATTCGTGGGTTAAAGGAAGTTTTTAAATCGCACCGTTTTCGCCGGCAGCCGGTACTGGCTCGTGATGTATGGCAACATCCGATGCGTAGCTGCTGGTTCGCCGGCAGAGCTCACAGGCGTCAAAGGTGCAGAAGGGTGTAAACACAACGATCACACAGTGACGCCGCGGGTGATAACGGGAGACAAGCGCACATGGAGATCTACCACCCCTGCCCCTGCACTTGCGTTAATCTGTCACCTTAACCCTGAGCCACGGCTCCTGACGTCACGCCAGCGGTTCGGGGGAGCTGCAGTACTACTGGGGGAGAAGAGCTCCGACCCGAGCGTGCGAACACAGGTAAGGAGCGATTCCTCACTCACAGACACGCAATCCTATCCGGACCGAACCCATCCCCACCCCGGCGCCCCTATAAAAAGTGCTCTGAACGCACTCCTAACGTGACCCACTGGCCGGTTCCTTGCAGCTCTGCAGGACAACTGGATCTGGATCCGTATCTGAAGAGGAGGCGCACGTCCCGATCGGACAGAGCGCATCTATCCAGATCTTTTCCCGTCTCCACTGAGCAAAGCGGGGGCAGATGGACGCCAAAGGCGTTGGTAAGGAAGTTGCGTCCCCAAAGCTGGGGTGTGGGACCACGGCAGGGTGCGCTGCTGCGGGGGACTGCGCGGCGCCCTTCTTGGTGACTGCGGTAGTGCGGGCTGTTTCAGGAGACGCGTGTTTTGCTGTATTTCATATGCGTTGCAGCAAGGTTCGCTAAAGTACGACTCAGCTCTCTGTATGGCACTTCTGGCTGCTGCGGGGGAGTTCCCCGGCAGTTTCGGATACTGTACATCCGCGGGCAATGAGCCGCACACAAGCCCCGCACGGTCTCTGTGTATCACCGTTCTCGAAAGCGCTGAGCGTGTTTCAATATTTCCTTTTTTTACAACTAAATTTTTATGTTGGGGAATTGATTTACGCTCTTAAAGTACTGATTAATCTGTTGGAAAACGGTCTACGTGTGTGTTTTTCATTGATTATTTTAATTTGAAATAAATCAAGCTTCTTCGGCGTAGTGAGGCTATTTAAAAACGCCGTCCATCCACTTTTCTACCGGGGCGGCGCGGTGCTTCGCTGCGGATCAGCATGCAGGCACTGGCCGCGTTAGAAGCAGCGCTTTCTGCGCCAATAAACGGCAATGCGCAGCCTGAGTTCGGGCTGGGTTCGAGCCCGCGGGAATCCTCCTCCTTCAGTCCGAGGAAAGATCTTAAATTCCCGTGTATCCCTGGGCTTGAGGATGTATCGAAGCGCCGTGTCCCAAAGTAAAACACGCTATCAGGTCCGCCTGTAGTCAAACAAATGCGCGGACTTGTATTATAAATAACTTCAATATAACGTTATATCAGGTGTGTTTACATGCACAAATACCCTTTTGAGAATACATAGAAGAATCACTAGTGCACCATAGAATTGATTTCTAAGTTAGAAATGATCGCTTTGCCCACAGTGATCATAAACAGGTGTATAACTTTATTTCATATATTTATTACAAGTTTATTTACAGTGTTTACATACGGTTTCAAACAACAGCAGGAGATTGCCGGATTGTTAGCGGACATCTGGACAATGAAATTGCAGCTAAATTTACTGTGCACATAATAATTAAATCGTCTTTGCTAAAGGCGTTATTAGAGGCTACTGTAGATCTGTTTATAACGTTAAATAACTAAACAATGTAAAAGACTTCATATTTATATAAACAGCGAGACTATGGTATGAACCTGAACTTGCGGGTGGGGATGACGGTTATACGTGTTATTAATCTGCTTTTTAGATGCGATGCAGTGCGGTTTTGCACTACGAGTGTGCTGGTTTATTGGGAGGATAATGTCTGTTAACCGCACTGTTTCCTTATGGTATCCTGATTTTACAGCGTGTCCGGAGTTAACTGCGAATTGTCTTTTCTAATGTGTTATATTTATCCCTGGCCACTGCTGTAGTGCTGTTATGTAGGTCTGCAGTTCTCATTACTGCTCTAAATATGATTCATTTTCCGTATAATATTTCTATATTTTATAAACTCCAAAGAGCTGGTCACAAGTTGACAGCAGTGGTCAAGGGCAATACCGCCTTGTGTGATTATCCTCTCAGAATAGGTTGATTATTCTGTGTACTACTAACTAGTATGTTACTGGTTTTTAGGACTGGTCACTGGGATATATCAGTGGTTTGGTCTATATTGTGCTTCTGGACTGACTGCGCTATGTGGCTGTGTTGTGACCGTGCGTGTTCCCTGCGTGACTGTCTAGTAATGACACTCTGAATGACTTTGTAAGCCTGTGCTGTGCGACTGCTATGCTGTACTTGCTGCTATACAGGCCCCGCTGAGTGGAACTGAACTGTGTGTAACTAAGACCGGGACCCTGCCGAACGTCTGCTTGTACTGTGCTTTTTCTATCTGTGACTTGCGCTTTGGATGGCCGTGAAACGACACGGAGCCCGCTTAGCGTAATGGAGAGAGATGCTGCTGAGTGAGTGAGCTTTTACTCCTCATCACTGTACCGAGGCTACCGCCGTCCACAGGAGCCTGTGAATTATTTACTATGCCATTAATGGCGGATCCAAAGCAGACAGTAAGAGGGTTCAGTGTGTTAATGGCCCAGACATTCACAGGGATGTGTGTACTAATGAAACTCAATTAAAGGAGAGGTTTGCTACATAAACCCCACCCAGAATCGGGAGTTTACTGGGTTAGCGTGTTACATAATTATCAGTAGGATTAGCTGCATAAACGCCACACCCGTTGCAGGGTTAAAAAATTTTATGGGAATGTGTTACATGATCAGAGAGCACTAATCATATTAATCACACCTTTATTGAATCGAGTTTCTTTAGATATGGAGACCTGGGACAGTTTTAGAAAGACACTTTATAGTATTTCAAAAGGTTTTCATGGTTTATGGGGTTATTAAAAGTGTTACATTTTGGTTTAGTGGCACAAAAAGGAAATATTACTGAAACCTGTGAATATCTCCAAGACGTAAAAGCATGTGATGATGTAAATGTGGAGAGAGACAGGGTCATCACCGGGCTTTTAACCGGGGAGTGGATGGAAGTCAGAGTGACCCTGTAAGGTCACAGCTGGCAGCACCTGAAGGTTCTGTCTGCTGCTCGCAGAAGGTACAGCTGCTTAACTGGGTTACACGGAGCACAGCTCTGTCCCGTGCTGATTCGCTCGCCACGTGTCATTGTGCTGAGGCAGGCAGTTTTGGGAGGGATGGGGTGGGGGGACGGGACGGGACAATGGTCTTTGTGCTTCCCGCCTTTGTTACCTGGGTTTTGAGCCGTGGCTCTTATAAGTCACACCACCGGTGACAGCCCACTTGTTATGGACCATGGTGGCTACCTGCAGTGAGAACAGGCAGTCACGTGCCACTTAGCGACGGGGATACATTCTGAGAGATGTGGCTTCAGACGATTTTTTTTTTGTCATCGAATATCATACACTCCCAGAAAAAAGTGTAAAAATTTGTTCCTTTGCTTGTCACTGGGGCTGTATCCTTGTACCTTTGAAGGTACAGAAATGGACTCTGAGGGACATCCCAAAGGTACAAACAGCATTAATGTACCATCAAAGGTACAGGATTGTTCCCCAGGGTCCATTTCTGTACCTTAAAAGGTACATTTACCTACATCTAAGAGTACAATTGGCAGATCCTTGAGGGTACAGCCCCAGCAACAAGCAAAGGTATAAATTTTTACCATTTTTAGTGTAGACTGTACTTACATAAATAGATGGTATAGCATACTACACACCTGAGCGATATGCTTTAGCCTAAATAACGATAAAAAGTACAGTATAGCAAATACATACCTAGTAGCGTAGTCGTTTATTATCATTATCCAGTATTATATACTCTACGTAATTGTATGTGCTATACTTTTATACAATTGGCAGCACAGTAGGGTGTTTACAACAACAGCATCACAAACATACAACACATGTTGCCCTATGAAATTACGTGGCTACAAAGTCACTAGGCGATAGCAATTTTTCAGCTCCATTATAGTATAATACTATGGGTCCACTGTCGTATATGCGGTCCGCTGTTAATTGAAATGTGGTTATGTGGCGCATGACTGTATTCACACCTGTTTCGTTCTCATAGGTGGGCGCTGATTCTTATAGACCGATGTTGGTCGAAATCATGTTAAGTCAAGTGGGCTTTACTGCCATTCCATCCACATAGAGATATGCTATGGCATGGCTGCGGCGTCTAAATGCCGCCATCTTGGATCACACAATACAGTTCAGTGCCGCTAAGCGCCTACACACCATCCAAGGCCTCACAAACAGCCTAATCCATCAGGGCATTTGCTCCTTCCAGCTTCTTTCACTTCCTCTCTTCTTCGCCTTTCATGTGATCGTCCACTCACATGAATTTGCTGAAGACTGGCTTCCAGGTGCCGGCCGAAAGGGAAAGCAGACTTAAATGTTCGCTATTTGAGAATGAGCTGTCTGCCTTATTATGCCTGTGAAAATATCAGAGGAGCTGAGCCCAGAAATGGAAAACCGGGGAGAATGGCTTAGCAAAGTTACTTGCGAACCCCAGTTTGTACCGGACAAGTTTCCTGACCAAAACGGTGCTTTTTCAGCCTTGACATGTGTGCCTACACAGCAGAACCATCTCGTGATTATATTTAGAAAAACCAAGTCCTTGAGGAAAAGCCAGCATAGCCTGAGGACAAACCACGTGACACAGGGGATTTGGAAAGGGACCCGGGGGGCGGGCATAGGGCAAGCATAAGCTAGAGTCCAGGGTTACTGAGAAACAAAGTGACACAAACTCGTCCTGCAATAAGCAGTCTTGAGCTTACAGTAAACTGGGCGGTAACCTGATTCACTCTCTCGAGATGGGCTGGGCGCCTGTCCTACAGCCCAGTTTCACTAATACAAAGGTATGCGTTGCTTAACGTCCAAATTACATTTTGTCCAATAGGATGTTAGGTGACTTGGACACCATGGGATACATTAGTATGCACTGTATACTAATGTATGTGGTACATTGAGTCTATACTGTTCCTGTATTCCCTTAAAAAGCTAAACTACTTTATACAAGAGAGGGAATTCACATTAAAATAACATCAAAACTAAAATAAAGTAAATAAATAATTGTGTAACATGTTTGAATTAACGTTTATTATCTCTGTCAAGCATTATAGGCAAAATAAGTTAAATATGTACTGTA
>JAODLC010000047.1:13935426-13951232 GCA_026781145.1 Hippopotamyrus pictus
TGCCTAATTACAGTGTCAGATAAAAAGTGTTGCTTGACAGCCTAGGGATTTCTATAAAAACCCCTTTGTCTTTAAATGTAGGCAGCCTCTGACGTACGCTATACGTTTTCTTCGTTCTCCCCATGGATGCTAAATAACTGGCGTTTTCCAGCAGCGTCCGTGTCCAGCGCTCCACGTTTCGGCTCTGTGTCTCTGAGGATGAACAGCCCGCATTGCCTCATACTGATCATTCCGTCACTCAGCCCTGCAGTTTACCTACAAGCATTATTCCACCCGCTCCGCTCTTACCGGTGCATAAGCCGCAAAAATAGAAAAATACTCTGACGTCCTTGCGCAACTGGGGACTGGGGCACAGCCTGTTTTGGCACATTGCCTTCATTGAGAAAGTCTCAAGATGTCTCCTTCAAGCGTATCCAGTCTTGCTGCCGATGCTCTTTCGGTGTTTTACGTGGAGTGAGCGCTGCGCTCCGAGAGCACAGCAGTACAGCCGAGCTGGCTGTGTCCGTAACCTCCGTCTTATACAGTGCTAGATTGCGTGGACTAGCAGAGCACCACACCAACCGAAATCAATGAGGATCCTGAAGCTTTTCCTTAGGAAAGGAGCGCACATGCTGCAGTGTCTCTGTGGAAAACGAGCCAAGCAGACCCCGGAACCCAGCGGTGAGACATCTTGCATGCTTTCTTTTGAACGATGCACAGGATCGCGTCGGCCGCGTCTGCTGCAATGTGCCTCTCGGAGACGTTGTTTCATGCGGAGTGACCGGTGGAGTGAAGTACACTGCTCCTTTTCTCCTTGCAGCGTAGGCAGCCGGACTCCTCAAAGCTCTAGCACAAACCCTTGGACTTTGTGCTTAATGACAAGAGCAGAATAGTTCAGTTCAGTAGTTTCTTACCCTTCAGACTTGCCATGAGTAAATCCCCCGAGTTTAAATTGTACTACTTTTCCTGCTGTGTGATTTCATCGTTCTCAGTGTACAGCCTCACGTCAAGATTTTTTTTGTCTGATTCCAGCTGGTCGTTACACACACGTCAGCAATTTGAGACCAAACTGTTCACCGGCTATGAGGCTGTCTTAATTCAGTGGTAGAAACCATAAGTTATATTACAATTCAGTGTTATTCAAGTAAGGGTCGCAGTGACCTAGATCCTGGAAATCATGGAGGGGGTGGGGGGGTAACACGAGTTACATTCACACAGTCACTCATTAAAAGCAGTTTATACACACCAGTTTAACTGACCTACGTGCTTTCGGACTCTGGCATACACTCCACAGTAACATGGCTAACTTGCAAACTTTACACAGCAGTGGAGTTGTGAGGAAAAACTGGTACCTGATGAGCTGCCATGCAAACGATATAGTAACATATGTTATTTACTATTATTATTATTATTGTCATCATCATCATCATCAACAATTATTATTATTATTATTATTATTATTATTATTATTATTATTATTATTATTATAACAGCAACAACAGCATCGTCATAAAAAATATCATAAACTTCCACTGAAGCAATGTTACCTGATTTTCAGCTTTCCATACATGTATGCCAGACCCATAACCTGAATCAGTATGCCCCCTACAGGCCTCATCAGGCATGACAGGCATCCTTTGTGACTGGGCTCCAGTAGTAGCATGCTTTTAGGACACATTACTGGAGCAGACACCCCAAGCCTTTCTAAATGGGTAACTATGGCAGAAGAGTGTTAAAATGTGGATTCAGAGCTTTGGAGAGCAGCTATGATGAAATACTACAGTGTAATGGAATCCAGCTCATATCCAGCTGCTTTCATAGCACCATGACTTTCACTGCTGTGTATCAGACTTTATGAAGAGGGGTGCATGTTGGTGTTTGTCCACGGCAGAATGCCATTGTGCTGAGATTGCACAGGAGGCCGTCCTTCAAAACCCAAAGGACAATTATTCAGGGCTGCAGATCTTCAGTTGACTGTGAGCATGGCCTGTGCTACAGCCTGTGTTCTGTACTCACAGTGCTTGTCACCTACTGGATACTTAGTATTTCTGCTGATCTTTGTACCCTTGCCATACTGGATACTTTGTCCCACACTGCAATACTACCTCACTGTATTCTTTATACATGGTGCACTGCATTGTGTACCTCCCCTGCAGGGTTCTTTATCCACACTGCACTGCTTTCTTTACCCACACTGCACTGCATTCTGTACTTCATCTACAGGGTTCCTTACCCACACTGCACTGCATTCTTTACATATGGTGCACTGAAATTGTATATTTCACCTACACTGCACTATTTACTTCACATACAGGGTTCTTTACCCATATTGCACCACTTTTTTTACACACAGTGCACTGCCTTGTGTGCTTTACCTATATAGTTCTCTAACTTCATTGCACTGCATTCTTCACACATGGTGCACTGCATTGTATACTTCACTTACTTGTGTATTTTACCTTCACTACACTACTTGCAGTGCACTGCATCATGTGCTTTCACCTACGGAGATCTATACCCACACTACAGTGCATTCTTTACATGCAGTGCACGGCACTGTGTACATTACCTACACTGCACTCCTTACAGCACATTGCACTGCATATTTCACATGCACTGCACTCCTTACAGTGCACTGCATTGTGTACTTTCACCTACAGAGTTCTTTATCCACAGTGCACTGCATACTTTGCCTACACTGCACTCCTTACAGTGTACTGCATCATGTACTTTACCTACAGGGTTCTTTACTTAAAATGCACCACAGTCTTTACGCAGTTCCAGAACAAATTTAGGGGGCTTCAGCTACCTTGTTTTTTGTCTTGGCTCCCCAGGAAAACTACTATTTTAAATCCATTTGGCATTTTCATTGCATATTTCTTGGGGACTGAGCTCTGCCCTAATGGTCCAATCCTAGAATCACCCCTGCCAGATACAGCCTTTCACCCATGCTACACCTTGTCTAGGCAGGGCATCTACTGCTTCTGTTAGCGACATATTTGCTTGAACCCTTTCAGTGCCTGTGTCCTTATCCTGTAGCAAACACGTATGCGTGCAGTTAAGCAGGTAAATGACAGTCAGCTTGAACCACTTCTCGATCCAGTTTGCAATAAACAGTTCATTTTCACTTGGTTGTTGTGTGAAATTTCTCAAGGAGGTTTTTGGTATTTTCTAAAGTAAAAATCAGATACATTTTGCCATAAACTTGCAGCTAAACATTATGTATGGACCATACCTGTGAAATTCTCACCCTTTTATAGAACTCCTTAAAATGACCATTTTGCTGACCTCATTTTTAGGGTCAGCTCTTCAGTGGAGGGGGACAAACACTTTAAATAGGTAGCTGGTAGGAATTTGGTTCAAGATGATTACAACTTACAGGTTATCTAAAAATAACTGAACACTCGAGTTTGAATTTTTTATCGGTATTCTCCGCGGTTTACTGCATATCCTTAGAAAGTGCACTTCTGCACAAATTCCACTAGATGGCAATATATTTCAAGCTGAGCGATGGTAATTGCAAGCGCAGAAGTCATTTCATGGGTCAGTGTAAGCGTTAAATCCATTCACTGAATATTTAAAAATATACTAGTAAGATAAATATTAAGCATGTAAGGGCTCTTTTTTTGTACCGAAAACTAGTGTGCTGTAACATTTCCGGATTTAACAGCATGGATTTTTTTTTCATGCTTCGTGGGAGTCTTGGGTTTTGCTAACCCAAATCCATTTGTTTTAAAAAAGTAAAACAGATGATGGATTTTTAAATCTGATTTTATATACTATTATATGCTTTTCCGTTTGTTCAGAAATTCACATTTCAGTTACTTTATGTATCCGATGTCATGTCAGGAGTATATGGAATGTATAACAAAAAAAAAACAGGAAATGCTTTTTTAAAATGTGCATTTTTCAATACATTGTTTGTCTTAAGGGAAGCATTCGTTTAGCCAGCATGAGGTGCAGCTGCTTATGTTTCAGTTGTTTTTAAGTCATGAGTGTATGATCGTACCATGCTTTGGTGCTACTAACAACTGAGCACTATGCTAACTGGAAACCATTAAACTTTTAATTTTCTACATTGCATTCAGAATAGTTTGCTTTCAGGCCTTAAACCCTTTGTTTTTCCTGCTAATATTTGTTTTATATTTTAATCCAGTTGAAAGTTCAGCTAGTCCGAGAAATGACCTCCATTATCTGCTGTGTTGGACAAAGGCGTCTGCTAGATAAATGTAAATGTAAATGTACGGAGGTGTGTGTGTGTGTGTGTGTGTGGGTGCGTGTGTGTGTGTGGGTGGAGCTCCTGAAGTTACAGTTTTCAAAAGCAGCACATCGCGGTGACCTCCCAGGAAGCAGCCGTCTGTATGATACACCTGGGTCGTTGGCTTTTTAAAAAGTGTGTGGCCCCGTGTGTGTGTGTGTGTGTGTGTGTGTGCTGGGAGAATCTATAAATTACACCTAGTGGCCACTTTATGAGGTAAACCTGCCCTTTAATGCTACCAGCCTGACCTCCAAACAGTGAATCATGTGGCTGCACCCGAACACAATCACACAGACAGGGTCAGGAGGTTTACTTACCGCTTGGCTAAGCGTCAGGATGGCCGAGACGCCTGTGATTTGTCAGTGTGATTGTTGGTGCCAGACGTGGCCGTTCTAGAATCTGAGACAGCCACCCAACTGGGATTTTCACACACTAAAGTGTCTCGAGCTTACAGAGAATGGTTTTATCCATCTTGTCCATGGCAGTTCTGTGGCCTGAAAACACCATGTTAATGAGAGAGGTCCGAGGAGAATAGCCAGACTTTTTAAAGCCAACAGGAAGGCGGCAAGTGCAGAAGTAACACTTCAGTACACTGTCAGGAAAAAAAGCATCAATTTGTACCTTTGAGGGTACAGTTACTTGGGTTGTACCCTCAAGGGTCTGCCAGTTGTATCATAGCTGTAGGTAAATGTACCTTTTTATGGTACAGAAATGGACTCTGAGGAACAGTCTCATACCATCGGGGGTACATAAATGTTGTTTGAACCTCAGGTAACAAAACTGTGCCAGTACTGTACCCTTTTTCCAGACAGTGTACAAATGGTGTGCAGAAAGGCATTGACCCTTAAAGTCGGTCTGGTACTACATAGCGATACCTAATGAAGTGGCCACAGAGTGTTTATGTGTGTGTGTGTGTGTGTGTGTGTATATATATATATATATATATATATATATATATATATAGTGAATACATCTTCACATTATTTCAGTCATGTCTGAGTGTTCTATGAGTATCTCTTAACACCAAGATATTAAGAATTGTATCCCAGAGATATATAGGGCACATTTGAGATACTCTAACTGGGTCACAGTATATGTTAGCTTTTCTAATTCGGCTCCTAATGAAGTAGCCTTGATTTTACTGTTTATTGCATCTGTGTTAGGGGTGGCTTCCCGGTCTCACACATCCAGGGTTTGGGGTCTCTGAATCCGATTATGTGTGTCTGGCGTGTGAGTGATGTCACTGTGTTTATGACCCTTTCTGTTGGCGACTCCAGTTTCCCCCTGCAGTCAAAAAAGACACGTGGTCAGATGAGTTAGTGTTTCTAAATTTCCCACTGTGTGTGTGTCTATGTGTGTGTGTGTGTGTGTGTTTGTGTGTGTTTTTTTTTTCCTGGGACACTCTCCAGGCCTAATGTAATCCTGTACTTTATAGGTGAATATCTGTGGAAGGATGCACTTTAATCATTGTAAAAGCGAAATAATGGGAGTGATGCACCAGAATTACTGTTCTATTTAATGAAGTCCTCAACAATTAACTGAAATAATGCGTGATGGAGGTTGATATTCATTGTAAGGGAGGAAATGATTCGATTCTTTACTAACATTTTCATAACACTTAAAAGTGTTCTCCGGTTCACACGTCCAACAGAAAATTAGGCTACAGCAACGCTTCAATAATACGTAATTTTACCGTGATTTGTGTTCTGCCTTCCACCCAAAGGTTCAGCCAAGAGTGAGTGAAAGCTCACCGGAAGAGGCCCAGCATTTAGACGGACCGCCAGCAGCCGGATTAAGACGTTGCTTCAAAGATTAAACCGTTTAAAGACATCCCGAAACCAATCTCTATATTTTAAATATATCGCCCCCAAAGGCTACATTTTAGCGATTTCATGCTTTATATGAGAACATTTAGAGTTAATATCTAAAATGAATATGTCCAATTCAAATGTAAATGTATTCAAAATATTCTGAACTGTGTATGAATCTCTTTAAATGGGTTAGAGAGGTCGTCGTATTGCAGTTTGACTCGTTTTAAAGCACAGTCTGTAAGTACGGACCCTCTGAGTACAACCACGTTAATGAAATACCCATCATAGGAAGATATTTATTGACATGCACCCTTGGAGCGCCCAGTGCACCTTTTCATTAGAAGCGTCCCGAATGGCAAACATGTGAGATGTAAATGTTCAGTATCTGCATAAAGCTTTTATGTTTTACCAGTGCGTAATAAGTATCCATACGACTACTGTGCCATTTATTTATGCACGTGTCGAAATGCTGTAATTGCTGTTCAGGTGTACTTAACTCTTGTGCGCAACTATGAGGAGGATACCATGTGAACACGGACACACTATAGCTTGTCACGAAAGCTGAACGTGTGACAGAAACCCAGTGACATGGGACCCACAGCAATGCAGGCACCCACGCGCCACCAGCGCCTATTTGCAAGGGGCCGATGCTCTCAAGTCCTGTGCGGCGACTATTCAATCCTAATGTCATATATTTATTAGGGTTAGACATCCCTGCACTTCTGAACAAATAAGGCAATTTATCTGTTACCATCTGTTACATGGTCCCCGATTGCTTGGATTATAACTGGTCTGGTGTTACTGGTGACTGGTTACAGTGGTCCCGATAAATGACGGGGCGACCAGGGCGCTGATATCCGTATGGCTGAGGTACGATGAGGGACAGCTGTGAGCTGCAGTCCTTAAGACTCTCCCTCTTGGTAGCCCCCGCCCCTGTCTCCGCCGGCCAAACCCCGTATTTCTCTGTTCCCCCCCCCCCCCGCTCTCTCTCTCTCTCTCTCTTTTTTTCTCCCGGCTTGGGAGATCTCCTCATCCAAACCTCAATCACGTATGATTGCGTAAGGGAGAGAAGGAGCTGCAAGCCTTTCATCGGCTTCCCTGTCAGGGAGGTGTAACGGCGCATCCGGTCGCCCCGCAAATGCTTAACTGTCATTTTGTAGCGCTTCTTCACATCCGTGGGCGTAATTTACCTGTTTTACCAGCAAATGCGTTATCATCGGTTGCGTGCCGAGGCGCTTGGAAAACAGCATGCCGCTGCACTCGCATGATATGTGAGATCGTTTCCCCGGCGGGGTTTCGGTGGCACAGACTGGCGGCTCGCACGATGCCCGTTATCCCGGGGGGCACGGTGCCTGCCCGCCGCTTCTTCCCGACGCGCATCGCCACTGTGTCGCACCGTCGGCGAAATGCAGTAGAAAGTTTCGCGCTGTGAAGCGACGAATAGCGGCGAAATATTAATTGAAAAGTTCGAGGCTCCCCGGGTGCCTACAGCGGGAGACACGTTTGCGTCTGCATTGGGTGCCATCGGGCTGTGAAAACGCACCGTCGCGTTCTCATCGTCCCAGGATGGCACAGTAGGCTGCTCATGGCACAGTAGGCTGGCACAGGTTTTTTGCGCCGCTCTCGCTATTGCATTGACTTTAAGTTTTGATTCGGCTAGTACATGATTCGTGAGGCGTGCGGACGGTTCCGTCAGTGTGCCGAAACCCAGACCTACGTGGATCTCGCTCTTTAAAGCCCGTCGTGATTCATGGGGTTCCGTGGATTTCCGACAAGATCAGGATGACACTTAGTTAGACCGGCGCAGCGCTACATGTTACGCGCCATATACTCGTGTTTGCAATTTATTGCGCCAAGCAGCTGCGCCACTGAAGCTCTACCTTCCGACTGGGCTCATTGGGCTGGGAGATGGCCGCGATCGCTAGCTCCCTAATCCGTCAGAAACGCCAGGCGAGGGAGTCCAACAGCGACCGGGTTTCAACCTCCAAACGCCGCCCCAGTCCCAGCAAAGACCCCCGATCTCTATGCGAGAGACATTTCTTAGGGGTTTTCAGCAAGGTCCGTTTCTGCAGCGGCAAGAAAAGACCGGTTCGGCGGCGACCAGGTTAGTGTCTTGGCTTTTCGAATGAAGCCCCCATCCCGCCCCCACTCCTATAATTAAGCGATTACGTTCCCGCAGTCGAAATGTTAATAGAAACGGGCAGAGAGCGATTCTCTACGGTGTAGACATGCGATGGCGAAAATCCACCTGTTCCATCCTTTACGTGTGGTTTTCTATCAGAAACGACAGAAAAGCACCGATTGCAGCCATCGGGATGTGCGGGGATGCCCTTTATGTTGTGATGTTATTTATGTTTTTGTTATTTTGTCGTTAAATCGGTGTTCCCGCGCTAACGATGACTAATATGATCGCTTGTCACCGTTGACAGGACTGTGCTTTTAAGAGCCTTGTCTACTTTCCATAATTAAACTCCAAACTTTAAAACAGTAAGGCAGGTCCACAGAGGAAAAGCTACACTGCAATGCACCAAGGGGCATTTAGGCAAAATGTTTACCGGTAAATCTTTATCACAGCTATGGTGCAGCACTGGTAGAAAGTACCGACTGGCGCTGGTCCGCTCAGACGCTGTGATGATGGCAGGCAGGATAAAGAGCCACGCTTTTGGTATACCGTAGCACTAGTGGATTGTGGGGTGTGTTTCGAGCCTGGAGGAATGGGGCGTGTTGAGGGGCACTGGCTATTCTCGCTGTGAGTACCGCCGACGGGGCTGGGAGCCCCAGCCGTGCCCCAGAGGGTCTGATGGCTCTTGTCTCTCCTTCTCCCTGTAAGATGCGCCTTCCAACCCCCAGCAGGTGTCCCGTAGGGCCATCAGGCTAGGTCAGTAGCTCTACCTCCATCCCCATGCCGTGTGATCTGTCTATCCATCTTGTCCACCTCTCCATCACTGCCCCAGGCCCGGATGTGTGGGTGTGGGGAGGGGGGGTGTTTACAGCGGGGATCCGTCGCCCAGTCTCTGCCTCTCCTCCCCCATCTTGCTCTATCTGCCTGTCCGTCGGCCTGTGAGCCCACTGGGTGGAATGGAATGAGGTTGGCGCGATGCTCTTGTTTCCTGTGTGTTGAGCCGTGTCGTGTTGTGGTCCTGCTCCTGGCCTGTTGGTGATCGGTGTTAGAGGCGCCCATGTACCCATCTCATGCCCATGACCCATGTGCCAGCATACCCGTCAAATCTTTCAGCGTCCTCTTTGGCATCGTTCTACACCGGTACTCTTTGTGTAAATATTTGTGTTGTTGAAATGCACACAAACATGCACAAAGTTTTCAAGCACGTAAGCTCAAAAACAGCCTCACGCCCACACATGTTGGCACACTAACATACCCTCCTACAGATGTATTTGCCAAAACTCACAGAAACCCGAGCCACGAGCTGACTCAAACTTGGCCACATCTGCGTTCTTTCTCTCAGATGTTTGTTGGAACGGCAGTCATGGTGTGGAGGAGGTGGACTGTCCCAGCATCCTGTTCTCCCCGTGGCTTCTCTACCCTGCCCCTCTCTGGGACAGAAATAATACGGCCTGCATATGCATGAAAGTGCCCAGGAGACAAGGCTCCCTTGAGGAGATGGTTCTCCTCTGATTGACCAGCCTCGTCTCTGATTTACAGCCCCTATGGCTGATGGGGCGTGCCATTAATCCGAAGTGTTTGACCGAGGGGGGGGGGGGGGGGGGTGTACGAGGCATACCAATGGGTAGGAGGGCAGTTGTAGAGGTCAGGGACCGGCCACTTGGAGACATCACTCATGTTCGGGGTGGTCTGTCTCCTCAGGGTCCAAAGGTCTGCCCACTACCTGGCTAGCTTACACTGCAGAGCGGCACAGGTAGAGGGAGACCCGGACTGTCGTTTAATTAACGAGTGGCAGGCCCCTGACATGAACACATGCACTCCAGAGTGTTTATACCGCCCTTGAGGGGGGCCCAGAGTATATCTGTGTGACGTCATCGCAGGGTGGAGCCTAATGTGGCCCTGGTGGGTATTTCCTGTGTTGCAGAACCACAGCTGAAAGGCATTGTGACACGACTGTTCAGCCAGCAGGGCTTTTACCTGCAGATGCAGCCAGATGGCACCATCAGTGGGACCAAGGACGAGAACAGTGACTACAGTAAGTCTTTGTACTACAAATCCCATAATTCCTAAGCTGCCGAATTGCAATTGTGCTGCCTTTTACTGTAACAACAATGCTCATCCCAGAATAAAGGACTTTTAAATACAATGTGCTGTTCTAATAGTTGGTAACCCAAGACATATAAGTACCCACCAGATAAATCTTTCCTTGACAAATTCTGTATCTTGTGATGGTGATGGTGCTGGAAGACGCCATCTTGAGTGATGTTCCAGTCGTTCTCTGCGTATAGGAATATTCCAGTGCCACTGGGTCAATGTGCCACGTGTCTCACTATCCAGGTGCACAGAAATCGGTCACTTGTCTTTCAACCTGACTGCTCAGTGGGCCACTGTTCTTTGTGCCATTTTTCTCACGAAGGTGCGTTTTTAGGTCGTGCATTTCTTGATAGATTCCACATGCTCACACCCTGGTTGCTGTTTGCAGCCATTTGCATAAACGTGTCTCTCCTTTTATTTTCTGCCTCGCACCTGAGTCGGTGCTTTCCTCCACAGCCGTTCTTGCATTAAATGTTAATCATTTAACGGAAGCACACCCACATGGAGGACTCGACGCTCGTTAAACGCTGCTTTTGTCGGGGGCGGTGTGTGGTTCAGTAAGTTAGAATGCTTCGCCTGCGATCAGAAGGTCGCTGGTTTAAATCCCATGGTCGGGCAGAGTGTTTTCACCGTTGTGCCTCTGAACAAGGCCCTTAACCCCTGGTTGCTCTAGGGATTGTCTAAACCTGCTTTCTCAGTTGTACGTTGTTTTGGATGAAAGCCTGCGCTAAATAAATACAAGTTAATGTTCGTTAAATATTCTCTATCTCACATTGACTCAGGTGTTTTTTTCAGTAGTTATCTCTCGACAATGAAAAATGTTTTAGAGAATGTGTTATATATGTTTTTTTTTTTTTTTTTGCAAAGAGCACTTTTGCATTGAATAACACAGATATAGGGCCTTCAGTAGCATGTCAGGGCTTAAGTGATGCACATTAATGTGTACACTCCATGCACATTTATAGCGTCTTGGTTTGTGTTGTTGAGATAAGGGAGTAAATGTTGCAGTATGTGGCTCAAAACCGTTAGATTTAATTGGATTTAGATGTTTGGTACCAGGATTTGGGGTCTCGCATTATGCGCTCATCAGTCTCAGCTGCTTTTTCGGAGGTTTGATGGAGCAATAGATGAGGAACAGTGAAAAACAAACAACTTAGCCAACACAACTAAAAATATCTGCACCCATGTGAAGAAAGATCCCTCAGAGGAAGCCAGGTGCTTTGTGGGAAATGTGAGGGGACTGGCGGAGCAGAACACGCTGCTCAGGTCCTGCATTTGGCTTTTGATTTCCAGAATGTATTATTAGAAGATTCTCTTTAAAAAGACGCTCAAGTCATTCCTGGGCTTCATCTGGGGGTTCGTTTCAGTTAGGACTGCAGTGTAAAGCACGCACACTGAAGGTAAATGTGTTTTGTGGAAGAACGTTCTGTGTGGTAACAGAGGATTAGCCAGGCTGTTGCTGCTGCAGGCTCTTTCCAGGAGATGAGGCACACCTACTCACACTGGGGTATTTTTGCCTGGATCTTGCAGACACGTCGTCCTCATGAGTTGCATCAGCTATACTTCAGCCTTAGCACTTTAGTTCTGTAACGAACCACTGCTCATTGGTTACAAGGTTGAAAGCGAACCATGTGACGTGGCTGGGGGACAGTGGCAGGTGTGGCCCCACTATCCTGACTAGCTTCCGCTTTCCAGTGTTTGCCCTTGATCTGCTGTTTTGATCATGCCTGCCAGCTCCTATGAATGCTCCCCAGTCTGATCACCGCAGTGGTCTGGAATATTCTTCAAGCTGCTCTGTTGGAAAGCTGTTTTCTGAGACATTAAAAATGTGACTTGTAACGCCTTGGCTTTCTGTCCTCTAGCAGCTCATCGCCAAGCTGTCAAATGGCCCAATGAAATCCTTATTTAGATTTAAGAAGAAGAGGACACTGTATGCAGGAGTGACAGCGAGGCGGTAACGATGAGGCCTGTTAGGGCTTTAAGGCTTTAAGGTTCTTTCAGACTGACTTGCTGTTTCTAAGACCTCGTTTCGGCAGCGTCGTCAAACCCGCAAAATGTTTTTGTTCAAAGCCTATGAGTCCATATCCAATTACGGGGAGTCACACGGAGTCTGAGGTAGATGCAGAGCTTGCACCTCACCCCACAGTGACCCTCCCCAAGCCATGCAGAGATGCATCGGGAACTCCAAGATGTATATCTCCCTCGCATATTCTAAATAATCTGTCTACCTTCTCATTTTTGCTGTATAAATACAAAGGTCTTCAGTTATGACTAATGGAGAATGCGGGGGCTGGGGACGCGTCCGGCCTCTGAAGGACACTGATGGCTTGCTTTTTTGTGTCCACAGCCCTATTCAACCTCATTCCAGTGGGACTGCGCGTTGTGGCTATCCAGGGAGTGAAGGCCAACTTCTACATAGGCATGAACGGCGAAGGCTTACTCTACGGCTCAGTAAGACCGTACTTCCTCTCCTATTGTGTGTGTGTGTGTGTGTGTGTGTCGTCTCTCCATCTGTGTGTCTCCCAGATGCACCATATCTGTGTGGGGGTGTTGGCAACAGACCCCCCCACCCCCCAGCTTCAGTTTATCCAGTGTCAGCTGCTGCTGTATTAGGGCCTTCACCATTCATCAGTATCAGCATTACGGGTCTCCGACACACATGACGTTTTCATCTGGGAGTCTGTTTAAAATGAGAGCTGAACTCTTAGGCTGCAGATCTGGAGACCAGCCATGATAATGGCGTGCTGTATCTCCTTAATTGCCCCCATACACACGGACTGAGTGCACTCCTGGTGTAAAGAGTGAGACATGCTTCCATCGCCGAAACGTGTTGCTTCACGGGCACCCGGCACGTTTTTAATGGACGACGAAAAGTTAAAGAGAGTCATTTTCAGCGGAATGACCAGTCATTCAGTTATGCGAGTTACTAGGTGTTCACGTTCAGGAATGAATGTCATATCGCTAACTATTTTAGCTGACATTCGTGGCGAAAATGAAAGTTATTAAAGGCTCCCCAAAGTCATGATTAATTTTTCTCTGTTCTTATTTTAAGCAGCTGATAACCGTCTTTTGGGTTCCAGCAAATGCAGTCATGTAAGTCACGATCACGGTCGTCGCGGAAAACGTTATTTACGAAGTGTTGATAAGTAAAAGAGATCGGGGTGATAAACCTCGTGCCGTGAAAGAGTATGGCTGATGTCTCCGTACCGTGAGATATTCGGCTGGTGCTACTTGGCTTTGACCCAGGATATTAAGCATAACTTCTACTGTCCCTCAGAGCACACGCACATCTGAACACGTGTGTGTGAAGCTATGGCAACTGACCACAGGAGCACCTGAAGCCCATTTCTCAGACATGCGGTGAGGCTGCAGCAATGCAATGGGGCCGATGGGGCTGCCAGCACTGGATTACGTGAGCTGAGCCAAAATTATTTGTCAACTATAGCAGCCAGGCTATAACTTCACAATAATTGGTATTCTTGCTGTTGAACTTATTGACAAAATGATACGCATAAACTGAATTGCTTTAGCAGTCATATGTCAGTGCATTTCTTGGGACGACACAGAAGACTGCCCGCTGTAGTAAAGTCACTTGAGTAGCTATGGTAAATATTTGCATTTACCCATTATGCACCTGGGTGTTCCTCTCCATTTTCCCTCCTCCACTTCTCTTGTCTCTGCAGAAGGGGTTCTGGCTCCAGTTTGCTGCCTGGCCTTGTTTTTTTTTGCAGGACTGAGCCATCCTCCAGGGATTTATTTGTGCAGCCCTATTTCTGCGCTTTGGATTCACCTGATGCTATTGCTGTCTAGAGGGTCCTGTTGCTGGGGCCATGGCTGTGTAAAACGGCCTTGGTTCGCTGGGGCGATGTTGGGTTTTGGGTTAGCGTGCTGGGGTTAGCAGTTTATTGTTAGCATGCTCCGGTTAGCAGGTGGTTGTTAGTTTGCTGGGGTTTGTAAGTGAGTGGTAATGTGTCAGGGTTAGTGGGTTGGAGTTACTGGAAGTGCGCTAACATGCTGGGGTAGAAAAGTGGGTGTTAGCTGTCTGGCATTTTGCCATGTTTAGGGAGTTAATGTGAGCATGCTTGGGTTAGCAGTAGGGCTATGATTAGGTCCTAGGAACCCTTAAACTCATCTGGATTCCCCCCTCTCACCTGCCGGCTGTGATCTGTCATGCGGTGTAAGAACACCTGTCCTGAGCAGTGGGGGTGACATCACCCCGGCTAGGCGAAGCTCGTTGGCCCATTTCCTGCGGATTGATGGCCCTGTGTCAGACACTCCCAGAATGAAGGCCTCATAATGATCCTCTGTCACGTCACCGCGGGCCGTTGAGCCCCTTCTGATCTGTTTCCCTGACAGTGATACGGGGCTCTTTCAGCAAGTATTTATGACTCTTCTATTGCTCTCCGCTCCCATCATGCACTGGGCAGGGACGTCGGAAGTTGATTTACTGGGATTCAATCTGCTAAAGTAGCTGCTGATCCTGCAGCTGCCGGGGGGACTGGCACAGATCGTCTATTTCTGAGCTAAGGAAGCGGGTTCAGGGCATCTGGGCAACCTTCATTCCTGGTCGGCCGGCTTCAGATCGCACCCTTCTTCTTCTTGTGTTGCGCTAGCGTGCTAGCTTCATCCGGGTACGTTGTACTGGCCAGCTTCGACCAGGTGATACCCCCCTCCCCCCGAAGCTGAAGATGGTTACACCGCAGTAGCTACCAGCAGTCGATACGTGCACTGATGTGATTCAGCAACAGCGATGGCCTGGTATCACGGTTCTGTGCTCTTCTGGTCAGCTTTACACATCGCCAGATGTGTTATTTCATGGATGCAATTGGATGTTGCTTCCCCGTAGTGTTTTTTGTTTAAGGCTTTTTCAGCTGGAGGGGGCTGAATATGCTCACCGTGCCAGGCCCCCTCCTCCTCCATCTCAGGCTCCTCCATTATGCATCACAGTCTCTTTCTGACCTACTTTACCGTTCAGCGGTAACCACCACTCTCGCCGCACACTTCAGAAATGCATGCGGCTTTAAGTAAGAGCCATTTGCCGGTTTTGCTAATGGTAAGCTCAAGATGGCAGGTGGCTTTGCAGGGCTTCTTGCCCCCCCCCACCCCCCCACCTAGCCTGACCTTCTCCTCGCGTCCTCAAGCAGAGGACCGCACGCGCACATAGAGGATGTCACCGTGACGGGGAAGCTGTCACGCCGAGACCCGGGGTCCGCTGTGACATCAAAAACGCTTTTTCAATATCTCGTCATTGCTGTCTAGTAGCGGGATAATGTCGGCTCTGACACGGCCGTGATCCTAAGGAGAAATGGCAGCTCAAAGGGGCAGTGGGATGATCTGTCCTGTGGTGCAGCAAGATGGGCTCTCCTGAATGTAACAAAAAGGTTGCTTTTTTTCCATCCAGCAACACCTGTTTTCCCCTTAAGCTGGAGAGCTCTCTCTTTCCACTGACAGGCTGCCCCCCTTTAAGCAGTGTTGGGCATTTCAGGTTCAGAAGCTACAAATCCTGACCAGGATTTTGTTTTTACCAACCAGTTCAGCATAA
>JAODLC010000047.1:13951332-13970087 GCA_026781145.1 Hippopotamyrus pictus
AGTACTCAGCTGCTGGGTAGAAACAAAATCATGGTCTGGATTTGTAGCTTCTGGACCTGAAATGCCCAACACTGCCTTTAAGCACGAGGATGGTTCCTCGGTAATTGCTGCAGGACGGTCCTCCTTTCCCTGATGCAGTGTGTCTCTCTCCCTCGACAGGAGCATGGTCTCTCCTCCAGTGAAATGTTAGGTGAGCTTGTACCTCCGGGAGCCTGCGGAGCAGGTCGGTGGGCCCCCGTTCAGGAGGCATCCGGTGTGGCACGCGGCTTATAGGGAGGCTTGGTTTCTTGGCGTGCCTCTTTCACACCCCCAGGGAGGCTAAGCGCTTTAAGCGAGTGCCACCCATTCCTGCGGCGAAGCTGCGCTGGACTCACTTTGTGCGACTGTCGTGAGGAAGTGTCGAGAGGAGCATCTGCTGGGAGTCTGCAGCTTGCGGCTTGGAGAGCAGGGAATCCTACCAGTGGGCGTCAGTGCTGCAGCGGTGTGGGAGTCAGGGAAAGCGAGAGAAACACAGAAGAGGAGCAGCTCTCACACTGACACCAGACTGTCTTTCCTCTCGATGGAAGTCTATCATTCATCATGGTGCCAGTCTGTCATTCATTATGGTGCCAGCCGGTCATTCACCAGGGTGCCAGTCTGTTGTTTGTCATCATGCCAGCCTGTCATTGGTCATGGTGCCAGCCTGTCAATCTTCATGGTACCAGTCTGTCACTCGTCATGGTACCAAACTGTCATTGGTCATGGTGCCAGCCTGTCACTCGTCATTGTGCCAGCCTATCATTCGTCATGGTACCAGCATGTCACTCGTCATGGTACCAGCCTGTCACTGGACATAGTGCCGGCCTGTCATTGGTCATGATGCCAGCCTGTCACTCATCATGATGCCATCTGTCACTCGTCATGGTACCAGCCTATCATTCGTCATGGTGCCAGCCTGTCACTGGTCATGGTGCCAGTCTGACCCTTGTTCTGATGCCAGTCTGGCATCCATTACGACGCCAATCTACCGTCACTGATGCTTGACCTTGCGGTCGTATGGTAATGAGGAACCCGTTTCCACGGTAAACATGCAGTCAGTAATGTCGAAGGAGACGACCTACATTTGGAGGTGCTCGAGCTCCATCAAAGTCGCCGTAAAGGCCCAAATCAGAAATGAGGGACGTGATGGAGAGCTTAAGCGGAACGGCCACATCACTCAGCATCCGCTCTCGGGCTGCAGCTCGTGTCAGCCGTGATGGATTGACGCCAAGCGGAGCGTGAAGGCCGTGCCGTCGGGCCGCTGGTGCCTGTCCCGCCCTTGGACCAGCTGTGCAGCTGCCTGAGTAGCCGCCGGCAGGGTGTGAGCTTCTCCCGGAGCCTCGTCCTCATGTCCTTCCCACATTCCCAAAGTGAGCGGAGTGGCCGTGCAGACGGGAGCGGCTGGAGCAGAGCCGGACTCCCGACCGGCAGGCGAGGTCGGCTGCGTGATAATCCCAGCGAGAAGATCTATGCAGACAGAGGTCCCCTTCAGCACAGCGAGCGCTCTGACAGTGAATGAGCGCATTGGCGACCTCGAGCAGGGCTTTTCAACCTGTCATCCTCTGAAAATGAAAAGAGGCCTGAGCCTGTGACACCTACTGACACTGTGGTGTGTGTGTATAGCAGTCAGTACTGAGGCTGTAGTGTGTTTGTGCGTGTGTGTGTGTATATACTGTATAACAGGCAGTACTGAGGCTGTAGTGTGTGTGTGTGTGTATACTGTATAACAGGCAGTACTGAGGCTGTAGTGTGTGTGTATAACAGGCAGTACTGAGGCTGTAGTGTGTGTGTGTGTGTGTGTGTATAACAGACAGTACTGAGGCTGTAGTGTGAGTGTGTATGTATAACAGGCAGTACTGAGGCTGTAGTGTGTGTGAGTGACTGAGTGAGTGAGTAATGATTTGTACTGGGACTGCAGAGTGTGTGTATAACAGTACTGAGGCTGTAGTGTGTGTGTATGTAACAGTCAGTTCTGAGGGAGTACTGTGTGTGTGTGTGTGTGTGTGTGTAACAGTCAGTTCTGAGGCTGTAGTGTGTGTGAGTGACTGACTGACTGAGTGATGATTTGTACTGGGACTGCAGAGTGTGTGTATAACAGTACTGAGGCTGTAGTGTGTGTGTGTCTCAGTCAGTCAGTCAGTCAGTCAGTCAGTGAATGATGGTCAGTCCTGGGGCTTTCGTGGGGTTGGGTGTAACAGGGAGTGCCGCCGACCCTCAGACGCTGATAGTCTGAAGTATGCTGTATTCCCCCTCTCTGGACGGGGTTTGCCATAGTGGAGTGTATCGGAGTGCGCGTCAACGCTACTTCTCCAACGCCAGGCACCCGCGCCACGGTCGCTATGGCAGCAGGAGCCGTGGTGCCGCGCTCCTCCACGCCCGCCGTCTTTCCGGAGCCGGTTCTTGCCGCGTCCCTTAATTGCCAGTGCCTCTGCGGGGTTCTCTCTCCAAGCAGCCCGATGTCGCTGTAGCTCATTATGCCGATAATTTATCTGTCGAGCGGGTTCTTTACCGCGGACGGACACGCTGTTGTTTATTAGGGTTACGTGGCTCGGCCCTCACTGAAGCAGCTTCATCGAGCTGCGGAGGCTCCCAGCTGGGCTTCTGAAAACCTCTACCGGGCTGTAGGTTTATTTCTTCATTGTAAGACAGATCAGCTTCTCCTGCTTCCCATTGTTAGTCCAGCCCTGGAATCCTGCCTGTACCTTTTGTACATTTTCTGCTGTTTCGCCTGTACAGTTTGATTTCTCCTAGTGACTGACATGGTCCCTCATTATCCTGCCTCTTGCTCCTGCTGCCGGGGGGGCAACCCTGCATCTGGTTCGCCTGTTTTGTAGCTCCATCAAAACCTTTAAATATTTTACAGTGGAGGTGTTGCAGCCTGACTCTACAGTGTGCCCTCTTTGAGACAACTTTAGCACGTTGAGTGTTCTTGTGTGTGTGTGGATTATGTATACATTACATTTGGGGGACCTTTGGTCCCATACTGTAGAAATGAACGGAGAGTCCCCACAAAAATATGGATACAAATGTGTGTTTTAGATATTAATGAGATGAGTGGTAAGTTTTTCACATCTTTTCCCAATATTTCTGCTACGTCTTGTATATGCAGCTCAGAATAGTCATGTTACGGTAGTGCATTTACTTCTCTTCCGCTGTGGCTGCGTGTCGTGGTCTCATTTTGAACATTTCTCGTCGTGTTTGTGGTTTAGCAGTAGTAGCGGCTGTAGCATCACTCGAAATGCCCTTGTGTCTGAGCAATGGTGAGAGAGAGAGCGAGAATCTCACTCATCTGTTGTCCTGTCGTCCTTCAGGAGATGTTCACACCAGAGTGTAAGTTCAAGGAGTCAGTCTTTGAGAACTACTACGTCATCTACTCGTCCATAATGTACCGGCAGCAGGAGTCTGGCCGGGCGTGGTTCCTAGGGCTCACCAAGGACGGCCAGGCTATGAAGGGGAATCGCGTGAAGAAGACTAAACCATCCTCGCATTTCCTACCCAGACCCATCGAAGGCAAGCCGAGTTTCCCCTTAGTGTCGGGGCGTCTTTCCCTGTCTGTGAGCTGATCGTTGTTAATGTCTAAAAGCTCAGATCCTTTAAAGCTAGGCGCTAACTGCTAACCTCAGTACGGGGCTCCTGAGTTGTGGATGTGTTTTTGAGAGCTCTCTCTCTCTTCCCCTCCCCCCCCACACAGTCTGCATGTACAGGGAGCCGTCGCTGCACGAGATCGAAGAGAAGCAGCGCTCCAGGAAAAGTTCAGGGACCCCCACCATGAACGGCGGCAAGGCCGTGAAGCAGGACTCCACATAGCAGGAGCCCGTCTCCTTCCCGTTGTCAGCGGCAGCCGACTCCACGCGACAGACAAACTGAGCTCCTGCCTGTGAAGTGTTTTAGACTTAAAGGGAAAAAAAATATTTTAAATCAGGACATGAATTTACACTTTATGCAAAGCCTGTGACACAGGGAAGCTAACATCTTCATTCCGGTATTTACTTTCTAATCGATGCTTGGGAATGTAAGCTCTAAGCCATGCTGAAGTTTCACGCGTTATTTTCTGGATGCTCGGTTCACTTGCTTCCTCTGTTGCTCTGGTTCTGAATAGCGATGGCGTTGTCAGGTTCGCTGCCCGTGCGGGAGGCTGCGGATCGCCGTCGGCGACCTCGCTGTGTCGCCCTGGGGTATTAAGAAAGTCGTCCAATAGGAGGTGATATTTACTGCAGAGCACATGTGACATCGTCCCTGAGTGTAAGGTGGGGGCAGCGGAGCGGGTTTGGCTGCTAACTGCACCCTGGGTCAGCAGGTGGAGCCCCTGAGCACAGCTTCCCTCCAGGGTGGGGTTTAACGACACAGGTGTGTAAAAAGGCATCACCATTCTTTATCCGCTCGAATGGCGAAGCCAATTCACGTCATTGATTGCAACTTCTTTCAGTCCGACTTCACCGACGTTCTGCCGCACGCGCGTCCTCCGTTTGCCAGCGGCACCGCTGACCCATCAGGCCTTGTGGCGACGGAGGCGGCTCACACAGCGTTTCGCGATGCAGGATGATTGACAGATCAGAGGAGCCTGTCCGTAGAGTAGACCTTCAGAGTCCGCCCGGGAACCCCCGGACCAGTGAAAACTCAGGAAGAAACGGTGAACCCCGAGGCTCGAGAACCGCAACCTTGATATAGCTACAAAGCCAACTGCACAATCGCTGGGCAATAACATAGAGCAGGGACCTCGAAACTGATTCCCTCCAGCTTGTTCTTGAAGAGACCCAGCCCCTTTGAAGGTTTGTGTCCCGTTCGCAAAACACCGTAGTGTCTGTCTCAAGTCTTCCACTGGGGGGCGACAGTGAGGGCTGGGGTGGGGGGCGGGGGGGGGAAGGAAGTGTGGTGTGGAGGGTTAGGGGAAGACAGGCTGAGGGAGACCCCACAAAGGTAAGAGGGGATTTGCGCCTGGGTGAACTCAGATTTCTGTTTGTGTTTGCTGAATGTTTGCACTTAAAACACTGTCATATAGGCATTATGAAACAAAAAAATGAACGTTGAAAATACGCATCAGAATGAAAAGTGATCATTTAAAATAAAAAAATGAAACCACAAATGCATATTTAATTCGTGTGCCTTTCTGCATTCTGTCACACACCCCCCCGGCAGCCTGAATGTGTTGGCTGCAGTGGTAATACTCAAACAAGGCGAAAATCTCACATGCTGTACCTCCAGCATCCAGCATACCTGCTTTTTTGTGAGTCCGGTGACCTGTTCCAACACCAGGCTTCTGCTGCTCCGCACACATGATCACATGACCACTCCCCCCCCATCTGGCCTCCAGCCCTCATGCCCTGTTTACGTCCCGGTTTCCCCTTGTACCTTTCAGTTGCTGATGTATCTCGGTTGTCGTGGAAACCGCAGTGAAGAAGGCTGTGAAGCCCAGGGGCCACTTTGAAGGCTAAGGGCGTCTTTTTCATCTCTGTTCCACGGCTTCCCTTTGATGAGACATGTACAGGCAGCTGGGACACAATGCATTGGGATCCCTTAAAATTCTGTTTGCAAGGTGATTGGTTTTGGAGGGGCACTGAGTAGCATCTTCACTCTATCACCCCACCAAACATACACACTGTCATCTTCACTCTGTCACCCACCAAACATACACGCTGCCATCCTCACTCTGTCACCCACCAAACATACACGCTGTCATCCTCACTCTGTCACCCACCAAACATACACGCTGTCATCTTCACTCTGTCACCCCACCAAACATACACGCTGTCATCTTCACTCTGTCACCCACCAAACATACACGCTGTCATCTTCACTCTGTCACCCCACCAAACATGCACGCTGTCATCTTCACTCTGTCACCCCACCAAACATACACGCTGTCATCTTCACTCTGTCACCCCACCAAACATACACGCTGTCATCTTCACTCTGTCACCCACCAAACATACACGCTGTCATCTTCACTCTGTCACCCCACCAATGCCCATGCGCAGTCTCACACACATTATCTCATTTGTCTTTTCTTTTTTTTAGTCCAGAACATTCTCTTGCATTTATTGGCTTCCTAAGTGCAGCTGGTTCGTAAAAATTTAATTGTGTGACAGAACAAGTGAAGTATACGCCTGTCAGAGTGCTGGAGCTCAGTCTCCACGGTGTTGCACTGGGGGCCCTGTAGGTGCCACATTTCCATCTGAACCAAGTGCATTTTGTGCAGTTTTTGTGTGACTTGAGGGGGCCTGAGTATCTGTATGGATCTGAAGGTAAGTTTGCAAAAACATGGTGGTAATATGGGGCGCCCCATCTCACGCCATCGCATCTGCCGTCGCGTTGGGCATCGCGCTACATCCGAACATAAACAGACTCGCTGTGCCTTTGATGAATTCTATTGTCGTCGTCTTTTGTAGATGTACCTGATTTTCTGTGCCCTCTGCACGCTGGTTTCCGCAGTGGAGATACCAGGCTGCACAAGCTGTCTGTTGCTTGATATTGTTTTATCTTGTTGCTTTGTCGACACATTTATGGAAACCTTGCAGTGTTACATTCTTATCTCACTTGTGATGCTGATATTTTCCCTTCTCCCCTGTAGCGTCTAGCTGGGGCACCAGTATGACAGGATAGTTTATCTGTACTGTCTAACTGGGAGGCTATTTTCTACCGGGTTGACTTTGCTGTAATCTTGGCCCTGACTGTTAGCACAGTGCTGTAGCTCTCCAGCTCAGTGCGTTCCATGGCTGACCCTGGCTCTAAAGATGAATGCTGGATCTGGTCCCAGTGCTGCCTAAGATAAGGCTCATTTCATGCTTTAGCAGGAGATTTATGCAGCAATTGGGAGCAGATTGAGTCCTCGTGTTTTACTGTGATAGGAGACAGACGGAGTTTGAAGAAAATGTCAGCTAACACCTGGAACTTAGAAAATTGGACAAAGAGAAACAGGTGTAATTTTATCATTAAACCACAAGGGGCACCATCCTTTGGCTTTAGTCTATACCGTGGGGTTTCAGATCCATGAAGGATTTTACTGTTGCAGTTTGCTGGGCTCCTTTTGTTGGATTTCAACTATATTTACTTGATTAATGTTATTAATGTAGTAATTATTTCATTGTTCATTAGTGCTGTGTTGTTCCTACCAGCATAACATTTTTAAATTTGGACCATACTGAAGGGTTCTTAATGTCCTTTTACCCTTGTTGCTATCAAACTCTCAGCAAGAAGCCTCCAGCACGCTGGTTTTTTACTCATCTAATTTACTGAAACACAGCACATAAACTCAATAATCTCTGGAACATTCAACAGACGTCCTTCAAACACTTCGTTATACAAACTTATTTTCTACATTTTTTCTTCTTCCGTTTTTCATGAGTGACAATTGAATGTTTAAAGAACACATAATTAAGGACATTTATTCATAATTTGTATACGGTGAGCATCTTGCAGGCGGGGGTTGTCTTCTAAATCCTTTGGGAGGGGTCATGCAAACACCTACGATTCCACTGTCTTGTCCTCTGACATCATCAACCTGCGATAACACCAGGTATCCATTGGAGGATTTAAGTTCCTGAAACAGACGCATTGGAAGTCTTCCCAACAATCAGGGTCACACTGTTCCAGGAAGGATGTGGCATGCGGCCCTGAGCAGAATGCCAGGCCATAGCAGGGCACACAAACGTACACATTCTGCTTTAAAACAAACCGTCTGCTGTCAGCTAAGCTCAAAAAATGAAATGGTGGATATTCTATACAGTATGTCTACCACCTCCCTCTGTTTCTGCCTCCGGTTCTATACACATAGCACCTCCCTCTGTTTCTGCCTCCGGTTCTATACACATAGCACCACCTTCTGTTTCTGCCTCCGGTTCTATACACATAGCCCCACCTTCTGTTTCTGCCTCCGGGTCTATACACATACCACCTCCCTCTTTTTCTGCCTCCGGTTCTATACACATAGCACCTCCCTCTGTTTCTGCCTCCGGTTCTATACACATACCACCTCCCTCTGTTTCTGCCTCCGGTTCTATATACATACCACCTCCTTCTGTTTCTGCCTCCGGTTCTATACACATAGCACCACCTTCTGTTTCTGTCCACGGTTTGGTATGTTTCTGCCCCTGGTTTGATGTGTGTACCTCCTCCCTCCGTTTCTGTCCCTGGTTCTCTGCATGCATCTCCTCCTTCCGTTTCTGCCCCTGGTTCTATGCTTGCGTCTCCCCCCTTCGTTTCTCTCCCCGGTTCTTAGTGTGTGCCACCCGTCATCCGTGTGGACCGACTCACTGCCTGCACCACATGGTACTAATGCCAGGTGCTGTCTCTTATCTGCTCCCATGACGTCCCCCGCAGGCCATTTCCAGCTGTGACCTCTGAGCTCTGACCCAGCCAAATGGAGCATGGGGGAGAGCAGTCTCTGTCTGCTTTCCCTGTTCAGCCCCCCCGCCCCAGGTACTGTGTGAATGCACCAATCCAAACACAAGCAGCCTCTAATAGGTGCCCTGACTCTATAGGTGTGTGCTGAAGAAGGGCATGTTTGTGTGTGGCTGTGCATTTTGACCGAGGCGCCTTTGCACGGTGAATTTAAAATTGTACTCAGCATATCATTAAGTGAGCCAACAGTTGTGATTTTTCTCTTTTTTGAACATACGGGTATAATAAACAAACCAGATCACTCACGGGTACTCAGACTCACCCCTGCGCTTCGTCAAGAAGCTGTATTTGCCTGAGGTCTGTTCTCCCACCAGTAAGGGTCATATGGTGGACAGTAAACGCTCCACTGCAGGAAAGCTGGTTGGCAGGGAGCATGCCCAGCGCCTTTAAACCAGGTTGCATAACCAGGGACCGCATAGCTTCCGTTACTATGTAGAAGTGGACTGTCAAAATGGTGGAAAACAAGTTAAAAGGAATCCTGTCTTGATACCTGTGTATGTGTGTGCCATACTGTATACCGCAAAAATGGTTAGCTTGATCCAGGGTTGCTGTGGGTGCCGGTACTTGGGATGACCTCTGAATGACCTTGAGTGGTCATCCCAAAAACCCTCACCGGCCTTGCATGGGTCAGCATCCGCCCCCCCCCCCCCCCATGCAATATAACTAACACATGGCAGTATGTTGGTCCAAAGAAAACCAAACAGGCTTCAGTTCTCCACAAGGCTAGTTTTCTTCTTTATATTTATATTTATAACACAAAAGATTTTAAATTAAAATATCAACGTTTAGAGGTCACTTCATTTGACTGTTTTTTTGTCGTCAGAACTAAATAGCAGACAACTGTCCCACACTTGTATTTCTAAAACTTTATTGCTGTCTTTGAAGGAGCAGGAAAATTCTTGTGACGGAGAATGAGCAGACAAAGAAGAAGCTGTTTCTGCTCCTGGCGATAAAGCTCGACTAATTGCAGCATGTCGGGCCCGCGTAGTCTTCTTTTGGATAACTGATAGATTGGCTTTTCTATCAACCAGTGTTTTGGGTCTTAAACTAGATGAAAACATATTTGTTCGATGATTCCTTTATTAAAGTAGCACACTGTTACTGCTATGTGCGTCTGCTTGTCAGTTGTGAAGTTTACAGCACTTCATATAGCCAATCTTCATATAGCCAATCTTCATATAGCCAATCTTCATATAGCCAATCTTCATATAGCAACTTCCAAAAATTTCTGCATAGACCATGTATGAGCTAGAAATAAAACTCCGCATTAGTACTAGAATGTTCTCTATTTCATAATTCTTTTTATTGTTTGCGAAGCACTTAGCCAGTTAAGAACCCGGAACGAGAATATGTACGTAATAACAATACAAACAAAATGTACAGAATGGCGCAATCTCTAAATGCTTCATAATCAATGCATAAACAATGCACAGGTAAGCAAGATATCCCTAATGGACCAGAATAAGCATTATGGAGAAGTGATTCTACAGTCGTCTTCTCTTTGCCTTGGTTTGTAGACCACCCTAGCATGGTGTGTTAATGAGAAGGGGGAGACCTCAACATGCTTTCGAGAAGGAGAGACGAAATGGTTGTATTAGGAGCCAGCAGCAACGGGGGATCAGCAAGCCGTGGGGCCTTTCCAGTAGAGATACATGCAGCCGGGCTTTCTCTGGCGCCCGCCCGGGGTGCTGGAGTTGCTGGCCGACCGCCGCGCGTCCGGATGCACGGATTCACCGGACTGCGCCGGCCACAGGAGTTCCCCGACGAGCCGTCTGCTCCAATCCTGCAGCGTGAGGATGTCAGATGGGCTGCGTCACATGCGCAGACACAGACGCATACACACGGTGCCTTCCCATTGGCTGAATGCTTTTTAGCTCCTCCCACACATATACACTGATACTGAAATGTCTGAAGTACAAAAACTAACATGCCTTTTTTTTTTTTTTGAGATATTTATGAAACAGTAACCATTGCTAAACCTGGACATATTAAGTGAAGTAGCGTCATTGTTGACACACCACAACAAAATGTGTCCTTTGTATTTAACCCATATGTGACATCATAGCAATTATTTAGCACCTGAGGAAGCATGGCCTTGCTCAGGGTACCTTGTTGGTCAGGGATCTGAACCAGCAACCTTCTGATCATAAGCAGACTTCCATAACTATTAGGACACCACAGCTAAATGTTTGAATTACATGAAGGTACTTGTACACACAGTCACGCCCGCCCATCCACGGCGATCCCTAACCTACCCGTGGGCCCCTCTCGGCGGTCTGGGCTTCGGGGAAGATGCCCCGGGGCTGCAAGTCTGGCTGGCTGGCAGAGCCGCAGATGTAGAGGGCCAGGAGCAGGAGGGGCCCCAGGAGCCCGAGAGTGCAGGTGGCACGCTGAAACTGCATTCTGGAAAGCAGAGCTCAGAGGAGGCGACGGCTCAGTGCTGGGGGTCCCTTAGTGGAGACGGGAACTACAGCCCTTTTAACTTCTCCATGGGACCCCCCGCGCTGATGTCATACTGCACTTAGAGACCGGGGGACGTCATGCTCCCTCGCAGCCGTCCAAAGGCCAAGCACACGGTTTACTGACTTTAAACGCAGTAAATTAATTAACCTGTTTAGATATGATCCCTAATGACATGCAACTGAAAAATGTGTGCACCTCAACACCGGTTACTCAGAGGGAAGATGCAGAGACAGCCAAGGGAGACCAGGCAAGGAAGTTACTCTAGTGTGTTACTTCATTATTTATTCTCCTAATGGATTCCCCAAAATAGAAATGGTTTCATGATGGACTAAATGTGAGGGGGGCAGATAACATGGAAACTGACTGTCATTTAGTGGGGTCTTGCGCTATGGTGTCTCCAAATGCAACATCAGCTGACGTCGAACGTAGGGCAGCGCTGGCCTGTTCTCTGCTCTGATGGCTGGATGCTAATATGTTTGCTGGCTCTGAGGCCTGATGTTTAGGGGCAGTGAGGCTGGATCTGGGGGGGTGGGGGTATGTCCCCTACTTGGCCGTTCATGCCAGTGCCCGTCTATCTGCCTGTGCTATGTCATGGGGAAAACAGCTTATTATTGTGAAATTAAGTCATAGGTTACAAAACCTCTAACAGCATTCAGTATAACCGTTTTATTTTGAATATCAAAATAAAGTTTTCAATATGAATAAATCAATAAATCATAAATGTTTTCAGTAGTGACTAGCATAAAATGACAAGTGAAAATTAATAGTAAAATCATATTTTTAATTCATTTAGGTAGGCCATCAGTATCTATCAGTGCGGTAGGATCTTCTCCTTGATTGGCTGTTTCAGTGGTTCTGGTACTCTTCTCTGTGATTGGCTCGTTCAGCGGTTCAGTCTCTTCATGTGACAAGGTGATGAACAGGCTGTTTCCTGCAGACATTACAGCGGCTAATGATGTTCTTCAGGAAGGGCTCCATAAGTGTCGGAGACTCTGGTTTCCTGTAGGATACACAGTGCTGTTGCAGTATCTGTCTGTGAGTGCTACCAGCTAACAAACCTCCATGATATGCCACATAAATGAAAGCAACATCAAATAGAATTACCTGGGATATTTGGTTGAAAATTTACTTTACTCATTTACTGTACAGTACCTTGCAAAAGTCTTATGCAGCCAAAGAAAGTGTTTAAATAATCTTCATGTTGATGTAAAACTATGCTTTTACGCCGGTCAAAGTGTAATACCTTACCCATTTCAAAACTTCTGCTTAAATCACCCCAGTATTTGCAGCTACCATCCAATACAGCCATGCATTTTTTGACTCGACAACCAGCACACCTCGCATAGCTAATCAATATCTCATTGACTTTTTAACTAATTTAATTAATTGAACTGGAGGTGATGCTGAATAGATACATGGAATGGCTGCATTGCCCCTGAGGAGAGGTTTGGGAACTGAAGTGGCGTTCATTTAACCATCCAACAAGACATCAGTAACTTTTTGGAGAACAGAAGAAATTCTTACTAGTTTTTATTGTGTTATTTTCAATTTGCATATCTTCTAATGCGAAACTGTATTTTTTGTTCTGAGCAAAAGTACATGTACTACCCAGATAAATGGCTTCAAATATTTCTTTTGACTGCCTAACACTTTTGCACAGTACTGTATATGCAGGCTATTACCTAAAATCAGTTTAGCTAATAAAATTAAGCCACAGATACCAAGACACATAAAAACAGGCATCTTGGCAGCATAGAGGGAGGGTCTAGACAACACTGAAGAGAATCAGAAATTTTATTTACTTGAACATGTGGGAGGGGTCAAGAGAGGCCAGCCAATAGCTGGAGGAGTCGGTGTCGTAGCCACAGGTCCCGCGTCCATGGCATTCGATGAAGGGGACCCTACGAAATTGCTCCAGACAGGACCCAGCGGAGCCCAGCGGCTGGCCAGAACCTTCTGCTCCTGCAGCAGTTTGCTGTGTGCATGATGAGGAGAAAGGCAGGTGAACCACATTCACATGGTGTTAATTCCTACTCAGCAGCCCATCCAAATGGTCTCATTTCCTACCATGGCGAAGGAGTACCCGGTCCACAGGGAGAGCCAGCCGGGTGGACAATCTGGGACGTGAGTGTTCTGGCTGTGGACGGCCATGATATATGTGCTGGATTCACAAACCGAGCACCTGAAAGGCAAACAACACAACTAGCCCAGGCAATACAGTACCTGTACGAGCCGTCCCGCACCATCCAGTGTGCGGAGACTGCGAGGTCTTGATCAGGGGCATTGTGCAAAGCAAATTAGTGAGTAGGCACCATTTCAAAACCACTCAAAAGACAGGAATGATGAAGAATGGGGGAGGGGATTAAGAGATGCGATCTGATGGAGGAAACTCGTTTATTGGCCTGATTGCAAGTTTATTGTAAGTTTAATGACGTGTTTTCCACAGTCAGTATAGGCACATTATTGGTTGTCTGAATAATATGTTACATTTTTACAAAATATTGGCACATGCCTCCCTAAATTGACTGGCACAACGCCACTGGTCTTCATGGTGGGCAGAAGCTCTGTAAGGGCAGTGTTTGCCTTTACCTGCTAATGAATCTGGTCAGCAGGTCGCCTGAAATAGACTCCCTGTTTTTGGGCGTGACCTCATCGGTGGACAGCCAATAGGAGTAGTCATCGCGGGAGGCATATTGACAGGTCTTGTTTATGTCACAGAAGAGGAAGGGCATGGGGGAGAAACGAGGAAGGCAGCTTCCCATGGTTCCTGAAGGTCAGCAGCATAGAGACGTCATGAGTTTGAGACTCTAGAGTTAAGGATTCTTTTGTTGAACTTTCGTATGTCTTAATGAGTGTTTAGCACATGTCTGCGTTCATGTTCATATCTGATAATCATGTCCGTGTGTGTGAGCCATACCTAGATCTTGGCCGTGGCCTTGTTCATTGGCGTTGATGAAGAGCAGAGAGTACCCAGAACTAAGGGCTACGGTGCCTGAGGGGCAGCTTGGTATCTGCAGCCCCTGGCTATGCCTTGTGAAGAGGAAGCTGTTACCAGTAGCACTGAAACTGCCACCCCCGGGGGGGCCTGGCCTGCCCTTACGTCCTGGGGGCCCTGGATACCCTTGTGGCCCTGTGATGAGGTGGGGAGAGAGATGAGAGGGTAGTAACACCATTAATTGGAGTCTGCTTAGGTCAGGGGCCTCATAGGTCAGACGTATGTAGGTGTGACTTTGTGTCCACCCCACCTGGTGGTCCAGGAAACCCCTTTTCTCCTTTACGCCCAGCAAAGCCTGGCAGACCTGGGTCCCAAAAACCACGGGGGCCTTCGGGGCCAGGATGACCTAGGAATTCAAGTAACATCCGAAATCAAATTCTCAATGTTTCAAAGTTTTACTGTCATTTGAACAGTACCTTGAGCTTTTTACCTATCTGCTATCTTCAGACTATTTCCAATACATACCAGAGAATAATAACAAGATATAACAATAACAAAATCCAAAATAACAGCACTGCAGGCAAGCTCCCCTCATCTGAATGTAGGGGTAGGATCAGGGAATAAAGTTGAGAAGTCTAATTTTCTATAAAAACTATTTCTGAATTGTGCTCTTTGTGCTGAACACCTTATACCATCTTCCAGATGGGAGGGGAGAGGAAAGTGACTGGAGTCCTGTCTGAGGATAACAGTACCAAGGGAGAAGTTAAAGATGCAAACAACAGCAAGACTTCCTCTACCTGGAGGTCCAGGTGGTCCCGGTGAGCCTGGGAGACCGAGAGGTCCTGGATCTCCAGGGTGTCCCAATGGCCCTGGATCCCCTCTGATCCCCTTGGGGCACGGATCTGAGCCTATCAGAGGATACAGTCTGGTTAATATTCAGAGGATACAATCTGGTTAATGTTCAGTGGATACAGTCTGGTTAATGTTCAGTGGATACAGTCTGGTTAATGTTCAGTGGTTACATAGTCATTCTGGCAGTTGCTCCATAGCTACACACCAGTTTTCTGCATTTTCATTAGGACTGTTTTAGATGTGACACTGGTAAAATACGATGGCAAATATTCCTGTTTAAAAGAATGCTGAATTTGAATTATTTACTACAGGAATTCTTTACTTAAGGGGATGTAAATATTAATATACATGAAAATAACTAACCACTATTTGACCACTTTTTAAATTAATCACCATTAAAGGTATTAAATTATTATTAAATTAAGCACTATTACAATTAACATAAATACTGATGGTGAAATAACTTGGACTGACTATGACTTGACATGACTTGCTTGAATAACGTCTCTGACTTGCCTTGATTTACTTACTCTAAAAAGCATGACTTGAGACTTGAGTCTTTGACTGGAAGCTTAAAGAATGGGTAGGACTTTTTTGTAACTTGTCTACATGTGACTTATGGCCATGTCTGCTTCACCCCCTACACCACAATAGTGCTCAGTGCACTACAGTGTTCAGTTCTGGACGTTACGTACTAGTGACTGGTCCTACCTGGTGGTCCTGGTGGGCCCTTTGGCCCTGGCTTTCCTTTTGGACCAGGATAAGCTCCTGTCTCTCCACTGTCACCTGAAGCAGTGCAATATTTTTCAGGTTATGTTTTGCTATTGACTGCGACTGCAATGTCCTACAACATCATATGTTTTCACCATGATATTATAACAACAGCCAAACCAAAGATCCCAGCAGTGAAGGTGTTCAGCATGTTCTTGTACCGGCTGGTCCGCGGGCGCCAGGAAATCCTTGTTCACCTCTCGAACCCTTTTCCCCTGGGAATCCCGGAGGTCCCTGTGGGCCCGCACCTTCATTACCGTGATGAGCCAACAAGCCAAAACATAATGACCACTGTCCCCTAAAAACGGTGCTTGTCAAAGGCCGAGACAGTAAGCTTACATTTTCTACTTGTAGTTTACATGTTGGTAGCAGAAGAAATTGGCAGGGATAAAGATCTGAGTGACTTTAACAAAGACCAAATCATTATGGCCAGACTGGGTTTGAGAATCTCTGAAACAGCAAGGTTTGTGGGGAGCTCATGGTCAGCCGTGGCGATCATAATGTTTCGACTCATCAGTATATATAGAGTATATATATTATGTGCATGTACACACTAAACATTTACGCATGATTATTACAATATATGTATATGAAGATGCCCCACAGTGTTCGGTCGTGTCACTCACCAATCTGCCTGGAAGACCTGCGTCTCCCTGACTCCCAGGAAGCCCCTTAGAACCCGGAAGTCCTGGCTCCCCTTTGTCTCCTTTATTTCCAGGAAATGGTGGACCTGGGGGCCCCCGAGGGCCTGAGGGACCTGTACTCCGAGAGATATACAGTACCAGTCAAAAGTTTGGACATGCCAAGCTGCCTACAAAGGAGAGTGATAGAGTGTCGCATCACCTGACCTGATCACCTGACCTAAGAGTAGAAATGGTTTTGGAGGTGTTAAAGGAAGAGCGGCCAATGAGTGCTGAGCATATATGGGACCTCCTTCAGGAGAGCAGGAAAAGCATCCCAGGAGGTCATCTCGTGAGATGGGCGTGGAGGAGAAAGTAGGGTCAGCCTGTCCCTGGAGCAATCAAGGTTAAGGGCTTTGCTCAAGGTCCCAATAATTGGATCACTCTGATGACCCAGGGATTTGAACTGGCAACCTTCTGAGTCCCAACCAATAGAGCACCCCCCCCCCAACAAATAATTTTTTTGTTTAATATTTTTTTTCATATATGTTATATAGTTTTGAAGTCTTTATTCAGAAATATAGATGATACTACAAATAAACTTTTCTAGGTGTCCAAACTTTTCACTGGTATTGTAGGTAAATACAAAAATAGGTGGAAATTTACAACACAGGCGAGTACTAAAGAGATGCAGATGTGCAAGTAAGGAATCAACTGAGTGTATCTTACCTGGCCTTCCAGGGCTGCCACTTTGACCTGGTTCTCCTTTCCCTCCAGGGATGCAGATACCATCAGGCCCAGGGGAACCTGGTGGCCCACGTAGTCCATTTGGACCCGGGGGCCCAGGATCCCCATGGCAGCCTGGAGATCCAAAGCTCGGAGGACCAGGTGGTCCTGGTTCCCCTGGTTCACCTGGAGAGGACAGTTACAACCAGTCTGCCAGGAAAGTTCACAGACCTCCTGCCTCGTCCCAGTGCTCCTCATACAGGAGTCAGACTGGAGACTGATAGTGAGGCCTGAATTGACTCTGAGAACATTGGACAGTCCAATTAGCTGGAGCAGAAGCCTGGACTCCATAGAACTGCAGCTCCTACCCCACAAGCACTGCCACTCTGATTTATGCATTGGTTACCTCCCACATTGATCATTGTAATTCTTTCCTATCTTGCCTTCCACATAAGCTTCTTCACAAACTTAAGCTTTTGCAGAATTCAGCTGCTTGTTTTGTAAAGTCCTTCACTGTTAAATTTCATATTGATTTCAAAATTCTTCTCCTCACCTCCAAAGCTCTTCATAACCTTGCTCCATCCTATCTCTCAGATCTCATACATCCTTACACCTCCTCTCGCACTCTTAGGTCTTTAGTATCTGTTTTTTTTTGTCACAGCAGCTGCCTGCTTGGTCACCATGGGTTCCAGAGATTTTAGTCGGGTCGCTCAACGTCTCTGGAAACTCTACCAAAAGATATCTAGAACACTGATTCTCTATACCAGGGGTCACCAACTCCGGTCCTGGAGGGCTACTATCCAGTAAGTTTTCTATCCTACCTGGCTTCTAATGAGTCACACTAGTTCTCAGGTAAATACCAGGAGCAGGTGTGGCTCATCAGAAGCCAGGTAGGATAGAAAACTTACTGGATAGTAGCCCTCCAGGACCGGAGTTGGTGACCCCTGCTCTATACATATTCAAATCCCGGTTAATAACTCACTTAAAACTGCATGTTCCATGTGATTTTGGGCTGCACTCCAATCAAGCACAATTGTATAACCTTTAAAATTATCCATCATGCAGGCTGTGTTATCTATTTGTGGTTTTATTTTTTGTCGTCTATTGTCTGCCTTTAACTACCAAAGATTTTGGGCCCCATGAAAGCATATTATTTTGGGCCCCCAACCCAGATGAATCGGATTATGTTCCAAATTTTTTAGGGCCACAGTCACTCAGGGGCCCCTGGAATCATCCTAACTTTCCCCTGCCTTACGGCGCCCCTGCTGCTACTTATTGCTATTGTACAGTGACCTTGATTAACCCGAAAGGCACCTATAAATAAAATGCATTATTATTATTATAATAGAAATCCACCTTTACCATCTGCTTTCATGAGCTGCTACTTGCCTGGCTTTCCCGGTGGCCCTGGCCCCCATATACCGTAGAAACCTCTGCCTGTGGGGAGAGCACAGAGTAAGACAAAGGCGGCACAGTTTGCCTTCACTGCTTTTGGCTTCTCTTTTGACTGAAACAGCACCACAGTGTGTTTGATGGAAAACCGCGTGGATGACCCGTGTCTTACCTGTGTCTCCTTTTGGTCCTGGAGGACCTGGTATCCCATCACGCCCCTGACTTCCCTTCATTCCAGGAGGGCCTGGGACTCCAGGAATGCCAGGTTGTCCTTGATCATGATGCAGAGTTTAGACAGACTGTCAGTCTGCTATATTTTACCTCATTCCTCCAGATCCCATTATTGAAATGTACCCTAATGATGCATCAGAAAGCCTTATACACTCACCTAAAGGATTATTAGGAACACCATACTAATGCGGTGTTTGACCCCCTTTTGCCTTCAGAACTGCCTTAATTCTACGTGGCATTGATTCAACAAGATGCTGAAAGCATTCTTTAGAAATGTTGCCCCATATTGATAGGATAGCATCTTGCAGTTGATGGAGATTTGTGGGATGCACATCCAGGGCACGAAGCTC
>JAODLC010000047.1:13971653-14014435 GCA_026781145.1 Hippopotamyrus pictus
ACTTGAGTACATATTTTGCAGGATATTTGTACTTTTACTTAAGTACTAAGCTTCAGTACTTCCTCCACCACTGCCTGGGAGATGGGGTTCCTGTAAGCCTGAGGTATATGTTTGTGTGTGGGCGTGTGTGTCACACTCGCCTGGTACGCCCAAAAAGCCTGGAGCTCCAGAGGGACCAACATTGCCTGGACTTCCCAGAACTCCTTTGGCACCTGGATCACCTCTGATTCCTGAATACATGCAAACCCAATACGGTCAATATTTATCCACGCACATCATTGTAAGGACTTGACACTGACTCGTAGTTCCAAGAAATCAAGGGCATGTCATTGCTGTCCACTTTTTGACAAATGTGACTTTTTAATGTAGAAGCAATATGCCCATTCTTCTCTTTTTAATGATAGGATCAGCCATCTAATTGAACAATGAGAAGTCAGAAGAAAGTCTGTGTGAGATACGACAGTGTTTTTGTTTGCACAAGTTAAAAATCATGCATTCATGATGTATGGATTACCTTACATTACGTACTATCAACTTGACGTTGATAGCCGGTAAAACAGTAAGACAAAGTTCTGATTATATCCATACATTTAAACTAGCTGTCGATAACCTACCAAGTTCTTGGAATATAGCGAACAGGCAGATGAGGCTCAAACTAAACATCGGAAAACATGTTAAGAAAATCACGTAATTCCACGTTCCCTGACAACAATCCTCGTAAGTCCATTGAAAACAGTAAACCGTTCACTGATGGCTGTGTAAGGATGTTTTAGTAATGGATGTGCAAAGACGCTGATGTTTTAGAAGAGTGGTTAACGCTAAAAAGGACATTTTTCCTAATAGAAACATTCAAAGGAAATCTATATTTTGAGGTTTGTACACAGTGCAATACACACAGTCTCACAAACGCACATGCATTCAGTTAATGTTTATGTGTGTACTTGTGGGGAGGGGGGCATACCAGGAGACACTCTTCCTGGGGGCCCATTCTTTCCTTTGGGTCCTTGGATCCCTGGTATTCCTGGATCCCCCTTTGGTCCAGGAGCATCCACAGGTCCTATCAGAAATCCAAAACTCGGCATACAACACATCACCCAAAGACAGCAGCCTACCTGTGGTCTTTACATTCTGACCTGGAGGTCCAGCGTCCCCTGGGGGCCCAGTGTATGGATGACCTGGGGGTCCAGGAGAACCAGGATCCCCATCTAGGCCAACTGCACCATTGGAACCTTTATGACCATTAAAGCCTGAAGATCCTGTCAAGAATAACAAACTTCAGAATCATCATAATTTTCTGTGTATAAATGAATATACAGTACTGTGCAAAGGTCTTAGGGAGCCACAGAAAATGATGTTTAAATGATCTTCAAGACCAGGATACTATGTATGTCTAAGCATTGGCAGCTTAGACATTCAAAAACCTCTATAAAAGTTACCCCAGTATTTGCAGCAAGTGTCTTTTGACTCAAGCTTTTAAGCATCATACTATGCTTGGCTTAATTTCTCATTGGGTTATTTAACTGATTAAGTTAATTAATTAATTAACTGGTGGAAAAACTGAACAAACATACGGAACAGCTGAAATGTCCCTAAAGAGAGCTTTAGGAACTAAAGCGCTGTTCATCTAGCTGTCCAACAACGATTCAGTAACTTTTTTTTTTGTTACTGTTAACTTGAATACGTTCTAATGATATATTGTGTTTTTTATTTTCCCGATCAAATATACATTTACTACCCAGATAAATTTTAAATTAGTTTAAACGTTTCCTTTGACTACCTAAGACTTTGCACAGTACTATAGGTATAAAGTGGTCCCCCCTGTATTCGTAGGTGATACATTCCAAGACCTACCCTGGACAGCCAAAACCACAGATAATAATGAATAATCCATGAACCCATATACAGTGGTACCTTGACCCACAAACTTAATTCGTTCGAGAACTCAGTTTGCGACCCGAAAAGTTTGCGACCTGAATAAATTTTTCCCATTTAAAATAATGTAAATACAAATAATTTGTTCAAACCTCAGAAACACTGAATTTTTTATTTTTTTATTTTTTAATGTAAATAATATAGAATATAGACCTAAATTAAAATAACCTTAATTATACGCAAATAATGCTAAATTAAATAAAACAGTACAACTGAGCAAACGCTTGTTGGTGGGCTGGTCGCTCGAAAGACGCCAAAACACGGAAAAGAACCACAAAACATCCCCCCAAAAAACTAAACAATTAACATTAAAAAACTGAGCAACAGCCAAAAACAATACAGTAATTTTGAAAATGTGATTTTTTTTTTATTATACTGTACATTATTTTTATATGGCTAAAATTTTTATGTACATTTCGTGATGCCACGCGTTGTATGGCGAAGAACTTCTTTGTTTGTACTGTAAACAAACAATATGCAGTTGCCACTATGTGTGAATGGAGAATAGGAGAGATAAATAGGAGTTACTTAATAATTCATGTTATTTCATTGGACCCTTTTGGGGGATGTTTGTGTGTTTGCAGCCTGAAAGACGGTTCGCGGTCCAGTGCAAAAAATCTTTTGAATATCTGGTTCATAACCTGATTTGTTTGTGAACAGGACTGTTCGTGGGTCACGATACCATGGTATACCATGATTTTCACGTGCATAGATATGATAAAGTTTATTTGATAAATTACGCACAAAAAGACATTACCAACATTAAATGCAGTAATGATAAAGTACGTTGTACATTATTTTACAGTACTGTGCAGTACTGTGCTCTCTCCATTGAAAGAGATTCCAAGGTTTTACCTTAATTCTCAAGGGATGATAAAGCGAAAAATGAAAAACTATCATGTACAAAGGGATGACAGAGCAATTAAAATAATGTTTTAATAACTCTCAAAGGACAAAGGAGCAATGAAAAAACATACCGTAACACACTTAATATTTTTTTTCCGGACTGCAGTGAATTGCGGGTAACAGACACCACGGATGCGGGGGGACTACTGTATATAGAGAGACTGCTGCAGAAAGAGGGACTGGTGTGATACTTGTAATTGTACTTGTGATACTGGGGTGGTTATAGAGCCATACCTTTTGGCCCAGGTGCTCCTTTTGGCCCAGGTTGACCATCTGGCCCATAGCCTGGTGTCCCCGGTGGACCTGGTTCTCCACTGCAGCCTGTGGATCCAGGTTCAGTCCCCCAGGATTACAAATTAAACACAGCCTTCACAATCCCCTGGAATCCAGGGTAGGTATTGAGTAACATGTTATACTAATCTGGTGTTTCTGATTGGAAGTTACCTGCAAGCCCAGGTAGACCGTCAAGCCCTCTGGACCCATTCAAGCCTGGGGGTCCTGGGTTCCCGGGTATGGAGGAGCCTGGAGGTCCAGCAGGCCCTGGGGGACCTGGCTGTCTAGGGCTAGAAGGACCTGGATCTCCTTTCAACCCCTTCATCCCTTTCTGACCTTCATCATCAGAGACAGACAGAGCATGGCTACCTTCACTGTTACAATGGCTAAATTATATACTTTGTGCTAGATCACAATAACCCTGCAAACCTGACCTGGGCCCTGTTTCAGAAAGCATGATTTTTTTGCTTAGCTGGATAACTTAGATTTAAGGTAGTGAATGAAGGTAAGTGAACAAAGATAAAGTTCATTTAATCTGGGGTACCTTAAATTCAACAAGCTATCCAGATAAACAAGAAATCCTGCTTTCTGAAACTGGCCCCAGGAATAGACATCATTAGAAGTTAGAGGATAACTTAATCACAAAAATTTAAAATTTTCTCAAGATGACAGCAACATTTGGCCAAGTCAAGTTTATTTATATAGCACAATTTAGATGCAAGGCATTTCAAAGTGCTTTACCCAAGCACAGGGATATATTAAAATAGAAGACATTAAAATTGCATTAAAAGAACAATAAGTCAGAATAAGAAGTTACAGTGGCAATGTAAGAATAAACTCCTGCTGATTTAATTTATTGAAAAACTGCAGCAAACTAATATATGACTGCAACTTTATTGTATAGATTATATATGTAAATGAGTTTGAGAGAGATCATAGGTATAGTGTGTTTATCATGTCACCAAGGAAAATGCCACGCGTTGGATGAAGTGGTGTACAGCACACTGCTACTGGATTCTGGAGCAGTGGAAATGTGTTCTGTTGAGTGATGAATCATAGTTCTCTGACTGGTATCATGGGTGTGTCTGGGTTTGACAGATGCCAAGAAAGCGTGACCTATCTGATTGCATTGTGCCAACTGTAAAGTTTTGTAGAGGAGGGCTAATGGTATGGGACTGTTTTTCATGGATTGGGTGCCTTAGTTCCAGTAAAGGGAACTCTCAATGCTTGAGCATACCAAGACATTTTGGATAGTTCTACGTTTCCAACTTTGTGGGAACAGTTTGGGGTAGGCCCTTTTCTGTTCCAGCATGATTGTGCCCCAGTACACAAAGCAAGGTCCATAAAGACACAGTTGGGCAAGTTTGATGTGGAAGAACTTGACCGGCTTGCACAGAACCCGGACCTCAACCCCTTGGAATACCCTTGGGATGAACTACAATGGAGATAGTGAGCCAGGCCCTCATGTCCAACGTCAGTGCCTGACCTCGCAAATGTTCTGGAAGAGAGGCCAAAAATTCCCACAGAGACTCCAAAAATCTTGTGGAAAGCCTTCCCCGAAGCTGTTATAGCTGCACAGGTGCATACTAACTCCATATTTACTGTAGGCCTATGGATTTAGAATGGGATGTCATGTAGATATAATGACCAGGTGTCACAATACTTTTGTTCATAATGTTTACCACAACAGTTTTTCATTGTTCACTGTAATGGCAGCCAGTTCTATCTAATAATTGCATAAAAGATGCATCATGGCTAGATGCTTAGCATGCTATTGGCATGTGAAGTATGCACTTACAGCTATAGTTAACATACCTGGGTGGCCAGGCATTCCCATCAGTCCTGGAGAACCATCCTTCCCTGGTAGACCACCCTGCTCTGGAGGCCCTGGCACACCCTGTGGTCCAACTGAGCCTTTCACCCCTGGAGAGTCATAGAAAAACCGGAAATCATCACGTGTGTGTGTGTGTGTGTGTGTGTGTGTGTGTGCGGTCCAGGTATACATTACATTGTGGGGACCAAATGTCCCCAAAATGTGATTGCAAACCTTCTATTTTGACATTATGGTGACCAATTTTTTTGGTCCCAGAGGGGGAAATTCAATTTTCTAAAAATCTGTAACTGTAATAAAAAAACTGAAAATGCCAAAAGATGTATGTGTATTTTGTTTGGTTACTCATGGTTAAGGTTCGGGCTGGGTAGGGATTAAGGTCATCATGTTGGCACTAGAGTGTATGTGAGTGTGTAAATGGGTATATGAGTGAACGTTACCTTTCACCCCCTGTGATCTTGCATGTCCTGGGGCTCCAGCAGGTCCAGTCAAGCCCTGAAGGCCCATATCACCTGGGGGCCCTATATCCCCATTGCTGCCAGCTGGTCCCTGGGGACCTGGCCAACCTGGGAGTCCATACCCTATATCACCCTAGGGATAGATCCCACTCATGGTTAACCCTACGTCATCCTGGGGAGAGATCCCACCCATGGTTAACCCTACGTCATCCTGGGGAGAGATCCCACCTATAGTTAACCCTAAATCACAAAATAGAATAGCTTTTGAGGGATACATGCAAACCTTTGACCCTGGAGGCCCTTGAAAACCAGGAGCTCCTGGTTGTCCCAGTAAGCCAATTCCTGGAATGCCTGCCTTGCCAGGTGTGCCTTCCTCACCTGCATGTAGATACAGGAGGTTAGTGAGTCGGTCCACAGACATCAACCCAAAGATGATGATATTAGGTGCTAGCCTATTTGTGAATTACTGCAATATGTGTGATGTCTTTCTTACCTTTTACTCCTGGGACACCAGGATATTGTACTGATAACATTCTTCCCTTTTCCCCCTTAGTGCCAGGTAGCCCTGGATCTCCAGTGGGACCCCAGTGCCCTTGGGCTCCTGTGATGTCATGGACAATTCAATCCAGTTTTTGTGTCTTTTTAAGAGATCATGCACTACAACAGTTATACTGCCATTCCCTCATTCACCTGGCAAACCAGGTATTCCAGGTAGACCTTTGAAGCCTGGAGGACCTGGATATCCTTGGCTGATGTTAATTCTGTTTGGTTCCCCTCTCACTCCTAAACAGAAGGTAGTATTAGCACCGGGGTCATGTGACATATGCACTGGTGCCTAATTGAGGTGGAGGTGTGACTGACTTACTATACTCATTGCTCTCATGTGGAGTTGTGTGTGTTTCATATGTTTTTCTTTTTATTTGCATATGTACTGTCTCAGTTGGGCTGTTGTCAGGTTGGAGATGTTCACAGGTGGAGCTGATGGTCATTCTTACCTGGCACTCCTGGTAGTCCTGGAGGACCATCTTCCCCTGAACTTCCATTCTGCCCTGGATAACCTTGCAGTCCAACCTCTGGGGGACCCAAATCGCCTTCTTTTCCCATTGGTCCATGAGTGCCAGGCCTTCCTGGAAGTCCCCGTTGCCCCTTTGGACCCGGCCGTGCGACCTGCAAACACACAATTATATCATGCAGCCTTGTAATTACTGTATGGTTTTATACAACAGTATTATGTTGGGAGACGTTTGTATGTTGGATCATACAGAATCATTTTTTGAATATTTATAGGGAGGACTGGGGTTATTTACCAAGTTACCCTTGGGCCCTGGCAGACCCTTGCTCCCTGGTTGACCTGGTACCCCCTGTTTGCCATGTGGCCCACATGTTCCTGGGAGTCCTGGAAGTCCTCTGTCCCCTTTCAGTCCAAATCCAGGTTCAACGTCATCATCTCCCTTACATCCCTGTGGGCCTGGATAACCCATAATCCCCTGCGGGCCCTAAGACGAGTACAGAGATAATGGCAGGGGAGCCATGACTGACTTGCTTTCTTGTTCTTGACATGAATGCTAAGTGTTAAATGCTAGATGGATGTGTGGTTGCGGGCTCCGGAAAGAACACTATTTAAGAAAGAGGTTGTCTGGCAGAAGAACCATGGACCATCTCAGGTGAGTTTACCTGCAGTCCATGGGACCCTGGGACTCCCTTAACTCCTTTAACTCCCTTTAGTCCTAGATGACCATTAATTCCTGGAGAAACATAGACAGTGCTGGGTCCAGAACATAATCACTAAATGTGTAGTTGGAATCAGTGTTATTTTTGGCTTATTTTTCTGGAAATTGAATGTAAGAGTAATTAAATGTAAAACAAAAACAGTTACCTGGAAGTCCAGCAGGGCCAGGAGCTCCATGAAGGCCAAATATCGTTGTCTTTAAATCACATCTGCATAGTTCACCGACCTGTCCTATACAGCAAAATGGAACCATCTAGTTGTACTCATATTAGTGACACAGTAAAACATCATACATAAGACACAAACCTGGTGATCCTGAGTCTCCTGGCATTCCTGGGAGGCCGATCATACCCTTGATCCCTGGGGGTCCTTGTTGGCCGTCCTGGAAGCCTTTGCAATAGAAGCATCCACCATTAAGATGAGTTGTTACAAGCAAAGATAACTGTTTGACTATCCCTAATGACCAGGTTGTCAATTATGATTGCCTGTGATATGGGTAATAGGTTGTTCATTGATGAGTAAGACACCATCATCCACTTATTTATATAACGGCAGAGAGTATTAGCTGAATGGCTACCAGTACATTCAACAAGCCCTGGTTGGCCGGGATCTCCTGGTTCTCCAGGTGCTCCTGGATCTCCATCTCTCCCTGGACTGCCTTGAATGGGGACACCAGGTTCACCCTTATCTCCATTGGGGCCCAGCCTGCCTGGAGGCCCAGGTGGACCTGGAGGGCCTGGAACAGAAAGCAGACCTGCAAAAAGAGATGGAGGAAACATTGATGTACACCTTTCTCTCTGAAAACCCCAAAGACATATACAAATTCATATCTTGGTTCACAAATGTGTTTCATTTTTACTTTTCAAAATACAGGTCCTTTGACTTGAATGCCTCTCAGGGCACAGATGGGTTGATACTTTATTGGTTCATACATATGTGTTTATGTGAACATACGAGAGTGCTATTTGTAAAAGTGAGTGCATATTTCTTTATATTCAAATCTATTTCAAATCTAACAGATTTGTGATCACAGCACCTGGGAGTCCTGGAGATCCAGGCGGGCCAGTGCAACCTGAAACATAAGGCAAAGTCCTCATGCCCAAGTTCTTCAGGTGTGGCAGACAGGCATGGAGAGGAGTCCAGTAATAATACCTGGGCTGCCAGGAAGGCCTTGCTGACCTGGTGCACCAGGCAATCCGGGCTGTCCTTTGAGGGCTCTGTCAAGTACTACCTTCTGTTTAAGCAGAGATTGAAGGGTAAAGCTTTACATTAACTGTACCTTAAAAATGCCTTTATAAGGCATTAATAGAACATTCAGAGACAATGGTTCTCGACCGGCAAATAGTGGATTGCCCTCTTCTGGTGGGGGATGTGGTACTGCCTCAAGCAGAGGAGTTTAATATCTCAGGGTCTTGTTCACAAGTGCGGGAAAAAGGGAGCGGGAGATCGACAGATGGATCGGTGCAGCCTCGGCAGTAATAAGGACATAGTATCATTCTGTTTTGGTGAAGAGGGAGCTGAGCCAGAAGGCAAAGCTCTCAATTTACCAGTCGATCTATGTTCCTACCCTCGCCTATGGTCACAAGATCTCTGTAACGATCGAAAGAATGAGATCGCGGATACAAGCGGCCGAAATGAGTTTCCTCTCCAGGGTGCCTGGGCTCAGCTTTAGAGATAGGGCGAGGAGCTCGGACATTTGGGAGGGTTTCAAAGTAGAGTCCCTGCTTCTCCACATTGAAAGGAGCCAGTTGAGGTGGTTCAGGCATCTATCTAGGTTGCCTCCTGGATGGCTCCCTAGGGAGGTGTTTGGGGCATGTCCAACCGGGAGGAGGTCCCGGGGCAGACCAAGTCACGCTGGAGAGATTATATCTTTCGGCTGGCCTGGGAACACCGTGGTATTCCCCTGGAGGAGCTGGCTGGTGAGAGGAAGGTCTGGGCATGCCCCTGCGACCCGATCCCAGATACGCAGCAGAAAATGGATGGATGGATGAGGAGAGGTAAGGAGAATGTACTCATTTCAGCGTGTTGCTGCGCTCACCACATGACAAACCACCTCAGGCATGAGAACCTATGTGCAGCCATGTGGCAGGCGATACCTCAGCACCACACTAGTCCAAATGGACCGGTGTGAGTTTTTTCCGGTGGATGGCGTACCAATCCTGCCACCAACCCCCAAGTCCTTCCTTCCTTACAGGGTTGGATGTAGATTAACGTCATATGCAGGATGGATGGATGAATAAATCATCGTGTATACTGCTTGAACAGTAAATAAGCATCTCTTTGGGTTTATGCCGCTGTTGCTCTCCAAACCTGGCAACCCCGAGTTGACCCTTCTGCAGTACAAAACTGAAGTGAGTCAGGTATGGCTCGGTTTCTGAATGCCAGTGGAAAAGTGCCGTAGAGCAGTTGCAGTGGTACTACTCACATCTCCTGGGTCACCTCTTGGGCCCTGATTGCCTTTCTGCCCCTGTAGGCTCACAGAGGGACAGTGTTATACACAAAATCAAACACACATACATATACACAGAGTGTGAGCACAAGGCAGCAGGATGGGCAGCCTTGCATCAGACACATCAAAGAAAATAAGGCACAGCGGCCCCTGACCTTCAGGCCTGATTCCCCTGGGAATCCTTGAAAGCCACTATCTCCTCTGTTTCCCTACAGGACCACAATGAACACAATCAGTTCTATTTCAATGGAAAACTGAAACACCTCAGTGATGGGCAGCTGACAGGACTGTTAGTTCAGGGAGGTTACTGACAGGGCTGAGAGCTCTGTGTGCTGACTGACAGCTCTACAGTATGTAGTGACTGACAGCTCTGTGTAGTGACCGGCGACTCTGCTTAGTGCCTGAAAGGACTGATAGCTCAGTGAGGTGACTGATAGCTTTGTGTGGTGACTGATAGTACTGATAGGTCAATGAGGTGACTGACAGCTCTGTGTGTGACTGGCAGTTCTGTGTGCTGACTGACAGCTCTTTGTGGTGACTGACAGCTCTGTGATGTGACTGAGAGTCATGTGAGGTGACTGACAACTCTGTGTGCTGACTGACAGCTCTGTGTGGTGACTGACAGCTCTGTATGTTGACTGTCAGCTCTCTCTTGTGACTGACAGCTCTGTGATGTGACTGAGAGTCATGTGAGGTGACTGACAGCTCTATGAGGAGACCATTATAGGTTAATGAATCTTGTCTCCTCCTAATCCATATTTAATCTTGTAATGGTTGTAGGCCAAACATCACCAAGTATGCATTACCTGATTGCCAAGGTCTCCAAGGCTGCCATCCTTCCCAGGTTTTCCCTGAAGAAGAAATTTCACTTCAAGCATGAAGTTCTCTACCGTGCTGTGCAAGCTCGTGGTGACATGGTGAGTGGCTCATTCCCACACCTCGCTCAGCCTAAAGCCTCAGTTCATGTGTAACTAAGCAGGTTGGCCCTTTGTGTCTGTGTGCGTCTTTCACCCGCCCAAAATGCTTCCGAGGTGCTGAATTAATGGCTGACTCTGTGCTCTGACCTAAAGTTTCTCTCTCACCTGTACACAGTACTATGCAAAAATCCAAGGCAGTCAAAGTAAATGATCTTCATGTTGGTATAAAACTAAAGGATCATGCCTGACAAAGTGTGGCTGCTTAGCCATTTTGAAACCTCTCCTAAAGTCTTGGATGTGCACCAACCATCCAAAAGGTATTTTTTGACTCAGCCATTACCCAACCTTGTTTGGCTAATCGATACCTCACTGAGACATTTAACTAATTAAATTAATTAATTGAACTGGTGGTGAATGGCTGAGGTACCCCTGAGGAGAGGTTTGGGAACTGAAGCGATGTTCTTCTAGCCATCCAACAAGACATGAGAAGCTTTTTGGAGAACAGAAGGATCTCTTGTTAGGTTTTTATTATGTTACTCTTAATTTGCTGTCCTAATGTTAAATTGTATTTTTACATATATTTTACATATAATTGCGTAAATATTTTATTATGTTTTTAAATAATTTGAGGTAATACACAAATACTACCCAGATAAATAGCTTTAAACAATTTGACACGGGGCCAAAGCAGAGTATTGTTTATGTGTATGTGTCTCAAAACAGAGCAAGATGGCATCAGTAAGAAGAAGCAATCCAATGTACCTATACTCATTTTGCATACTTTTACATGCATGCATCTCATCCTGTTCATAGGCAAATGTACCTCAGCTCCCGGTTTCCCCTCGTCCCCCTTTGTGCCCTTATGTCCTGCATTTCCCGGACGACCCTACGAAAGTGAAGCACGCCGCACTTCAAAAGTTAAACATACATACCGTCATGCAGCATGTTCACGTTGGTGAATTACAGCACACTTGCTGAAGTCTTCCGTGTGACGATTATCATAATTTGAGCAGTTTATTCCAGTTTATAAACTGCATTATGCATGTACATTTTGTATATCTATCAAAAAATATTTGCAGACATTGTGATTCGTCATGTCAGGGATATAAAAAGATTAAGCACTGAAGCACAAGTAATTAATTATTCATAGCTTGGCTCTGGAATATTCTGCAGCTTTAATGTTCCAAATGTACTTACGGGTGACCCTGGATCGCCCTTTTCACCTATATCACCCGGGTCCCCCTGCGATGACAGAGGTCAGTGAAGGTCAGTCTGCAGAAACCACTCCCACTATGAATTAACTCCACCCACAATAATCTAATCATTCCCACTCTCCCTGTGTTTACCCGGCCTTACAGCCATAGGTCTTCATACCTGTAGGTCTTCGAAGCCTGTTGCATACAGTTTAATTCCTTTCCTCCCAGGAATTCCTGGAGGTCCTGGTTCCCCCTGTAAATAGGTTCATAGGAAGTGATGCATAGCGCTGTCCAGCCTGGTCCATAACCAAGGTGGTGCAGGATTGGGCAGGGACTCCAATTGCCTCTCTGGCTCAAATCTCAACTGTCATTTCCCACCTTTTGGCCTCGAGGTCCTGTGATACCCGAACCTCTCCCTTCCAGACCCTGAACAGAGACATAGAGGTTAGACACATCTCACAGACTGTCACATCCACACATCTTTATGCAGAAACTAAAGATACAGGATCAGCAGAGTCAGTGGTAGTAAGCTTACCTTTACTCCTGGGGCACCGGGAAGCCCCGGTGGTCCCTGGAATATAGGAACATATAGCATCAAGCACGCCATCACCTTCTGTCACACTGACAGTTAATCTAAGGCTGGCACTGTAGGGTGCATGTTTTGTGTTGCATGGCATAAATTACTGCGTCTGATCAGCACTCACGAGTATGCCCATCAGCCCTGAGGGTCCAGGGGGTCCGGGAGCCCCCGGTTGTCCTGTTTGGCCCTGAAAACCAGGCCAGAGGGTTTGTCTGAAACTACTTGACCGGATAAGTTTTCTTTTCAGAGAATAACAGTTGGATATAAGAAATGATGAGCTGGAGGTGAGAAAATGGGAGAGACAGTAGCAGGAGGGACGTCTCGGATGACAGGAGTTAAAGCTGTCCTCACCTTAGCACCATAACTACCTGGAGCGCCACGCTGACCTTTCTCTTCAACGGAGGATAAGTAGGAGTCCCCCTGTAGGGACATCCGGCGAGATAATGCACACGTATGCACACTTATGCACACGTATGCACACCTGTATCTGTGGGAAGCCTACTGGCTCCCATTGTACTTCAATTTCGAAACTCCAAACCTCAAAAGCGTAAAAAAAAACGGACAACGGAAGTATCCATGAAAACGGATCAAAAATATCCAGCCTAAATACATCCACATGCACAGTCACAAAGGCATGGTCACAAATACAGCTCATGTCACAGTCACTTTAAAAAACATGAAACATTTGTCTTATATTCTGTACCCCTAATGAGGATACGGAGTTGAAAGATGGATGGATGGATGGATGGATGGATGAATTATTGTTTTCATGAACCCACCTTGGGACCCGGCTGCCCTGGACGACCCTTAAAAAACACAATCATGAGAATTAACATGGTAAACATTTCAACATTATGTACTGTAATGCGGTTAATATACCCTGTATTCTTAGCAACAAGGTTATGTTTTCTGAATGAACATGTTTACTTGTACCTCCATCTACACCAAAGAGGAATACAAAGAACAATGACAGGTGGATAGAAAGATCCAATACAAGTCTTACAGGCATTCCGTCACGCCCAGGATCACCATGAGGTCCTGGACGGCCTCTTTCCCCCTGGAGACAAATATCTATTACCGCATGAATGCATATATTCCCAGTTCTCTTATTGTGTGTATATAAATGCCTTTGAGGTAGTTCACGCAGGCTATCAGGATAGTGCACAAAGCACGATGCACTGTTCCTACTTTCATGCCGTCACATCCGGGGTGGCCTGGTTCTCCACGGGGACCCTGTACTCCTGGCAAACCCTACAAACAAATATATCGCCACTATGTAAAATCATATAATAATAATAATAATAATAATAATAATAATAATAATAAGAAGAAGAAGAAGAAGAAGAAGAAGAAGAAGAAGAAGAAGAGGAAGAGGAATGGCACAAGAACAAAATCAAATGCAAGTTTGCATCAACGACATAAAGAATAGCATGGTAATTTTTAAAAAATCTTGAATTAATCATCTTAAACAAAATGGGGGGGTGCTGGGGCCTGTACCACGAAGCGGGGTTACTGGCTTATTGGGGTAACTTGTCGGATTTAAGGTACCACAGTTTAAATGGGCTTCATATTCGTTCACTTACATTTTGCCCAGACCACCTTAAGTCTGACAAGTTACCCCAATAAGCCAGTAACCCCGCTTCGTAGTACAGACCACTGGTTGCAAATAAATGTTTTGGATGAATTTAAGGTAAATCACCATAAAACTGACAGATTTTTATAACAGTAAAGAAAAAGGTGACAAGCTAGTGCTGCTCTGTGAGCACCTGTGAGTGTGTGTGTGTGTGTATATGTGTGTGTGTGTGTGTGTATATGTGTATATATATATATATATATAGGCGTTAACATTCTTTACAGGCATGAGGGCTTGAGCTCTTGGGACGTCTTCTCAGCACCCCCTAGTGTTCAGCCACAGGTACATTCATTGAATGACAGCAACGTTAAAGCTTCTAGGAAGTGCACACAATGTAAAGCAATAGCAGGAGGTTCTTACTGGCAATCCTGGAGTCCCCATATGTCCTGGATCTCCATTAATTCCCTGAGACAGAACAATAACTTCATAATAAATGGTGGATATTTCCCCAAGTAAGACCCCAAAAATCCTGCTTCTGGACCTTCCAGAGTCAGATGCATACTGGGAACTTAATATTATCTGGTACCAGGAACAGACACAGGCCACAAAATAACCAAATCTACTAGTCATCAAACTGCTGTTATGACAGGATTTATTTCGCTCTCCATCCATCCATCCATCAATGGATGCAGGGTATTTGGTTGTTTTGGTTGTTGGTCTGTATTGCTATTCAGCTGCTTAAGGCATTGATTACTACACACTGTATATACTGGTGATAAATATTAAACAAAGTATATTAACTGAATAACCAGGCTACATACAGTAAGCAGGGTGATAAGATTATGCAGCCAGTGACATTAATCTCACCCTGCTGCCTTTGGGTCCTTGATCTCCAGGCTGACCGATGTGGCCCTAGAGGAGAAGCCAACAACCAAGTGGGTGCTGTAGATTCCGGGGTTTGTATCACATCATACACCAAAGCTGTACACATGTACATTGTAATATGATACATGTAGACAGTGCTCACATGAGATGGTTTAATACCTTTAGGCCGGGTGGTCCTGGGTGGCCTTCTTTACCTGGAAAACCAACCAAACCAGGAGGGCCGTCGATACCAGGGTATCCTTTCTCACCCTACGTGGACAGAGACAGGTCAGCTCCCCTTTCATTCTCTGAAGATCTCAGCAGGGTATTTCTCCAAAAGAGGAGACATTTGTGAATAGACGTAAACCTCACAAATCAGAATCAGAAAACTGGATTGATGGTGGCATGAAATAAGATGATTCTGAAACATTGAGCCCTATTCATTCTAACTGGCATTTGAGACCCAATTAGGTCCACATTCTTCATAATGTTCTGTGTATCAGTATTTCCGTAACCTGCAGTTATTGTTAAACAGCAGGGTGCAGTCACATGCTCTATCACAATCTTACCCTACCTTGTTGCCTTTGACTTGGTCACAGTGACATCTGGGCTTCCCGTTACACACGCAAACCTAGAAACACGTCAAAACAATATTTCAGAAAAGCAGACGGTCTCCACCCACATGAGACCTTTGGTTATAGATAAAGCAGTTTGTTTTGAGAAGTGCTGTTCAGAGGTGCGGTAGGAATGAACACCAGGAGTCAAACCTTTCCCTTTCCCCAAACACACTTGATAAAGACTGAGAGAATAGCCTGCCTCAGCCTGGTCACTGGGAGCATTTCCGAATGCAGCGTAGAGCTGGTTAGGAGAGAAATATACTGAACAGTCCCACAAACCATTTAGAACCACCACAACTATCCCCAACACGGGTGGAGACAGCAGAATCACTCAAGGAACCAGTCCAGATCACGTCCTGAATTTACCCCAGCAATAGTTGAAAACAAAAGAATTGTTCGATCTTCTGCACAGAGATGAGGCAAACGTCAGTACCGCAAAAAAATAAAAAACAGATGAACCAGAATTTCTTCTGTTCTCCAAATACTTGCTGACACCTCATTGGACAGCTAGGTGAACCTGATTCAGTTCCCAAACTTCTCCTCAGAGGCACCTCAGCTGTCGCATGTATTTGTTAGATCTCACCACCGGCTCACGAATGAGCCTAATTAGTTAAATAACTCAATGAGGTATTGATTAAAAATGCACGGTGGGGTGGTGCTCGAGTCAAAAAAGACATCAGCGTATTGGATGGTTGCTAGAAACACTGGGATGACTTTATGAGAGGTTTTGAAATTATTAAGCCGACACACTTGACAAACAGATATCACTGACTTTTTCACAGTAATGCATGACATGCCGGATCAGTGTAGTCAGCTTTGTAGAAATGTGGAAGAACTCTGAAGACGAGGATTTTTTGGCCTGGTCAGACAGTGCAGCTATATCGTTCGGGACTGAATCCGGGTCACATGATTTCTTGCCTTTCAAACATATATTGCTTCAGAGCGCAAAATCCTTAGCATTGTTCCTTGTACTGTTTATACGAATATCTGTTAACACAAAATTGCCTGTCATGGAGTGGAATTTCCCTCTTATATTGATGTGCAGTACTGTGCAAGAGTCTTGAGCCGCCAAAGAAAATGATGTTCAAATGATCTTCATGTTGGTGTAGAGCCATAGAATTATGTCCGTCAAAGGATCAAAGCCAGCTTAGTCGTATCAAAACCTCTGTATTTGCATCAACCATCCAATACACCCATGTATTTTTTGACTTGCCCACTAACACACCTCATATGGATGGATAATCAATACCTCATTGACTTTTGTTGACTAATCAAATTAATGAATTAAGTGAGCTGGGGGTGAAATTTAACAAGTAGATGGAATGGCTGAGGTGCCCCTGAGGAGAGGTTTGGGAACTGAAGTTCTGCGTTCATCTAGTCATCCAACCTTTTGGAGAACAGAAGAAATTCTTAGTTTTTATTGTTTTACTTTTACTTTGCATATGTTCTAATGTTAAATTGTTTATCTGAGCAAATATATTTACTACCCAGATAAACAGCATTAAACATTTTCTTTGACGGCCCTGGACTTTTGCACAGTACTTTACATTTATAGCACTTTTATTTGACAGGCTGCTTCCAGGCTCAAAATTTCTAAGACCGCAGTACACAAGAACAATGTGAAATGGGAGACAGTGGGAACGACCAGAAACCAGCCAGGTAGTGGGCAGAAGCGACTTTCTAATGCCAGAGACGACCGTCAACTTATCCAACAGTGCCTCATGAATCAGAGCCTGACATCTAGTGATCTTCAAAAGGAATGGGAAAGATTAAGTGCAGCTGTTAAGTGCACTGCTAGGACTGTTCATATCAGGCTCCTGGAAGCAGGACTGAAGACCCATAAAGCAAAAGGAAGAAGCCCTTCATTAATGAGAAACAGGGAAGAGCCAGACTGGAGTTTGCAAAAAAAAAAAAAAAAAAAAAAAAGATATTTTACACAGAAGCATACCCACAAATTGAGAAATGAGGGAAAATAAAAAATGTAGCTGTGGTCTCTTGTTTTTCCCTGAGCTGTAGATATTCTTTTGCATGTTGACATTCTATTATATTGAAGTATTCCCTTGCATACTGATGCACCCTGTAAACAGTCATCTTAGCACCACAGGGTGTGAGGAATAAAAAATCTGCGTGTTTGCATGCATGTCTAGGTGGGTTCCCCAGACACTGGTCCCTGGGTGCATTTTCCTCCTAAGGCCAGTCTGAGTGGCAGCTGCAGTTTTAATGCAGTGCTGCCCTCAGCACAGAACACACTGACACATGCAGCTTCCATGACTGAAGATGATGTAAACCAGGGTTCTTCAAATCTGGACCTCGATTCCAAATCCAGGCCTTGTTTTCAGTTCTCCCAGGTAGTTAGTTTAATAATTACTGATTCTGATTGGTCAGAGCCTTCATACCTGACTGACAGGTAAATGAAGGCTGGAAAACCAGCAGTGCTTGGACCTCGAGGACCGTGATTTGAATAACCCTGATGTAAAGAGTTTACTGGGCAGTCGAGGGAACATAAGCAGAAATCTGTAAAATGTTAGTGCATGCCCAGTGTCTGTCTACACACATCTGTATGCTTTAGGCTAAAAGCAGACTATTTCTGCACCTAAGGGTATGAGATTTTCTAAATAACCTTATATGCAAATGTCCTGTTGTACAAACCAACATTTATAAAAATGACAGTTTATCAATTAATGTCTAGCACCTCATCTTTTGTTGCCTAAAAGATAAAAAGAAACCAAACAGGACCTAGAGTTCAAGGTCTTGTGACAGGTTGCATAAGTGGTGACAGAAAAAGTCTTCTCTTATTTGTTTACTTAACATTTGTTTGATTGGACTATTTGCCACATCTACTGATGCTGGATAAACAACTGGAGTGACGTACCAAGACTTGTTCATCAATTTCCTACAATTTTTCATGAACTATCTTTCCTGTGGGTGCCTAATCCTCAATGAAGCTGACAGACACAGCAAATTCAAGTCACATTCACGCGACATCATGGTCTTTTGTATGGGCTACAAAGCAGTAAGTGATTCTCATCAGTTTGCAAGCACTAATCAGCGTATGCATTCTTTGCAAGGCTATTGCTGGAGATTCTGCACCCCATAAAAGCATATCATATTGGGCCCCCCAATCCAGTTATGTTACACATTTTTTAGGGCCCCCGTCACTCAGGGGTCCTTGAAGTCAACCTAATGTTCCCCACTTTTATGTCACCCCTGATTCTGTGTAGATATGACATTTAATTGGCTGCTGTGTAATTTACGTATGAGTAAAAAAATCATTTTTAACTTTTTTTTTTTTTAATTTTTAAAAATTAAATAATATAACAGTTGAACTGGAATGATTTTACTCATCTGCATTTGTGGACTTTGTATTTTAATATTAGGCCTATAACCACTTCCAGAAATCCCCAGCCTTACACCCCATACTACAGTGATTGCAGAAATATGACACGAGCAGATGAAAAAGAAGCCCAACGAATTCTTTCACCAAAATCTGCACTTCTTATGCCGGCTTGCGAGGTAATTCAGATAAAATAATTTCAATGTCAATATTTTCCTAATTTACGATTGAACGTGATCTGTGCCGAAAGCATTGTCAACTGAACCATGATGCTTACATCCTTCGCTGTAACGTTCCATAAAACCCCAAGGATCAGCAGAAGCGTCGCCCTCCGGGTCGCTGTCATGGACCGGATCCAGCGGGTCATCGCTGCTCCGTAACCGGGCTCTGACCTGCAAACCTAAGTAACTTTTAAGAGTAAACTGACGGCAGCAGGTGCGGAGATGCTCTCCCAGGTCTGGGCGCACAAGCCGCCAACTGTGCGTTTAGTGGGAATCTGGGAAGCTGCACAAGAAATATATGGGATTAATAGCAATGGAGGTCAAGCGAGAGCCGGGAAATGAAGCCGCGATGTGGGCGTATCTAACTTTATCCTCTATTCAGTATCCTGCGGAGATGCTGATTTCATCTCAAACGCACTGCTCAGAAAATTGTCCAGACACAGGTGTAACCTCTGCATTTCACAGTATATATGATGACACTGTCAGTTCCCTGGGAATCTTTTATGCAAAAGCGCTTCTCTCTCATTTCTCCCTGAATCTGTGGGCGAGCGACATTTTATAAAGGTGAGGGATTGCGTACAGTAGTGAGAGTCGATCGACAAAATAATCGTTTTGCAGACAAAAAAGAAGGAAATGCTCATTCTAAGTGTTGCGTTAATTTTAGATAGTAATTATAATTTCATGTGACTTTACTTATTGCAATACCCACCTCTACCTCACCTTTAAATGTATTTTTGTATGGATGTTTTCCATTTGCCGTAGGCGCTAAGTAGAATGATTTATTTTGCTATTATTTATTATTAAATGATTGTTATTATTATTATTAACTTTATTATTTATTTAATCTGTTCCAGTTTTAATATTAAAATACGTTATGCAGTGGCAGTTAAGTACTTTTCCAAAATTTCTGTTTGTCATTATTTTACAGTAATGAAGTCTTGATTGCTTATATTGAAACTGTTTATTTGTACAGCGCTTGAATTGAACCAACGGGGAAGTAAAAATTAAAGAGATCAGTAAGTAATCGTTATAAATTAATTTTATATTAATATGGTTGATAGATAATTTTTATCAGAAAGTTTGTCTAAGACCATTATCATTGTTAGCATTGTTCTTTGTTTCACTAGAAGTAACGTAAGTCTGTAGTCGGAACTTCATCAATATATAAATTAAGATTAACCGTTAGGATTTTAATTGCAGTAGATGGTCCTAATACTATGTAATGGTGAAAGTTCGACGATATTTACAGTATATCGGACTAAATTTTATAAGGGTTTAAAATCCTTAGACTAGAATCCCTTCTCCCTGTACTATACTTGTTATCACAAGCATTCGCTTAAGAGGCGGCTGAATTAAATCTCATCAATATTTTCTCATCTTAAATATTTATATATGTACTAGTGCAGCCTGCTGTTATTCTTTGATTAAAATAAGAGCGATGAGATGAGCGGGAAATCAGGAACCCTGCCTCGCTAACATTTAGTGCCCTAATTAGAGCTCTTCATCCAGTCTGCATGCAGTTTTTCATTAAATATCCTGCTTCCCGATTCCCAGGTGTGTCCCTCCTATAGTCTAGTCCTTGCTATAAAGCTCCCTAAAGCTCTAAGGCTATGATTATTTGTTAGGGCAGGGACCAGGCATCCACCATGAAGTAAGTGGTTAGGTCAAATTATTAATGCATAGTTGCTCTACAGCACCACAGACTGCCGTGTTGAGTATTGCTGAGCTGTGGGGATCCCAGATGAAGACTTCAATCATCTGCATCACCTACTCTTCCCTCTTTTTCTGGTAATTCTTTATGACATGGGGCTAGACACACAAAGCTTGCTTAAAAAAAGATTCAGCTGAGAGTGGTGGTGAGGTTCTGAGTGTGACTGAAGTTAGATATAAGTAGTGGGATTGAAGCAGGCAGTTGCCTAAATATGCATGCATACATAAATAGTCATCCATCCATCCATCCAGGGGAGAATCTAGCTATTAAAAAGATCAGGGGCTAAGTCAAGTTTACCTGGGGCTGACTTTCTTTTGCTTTTGAAGGAAGATTGGCATTGGGGATAAAATATTCTGGGCTATAGCCCCAAGTGATCAGACCTAACGATGCCCATGCATGCATGCATCCATCCATGCATCCATCCATCCATCCATCCATCCATCCATCCATCCATCTATGCATGCATCCATCCATCCATCCATCCATCCATCCATCCATCCATCCATCCATCCATCCATCCATCCATCCATCCATCCTTTTGTCCTGGTTAGGTTTGCAGGGTAGTGAAGCCTATCCTGGCCAGAAAACTGGGGTTCACCTTGGGTGTAATGCCAGTCTTCCACGGGGGTGCATCTACTACAGGAAATGAGACATGCGATTGCATGTCTTTGCACTGCGCGAGGAAGCCTACCTAACATGGGAAGAACATGCAAGCTTGACATGCACAGAGCAGAGATGCGATACGCACTCCTAAGCCTGGAGGTGTGAGGCCACACGCTGGGCCACCTGAACATTAATGTACATTAAACAAACAGCAACACAAAGACATGGTGGCCCCATAGACAGCACTCAAGTCTCCAGCTTCCTGAGCTGGGGAGTTGAATCCTGCTCTGCTTCTTCTGTCTTTCTGGAGTGAGTATATGTTTGCCCTATTTTGTATGGATTACATCCAGTTCCCTACAGCAGTCCAAAGACATGCAGCTAGGCTAACTGATGTGTCGCATTTCTGCAATGGACTGGCATGCATATATGTGTACAAACAGTACAGATGCATATACATATGTGAATATGGATAAACAGGGTTACAAAAATGAGGAGAAAAAAATGTAAATTGTTTATATACATTGTATTGTATATATTGTGAAGACAGAGACCTCTCTCTGTAAATTATTTGTATACATTGTATTGTATATATTGTGAAGACTTGGGAAATAGGGTCATTTGCTTGGACTTGTTTTCTCACTTTCTTGATTAATTGGGAGGGAGGGAAGTTTTGTTTCTCACATTCGCTTTGTTAAGAAGCTAATAGTTTGCACCGTTTTGTTTGTTATTTTGGCCTGGGGGGTTTGCCGAGGCCTTCTTAATGCTACGTTGTTTTAAGAAGGCTTCTGGGAACTCGCCTCTGGTCGGCTACTGAAGATGATATCCCCCTACTTCACAAATTCACAAAAAAAAAAAAAAATCAAGTAGATTAGTCTAATTATAACGGTGCTTCACAAATAAATCAAAGACAAAGTAAGAGGTGGTCTCTCTCTAGCTTTTTGTTGTACCTGTCCGTGGATCAGGATGTAACATTAGATGGGATGAAAAAGTCTCACAGCTTGCATATATTTTCTTCGTATGAATATATATTTTATAATTGTTCTTGCCATCACAGTATTTATGCATTATTGAAAGTTAAAGAACATTGCGTCTTCCAAACCATGGGACATATATTGTATATAAGAATGGATGTAAAAATTACTACAGGGCCAACCAAAATAGTGAATGGGGTCATTGTATGTAACAGTGTTGAAGCCACACTGTAGATCACGCCACACCATTCGGAGACTGGCGAGACTTCAATAGTAGAATTATCATTAAAATAAATTTCAATATATTTCATATCAATCATTCTACTTTTCAGGTGGAACATGCCACTTCTGATGGTCCGTGCAGTAAGTACCCAGTGCCTTTTCCTCAAACTAATAAAACCTGAAACAAATGCAGTTCATTATTGCTTGTACACTCTTTATTTGGGGGAGGGGCTTGGCAATATGCTGGGGAGGAATAAAAATGAATGACAGTCGTTTTTGGTAAACTGAAGCCAAAAATGAACGAGGTTGAATGAGGATTTAGGAAGGGCTGTGGTTGCATAACTTCCCTCGCACTGCAGGAACGGGTCTCCAGCAGTTCTCCAAAAGAAAAAGATGGATGAAGAAATTAGGTAGGAATTAGGTTCGTATCTGAGGCTGCTGGTGCGAGCTGGCAAGAGCCAGGGAGTGTCTACAGTAGCCAAAACAGGGCTGCAAACAGAAGCTGCGCTGCTTATCCAGAGAAGCTGTGGGAATTCATGCAGCCTAACTGGAGTAAACAGCCATTAGTCACCTGGGGGAGTCTGTGCCATGTTGATGATACATGAGTCTCAGGAAAATCGGCAAAACATTCAATTCACGGTCCTGTGCGTGCTTCTGATTGTGGGACCAGAATCCTCAGCTGCTCTCTGCGGCAATCTAGACTTTTTTTTTTTTTACTTAAAAACACCTTTATCAAAGATCATCATTTTCAATTCATCTCATAATGGTTTTTGGTTTCTCAGTTTTCTGACTCTCTGATTAAAGTCAAAGTGCAAATGGGGAAACTTGCCTTCATTTGAAGTTGCCTTAATGACATTAGTGAGACAAAACTGGTGTACTGTGTGTCCTGTCTGAATGTTGCTTTGGATGAGAAAGTGCCAAAGAAATTTAAATGTAAGCAAAATGTCTAAAGCCTCAGTTGTTCCAAGGACTGTTTGACCCTGCTCTCTCGATTTTGGATAAAATCGTCTGCAAAATAAATGTAAGTATAAAAACTCAATAAACTTGTTTTTGGTGTGTGTGTGTGTGTGTGTGCGTGAGAGAGAGAGAGCGAGAGAGAGAGAGAGAGAGAGAGAGAGAGAGAGAAAGAGGAATGTGAAAGTGTGTATTAGTTCTATGGTCTTACCATACAGAGTTGGCTGGTTACTGTGTGCAGCAGTATTTGAATCAACATTTCTCCAGCAGTAAAATTGTGATTTTTGCTGGGTGCATTGGGATGTGTGTTACAGTAACATTTTTTACATTGCAGTAATGTTGTGATGTGGTTTGCAGGGAGGAAATCATGAACCCTGTGAGGGCCGAGACTGTTCCAGCTGCCCGTGTTTCCCAGTTAAAGGAGCTCGAGTATGGCTTCACCGCGACCCTGCTTCCAAACTCCAACCTTCACACACTTGTAGATTCCTTTGTGCACATGACTGGAAGGCTGTTGGTTCTAATCCCATGTTTGGCAGTGTGATTTCACTGTTGGGACTTTGTGCGAGACACTTAACCCCAATTGGTCCAGGAACTAACTAACCCTCCTTTCTCAACTGTCTATTATTATCGAAAAGCCTGTTTTTAATGTTATCTAAATTAATGAATGAAAAGTAATTTCATGCCGAACTGTCAGACGCTGTGGTTTTTGTCGCCCCCCAGTGGAAAAATTAAAATCTTTACCGTCGCATTTATAATTGCTATGCAAGTATGACGCAAGTGGCACATTCACAGGCTAGAATGAAGCTGTGAGTAGCATAAAGGTGCAGATGCCAGCTGTATGCAAACATCAAAAGTAAAATATATATACAACATTTTATTCTTATAGGGATATTTTTGCATATGAAACATTTTTCCACCCCAGGGAGCTGCTGGGTACTTGGGGAAGGCAGGCCCACAGGGTCCCAGTGGGCCTCCAGGTCCCCAGGGAGCTCAAGGAGAAAATGGACAAGGGGGTAACGTAGGCCTGCCAGGGCATGCAGGACCCACCGGAGATGTGGTAAAAAAATGCTTTCATGTCATGGAGTATGAATTCTTCGTGCTCTCTCTGTGCTCTCCTACGTGGATCTGCTTTCGTGCATGCTATGTCAGATGATTGTGTGTGAAACATTTTCAGACTGGGTGCTGTGCTTTCTTGTGACTGGATTGTATAATCTGTGTTAAAGGGTCTGACTGGTAGCCCTGGATTCATGGGGCTCAGTGGTGTTCCTGTGAGTACATATTTCTCAGGATTTGTTTCTTCTGGGCTGAAGTTGTACAAGAAAGGAATAATTACTAGTAATAGACTTTGACACATTGAAAGAGTTCATGGTTCATGTTTACTACAGGGGTTCTTGGTCACTGTCAGTACAGGTATAGGTGGTCTATAGATGTTCTATTCCAGTCGGTCTTTGTTATTCATGGCAAAACTACATTACAGCCCCAGGTCAGAAATATGCTCTCACTTTCTTTTCTTTCCAGGGACACCCAGGTGATCAAGGCCCTCCGGGCGCCCCTGGGCGAGACGGCTGTAAGGGGACGAAGGGTGACCCTGGTCCTCCTGGGGTTCCCGGGTGGCATGGAATGCCGGGGATGCCGGTGAGAGCATTAGTGAGCAATGTTAGGGCACAGAGGTCACATGTCACTGGTGTAGCTGTGGTGTGTGACATAGGGTGACCAGATAATCCATGTCAGGGAGGACACTCTGAGCTAGGACGGGATTTGTAAACTACTGTTTCAATTAAAAGGACCTGGATTTCACTTGATCACTGAGTTCTTACTGTGTGCTAATTGGTCAGTCTCCTATAATCGTGCATGTGTCACTAATGCTAATGTGAAACAGCTGGATGAGTCTTTCAATCAAGGACACAAACCAGTCAAAGCACGAGAAGAGCTGAACCATTTAGCCGAGCACAGGAGCCTTTCGGTTTGAAATTAGTTTGTAGAACCCGAAGTAGCTCAAAGTGTCCTCCCTGACATGGATTATCTGGTCACCCTAGTGTAACAGGTGTGTCCCACCCTTGGGGATCCCATTGGAACCGCACACCAGGTGTACCAAGGTTTATAGCTGTGCTACTTGCTTGCAGGGTTCTGCAGGAACGAAAGGAGCCAGAGGGGATCCGGTGTACGCCCATCTTCCTGGAGTTCCAGTAAGTTCCCATTAAATCTGATAATGTCCTTTAACATCCAGCAAGGCCCAGGGATTTAAAGTAACGCAGTAAAAATCTGGTAAGATAGTCAGAGACCCCTTGGCTACAAAAGTTGTCAACTGGAGCAGTGGGGGAGGGGTTGGGGTCCTGACGATAAGATTCTTGGGTGGAGGGGGAGCTGGTTACACGGTCCTGACAAAATTGCATTTCAGTCTAGAAGAGAATATATGGCACAGATCGGAAGTCCCATATTGGTTCAGAACGGGACACAACATTTTCTTCCTCAATATGAGACAATTCTGTAAAGTACAAATGGCAGCTCTAGGTTTAGTGTTTTATTATATGAGGTTGGTTGTATAATTAAAAGCCCCGGGGCTTCAGCCCGTGCATTAAGGCGACCCCGAAGATCTGCTAACTTGAAGTAAACAGTGTGGTAAAAGGCAGTATGGTCCAGTATTTAATTAGCATTTAATCAATTATCATCCAGTAAAATCCAGCAAAGTGCATTAAGGTATCACTGAATGACACTTTCCCTCTCCAGCTCTATACATCATCAGTTTATAGACATTATATATTCTCATTTAAAATGATAATCACAAAGACTGAACAACAGGCTTAAACTTACTCTGCAATATAGTGATAATTTACAAAATCACTTATTTGCCCCACCCTCACATCTTGGGGTTCCCCCCAATCTCCCCCACCCTCACCCTGTCTTGGGGTTCCCCCCATTCTCCCCCACCCTCACCCTGTCTTGGGGTTCCCCCCATTCTGCCCCACCCTCACCCCCATTCTGTCCTACCCCGGTCCCCGTTCTGCACCATGCTGCCTCTCATCCTCCCTTGTGAGTGTCAGCTCTGCACTAATCTTGTGTGTCCTACAGGGAGATGCAGGATTACCAGGCATATCTGGCCCACCTGTAAGTGTGATAATGCTGGACGCTTCTTTCTCAATGTGCAGGATTTTTACTGATAAGTGCACTGCTAATTCCAGGCTATCTGGCCACAATGTGTATCTACAGGGGGCGGTTGGGATAGTTGGTGATCCAGGCTTACAGGGACCAGCCGGACCTATAGGACGACGGGTGTGTATCTTTGCGAGTGTGTGTGCTTGTCTCTGCATGTATATATTATTGCATGTGCATGGCTGTGTGTATGAGGTGAGAATGTCTTGGGTCTTGTGTATGTGTATGCGATTGATTTATTGTTTATGATTTATTATTTGTTCTTTTATCTCCTGTGCTCTTTATGTCCAGGGTCTACTGGGTCTTCCAGGTCCAAGGGGACCTCCTGTGAGCAAGACGCCCTCATCCACATACGTGTGCTCCGTAGAATACATTCTTCCATGTCTGTGCTTATTTTTCACACATTTACAGGGTGATTGGGGAAGATCTCTTCCTGGACCGAAGGGTGATGAGGTGAGTCATCTGGATATGCACAGTAGAATATGAAAATGATGGGGGGAGTAGTGGGAGTGTGTGTGTGTGGGGGGGGGGGAGGTGGGGTGCCTCCCTGGAGGGAGGACGAGTCAGGTGAGCGTGAAGGTTGCCTGGTAACACTCTACTTAAGGCTGCCACCTATAATGCACTATAGATACCTTCATAATGCATTACAATGGTTGGTGTAAATATAATAAAGCATTACAGCATCTTCTGTTGACAGTCATAAGGCATTATAGTGTTGATGATAATACTTCATAAGGTCTCATTTGTAATGCACTATAGATACCCTCATAATGCATCGTTATTTTTTCTATATCTCCACTCTATTGTTAAACCCAAATGAATCCCCTGCTGCTTTGCGTCATCCTGGTGCCACAGTGTTCTGTACACCAGCTTCATATTTTCCAACGTTCCCGTTTGTCCCGGGTTTCTCTCGTATTTCAAGGCCATCTGCCATCACCCTCCTGTTTTGTCATTCCTCCGGGGGAAACTCCCAATAACCTGCATGGCCCTCAAACGTACGCATGTTGCCTGGAGCCTTATAGTCAGTAATGGTGTGTCAGTAATGCTTCAGTGACAGTTCGTTAGTGACGGCGTGTCAGCAGTGGTGTCAGTAACTGTGTCCTGACTGGGCAGGGAGGGCAGGGACCTGACGGTGACCCTGGGCCGTTTGAGTTTGTGACCCTGCCAGATGGAATCTACACACAAGGACCCAAGGTGAGGGATGCTGCTGACATCACCATGGTTACCTTGTAGATTGTGGAGTGTTTTTTTGGGGGTGGGGTCTCCTAATGTGACTGGTATATTCCAGGGGGATCAAGGTGCCAAAGGCCAACGTGGAGCCCCCGGTGTCAATGTGAGTGCCCCAGCTTACGCAGACATATTTGTTTCATTTGCTTACTATGATACTTGGCCATTAATAATGTGGGTAACATTTTACTTGAAGCTCTCTTATATAACTCACTATACAGTAGATACCTCCATAATGCATTACAATGGTCAGTATAAGAATTAATAAAACATTAGAGCATCTGATGTTGACAGTCATTAGACGTTGGAGTGCTGATTATAATACTTCATGAGCTGCAATGAAGCTCTTATCTATAATACACCATAGATACTGTCATAATGCATTATAATGGTTGGTATCAGAATTATGGATGCTATGTAATGCATTATGAAGGTATCTATAGTGCATTACAGATGAGAGCTTCGTAAAGCTTTCAAAATACATAACAAACACGGCTATAATGTGATATGGCTTTTTATTGTGTTCCTAGATTCTTATAGACACGGCGTCCATAGAAAGTGTTACTGTAATGTGTTATGTCTGCTGCAATTATTACAAAAAAACAAGCATGTATAACAGTATACCTCCCAATGTACTGTGCAAAATTGCAGGGAAGAGACTCCCTGCCAGGAGAAAAGGGAGATAAAGGAGTCGTTGGCTTTCAAGGTCCTCGGGTAGGAGGAGCTGTGCTTTTGTTTCATAGCTGGTGATGTCATAGCACACTGCTGTATGGAGTACTATGAAGGGTCTTTACTGAGGGGATGTCCTGCTGCATGCCTTTGAGGGAGCGTGTGGTTGGTGCAACTGTGCATTTTTATAGTATCTATACTCCTGGGCGAATAAAAAATGCTTTTACTGGTCTTAGCAAATCATTAAAAAATCATTGGCCAGATAATTAACAAAAACTAAAAAGTGATGCACTCTAGAGACCTGTGCTGTCATTTGCGCATCACTGCTCATTGCTGCAGTGAACTGTCCGGGGAAAATGCTGGAAACAGCCAAATTCACATATACAGTCCTTTTTGGACACAAATATAAATTTTTTAAAAGATTTAAATGCTTGATATGAAATTCAATGTAACACATGTATGGGTGTTCGGTTTTTTTCAAAATATCTTCTATTTGCTGTTGAGACCAGTTTAATGTTTAAAGTTTAAAGTTTAATGTTTTGCAAATTTGGGTTTGGCCCACTTTTTTGCCCAGGTGTATATATTATTATACACTATGTGTGAAAGGGTATGTATTTAGAGAGATGCATATAGAGTATTTGTCTGTGATTTTTCATATGTTTCTTGTTATCAGGGTTTACCTGGTCGTCCTGGTTTGCATGGTATTCCTGGAATAAAGGTTTGTGTCTGTGATTTTGTGTGTGTGTGTGTCTCTTTGTGTCCATTTGTTCTGGTCATTTATGTATGTATGTTGTTTGTCTGTGTGGGAGTGTTTATGCTTTTGGTCTAATTGGAGTCTTCTTTTACATGCAGGGTTACAACGGACACCCTGGGCTTCCTGGTTTAACAGGCAACAGGGGGGCAAAGGTAGGATGAGCTGGTCTGCCTTGTGGTGACTCTCAATGGAATCTGTAAAGGCCCCCAAAGAGCTTCTCTCATGTGCATCTCCTCAAGGGCTTCAGTGGAGACCCCGGCATGAAGGGAGACTCGGTATTTGAACTCCACAATGTCACAGGTGAACAGTCTGCATGCACACAAATGAGAATGTCCCCTATGTGAAAATGGTGTCCGGGCCAAGGTTAATATTTATGCAGGTCCTGGAAGAACAGTTTGTATTTTATTAATTGAATGAGAACAACGGTGGGTGCAATACACCTTTGCAGGTGCTCCTGGTGACCCGGGCCTGCATGGTCCACCAGGAAAACCAGGAGACACAGGATCAATCGGCATGCCAGGAGATCGAGGGCGGCCCGGTCAGTCCTACCCAGGTGAGTCACCCTGACCAAAGTAAACTATGCCCTGTTGCTGCTTTTGATATAGCATCTGACTTCACTTGACCTCTAACCTCAGGTTTACCAGGTAACCCGGGAAGCCCTGGGCCAGGGGGGGAAAAAGGCGTGAAGGGGAACCCGGGAAAGACCCGTCCAACCGAAGGAGAGCCAGGAATTAAAGGTCTCCCAGGACTCAATGGGCTCAGGGGCCCACCTGGACGCCCAGGTGAAGGTTCTGTGCACTGCAGAAATGAGGCACTGCTGATCTGCTGTGTAATCATTGTGTTGTGCAGCCGATACATGAACTGTACTGCCTGTTATTGGTATAATGGTAGCTCGTGGAAGGACTTGAATGGATTGGAAGTAGAGTTCGAAATTCATCTGGTTCTGGTGGACATATACGGTTCAAGACCCTATTTAGGCGGGCCATTTTTTTTGTCTCAGCCCCCCTGAAAAACAGTTTTTCAAAAACCATGTAGCAATTTGTCCCAGATTTCTGTATAGTTTTTGTAACCTTTTTGCTCAGCAAACTTTATCGTGGGGATTCCCCACTCCCTCAAAAAATGTAATCATGATGGGGGGAGGTGCTGCCCCCCCCCCCCCTCCAAGGGTCAAATTCTTGAATCTCTCCTTTGGTGGATAATTGAGTTTACCCTATATCACAACCATCACTGCTCTGTCCATATTTGGTTACCATAAGTCATATCATACAACATTCATTAATGTGTGTCATACCTCATCTTAAGGTTGTGGCCCCATATTCACATTCCATTCTCCATCATAAAGAATTCAAAGTTAATTAAGGGTTTCTGCAAATTTAATTGGCTTTGGCTCCAGCAGACGTGGTGACATGTGACCTTCTAGGGCCCGGCTGCCACCCTGGGGTCCCTGGCACACCCGGATCGCCAGGAGATCCTGGGAGACGCGGTGAACGAGGGAGGAAGGGAAACAAAGGTGCGTAGACGTGTGCGTGTCCGCAAATGCTTGTGGCTATATCTGTCCGTCTCCGGCTGATTTCCGTGTATAAGAAAGAAGAAGTTAAGGTTGTGCAGGCTGAGTATGTGATTATACATACACAAACTACCACGAAATGAGCCACAATATAACAGCACATGTGAGGTATATTATAGAAATACTAACTACAGAATTACTCATCTATTTACAGAAGTACCCAAACACAAAGTCCAAATGATGCTGATAACTGTTTTACATCAGTCATCAACAGCCCTCATCCCCCCCCTCCAAACTAAGGCCCCTCCCTTGACAGCTGTCACTTACAAATATTGCAAGGAAATTTTGTGGTATCACAATGTGAGTTCCAGTACCTACCTTTTGTCTACAGGCTACCCTGGGCAATGCCAGTGTGATGGCCCTTGGCTTCTGCCAGGTCCTGTAGGGCCTGTGGGCCCTGCTGGACCTCCGGGGGGCAACGGTCAATATGGAGAAAGGGGAGACAGGGGCGACCCAGGAAAAGTGGGGCAGCAGGGGCCGTCCGTAAGTCAGACTCTACTTCTCGCTAGAGCAGAATAATAATATGACTGTTGTACCCAGTGCAAGGCCGTTAACCCCAGCTGCTCCAGTGACACTGAGTGCTTGCTGACCTCATGCCATGAGCCCAAAACAGTTGTGTCTCATGGAGGGTGAGAAAAACAGTGTGTTTAAAGTCACAGGGTGTTTCAAGTCACTTCACTCTTTAGTGTTTTGTTTCTTGTTCAGGGGCTTCCAGGACTGCCTGGCACCCCAGGGGTAAAAGGCCAGAAAGGCAACCCCTACACAGCAGCAATTAAAGGTGAGTCGCATGTGTGTGACAAACAACTGGGACCAGTGACTATCAGGACAGGAGGAGTCTGTCACCACAATAATGTGTCGTTGATCGCCTTTGCTCTGGGCTCCTTGATGGTTCTTCTGTGCTGCTGTTTGGCACCACCTGGCTTTTCTGAAAGATCCTGTTTTCTTCCCAGGTATGAAGGGTGACCTGGGCTTTCCCGGCTCCTTAGGACTTCACAGTGTTCCTGGGCCTGATGGGATACCTGGTGCCCAAGGTGTCCCTGGTGATCGTGGGCCACCGGTAGCTCAGCGTTTATTTCTGATTGCGATGTATTTGACTGGTTGTTGTGGTTTATTTCTTCAGATACTCCTTACAGGTTAGGTTTCTTTGATTCCACAGGGGGACACTTATCCAGGATTTCCGGGTGATCCAGGGAATATGGGTGTCGAAGGACCCAAGGGTCCACCAGGTCCGATGGGTCCCCCTGGTAATGGTATCATGGGGCCGATAGGGCCACCTGGGCCCCCGGGTGATAAGGGTCACCCAGGTCGGCAAGGGCCACCTGGTCTTAAAGGTCCTCCAGGTACTGACCTTCATCCAGGTAGTTTTCTATTTAGGCAAAATCTTAGTTTGTGTGAGAAGGATTTTCTGCTTAATATACTGATTAACATACTGGACATTTGAAGTTCCTAATAAGTTGATTATTAATGAATAATGTGTGGGTGGGGTTTTACTGTAAATGGCGAGTGAATGCCTTCATTCATTAATTTGTCTAGACATTACCTTACTGTCTATTAGACACAGCTGGGTTAAAAGTCCATTCTCAGAGTTGTAATGGCAGCCCTGCAAACTTGTACGCTAACCCATATGACTCCACAACAATTGAGCAGGTGATGTCCTGCCATGTATACTCAGCCAGCCAGGCACTCCTGGGGCCAAGGGCATGATGGGATACCCAGGTGAGTGTCAAGAATCTAGTCCAAGATAAAAGGTGGTAAAGGCTTTGCTGCTCCGGCGACCTTATTGGCTGGAAGTGATGTAATCTCCATAATAATGCTCCTGCCCAGGGAGCCCAGGAGATCCAGGGCGTCCTGGTATTAAGGGAATGCCAGGTTGTGATGGGCCTAAGGGACAGAAAGGAGATATGGGGGAGACACAATATGGACCTAAAGGTACCAAAAGAGAAAACATGTGTCTGTATGTCACACCCTGTGAGAAAATGTGCAGGGATGTATGCATGTTTGTCTTTTGAGTGTTATTGTTTTTCTGCCTTACTTTCCACATGTGTCCATGGGCTCATGTTTACATCGCTGTGCTACTCGCAAAGAGATTGGTTGTCTTGCTGCCTGGCGATGGTGGTACTGCTATTGTTTGGCAACTGGAGGGTTGCAGGTTCAAGCCCTGGTTCCTTCTGACCTCACCAAAGTGTCCTTGAGCAAGACACTGAACCCCAAATTTCTCCCTTGCATGGCAGCCTCTGCCATAGGTGTGTGGATGGGTGTATGTGAGGCATGAATCGTGAAGCGCTTTGAGTGCTTATAGGAGTAGAAAAGTGCTTTATGAATGCAATCCATTTACCATGCACATTTGTGGTCTTTCTGCAGGGATTCCAGGACCCCTGGGTGACCCTGGAGAAAGGGGCTTTGATGGACCCAGCCTTGATGGCATCCCTGGCCCACGAGGCCCAGATGGCCTGCCTGGACTGAAGGGGGTGATCGGGATGGCAGTGCCCGGAAGTCCGGGCATTATAGGACTCAGAGGACCGCCTGGTCTTCCAGGCCCTAAAGGATTACGAGGACTGTTGGGTCCAGCTGGAGCTGAAGGTCATTGTGACTGATGTCGTCAAATAGGGAAAACCAATGTTTATTTTTATGTCACTGCATATATGTGTCAGTGTACGCAGCCGTGGCCAAAAGTTTTGAGAATTACACAAATATTAATTTTCACAAAGTCTGCTGCCTCAGTTTTTATGATGGCAATTTTTTATATACAGTTATCCCCTGCTATATCGCGGTTCAGCTATCGCGCCCCCGCTATATCGCGGATTTTCCCTCGACGCGTCATAGTTCTCTGCGTATCACGTACCTTGCTTGTGATCTGATTATTTTTGTTTTGTTTTTTTGTTTTGTTTCCCAGTGAGGAAATACCTTTCCCTTTTTAAGATTTGTTTATAAAGTCTTTCATCTATTTTTGAACAATGTTCTGATGTTTTCAGGTATCATTTTTTTACATCACAATCAGATTTCTACATCTCCCTCTCTGGTCAATACTGGGGAGCAGTTGTTGTTAATACTGCCATTTGGGTTCGCTGGAATTCCTTGGATGTGGTGGATGCTTAACAATGTGTGGTTCAGCACTTGAATCTTGTGTATATGTGTCGGTGTATAAGTTGTTATATTTTGTGCCTTACTCTTGCATTGCGTCCACAGGGCCAGGAGGGCCACCTGGAGCACAGGGGCCAAAAGGTGAACAAGGTGACCAAGGAGAGCCAGGCCCTCCAGGGCCCAAAGGAAGGACACTGTGTGTTGGACCACCAGGTCAGCCAGGACCACCAGGCTATAATGGTTTCCAGGGCCCTCCAGGTAAGGTGCACAGATATTCCCTCTCAAGTGATATTATTGTAAGTGGTGTTACAATGGCGATTTGTTTGCTGTCTCCTTGGTTGTATTGATGGTGCTCTGTTTCTAAGGCTCTCAGGGTGAGGAAGGTGAGGTGGGAAGTGTTGGACTGCCAGTTAGTGGCTCAAAGGGCCCCCCTGGACCAACTGGCCCACCTGGGCTCCCTGGTGACCCTGGAGCTCCAGGATCCATGGGCCAACCTGGAGACAGCGGTAGGCCTGGTGTACCTGGGCAGAAAGGTAAGAGGTCATATTGAGTTAGGTGTGGATGGCCATACCTGTGCCATTGTGATGTTGTATAGCAACCCAGTGGTAATGCAGTCACCTGGCACACAGGTATCAGTAATCAGATTAGATCAGACTAGAAATGTGAACTTCTGCAGGTGTCCAGGGGCCCCCTGGCAAAAAAGGTTCACATGGCTACCCAGGGCTCCCTGGCCCATCTGGTCCTCCTGGAAGGAAGGGAGATAACGGAGTCAATGGCTGCCCTGGGCCCCCTGGTGAAAATGGACTCAAAGGACTAAAAGGTAGCTTTAGCATAGTTACCCTTTTGCACAGTCACAATGTATGAAATCACACACTATAGTCTGACTTAGTATCCATACTTTTCTAGCATGTCCATCAGTGTACTGACTCTCAATCTCTGTTTTGTGCTGTCTATTTCATTCTCTTTTTGTAGTAGTTAATCCATCACTGTCTCTGTCTCCCCAGGGAGCAAGGGCCATAGAGGGAATCCTGGCTCTGTGACCAAAGGGAATAAGGGAGACCAGGGTCCCTGTGGCCCAAACAGATTTCCAGGACCCAGAGGTAAGAGCACTTGAAGATTGAAAGCAGTTAGGCCTTTACAGTGACCAGAAGTGCTCTACATTGAAAACAGTTTTATCACTGAGCAGACTACAGCTGCATAGTCCTCCTGTTGGTTAAAATTGATGACAGGGTGATCGTGTGTACATACTTGTGCACATATTTGTGTGCTTCTGTACATGTTTACCTCAGGAGAGAAAGGTACGGCTGGGTACAAAGGACGACCTGGTGATCCCGGACCACCGGGACGTCCTGGGACGGTGAAGGGACCCCTGGGGTTACCAGGGTCACCGGGATCAATTGGCCCAAAAGGCTGTCCTGGTTCCCGTGGCTCAACAGGCATCATGGGATTCCCAGGAATCCCTGGTGATCAGGTGCGGTTTCTACTGCCCTAAATGGATCCAGGCAAATATCCACTAATTCTGTGTCCGTACAGTATTCTGCAGTGATGCTTAGATATTATTCTTTGCAGTTTAGACGTTACAGCCTGGAGTATCATTGATAGTTCTTTTACTAATGATAACTTCCTATTACCCCATCATATGCAGTGCAGTATAAATGCTCATGCAAGTCTTGTATGATAGACATACTGTATATCTGAAGCTTTTGTATGCATATGTTTAAAAATGTTAAATTGCAAATAAATATAATTAGTGATAAAATAACAATCCTGAGCCAGTCATAGACATAGCACATGGTGGTTTATTTTAGCTCAGCATCCTGTAGTGAATAATTATGTCATGACATGAGAGATGAAGAACCCGGGGCAGGCGTTGTAGTGGAACAACAGGGGGTTTTATTAGACTCAAAAGAACAACTCGAAATAAACACATTTTTGAGGGATCAAAATGGAAGACTGAGCGAGGGGTGTCACGGGGAACACAAGGGATTGACATCAATGACTGGACTGGGGAACAGAGGACTGGGAAGCACTTAGATACAAGACTGACGAGGGAGCTAACAAGAGCCAGCTGGGAGTGAGGAATGAATGAGAGGGCAGGACTGAGAGGTAAGACAAACAAACAACAGGCATGGCTTGTTAGGGCCATGCCAGGGAGGAGACAAGAGGGTCATGTGGGCGTGGCAGGCAGGACGTGGCAAAGTGCTTGGATTAGGACAGTTTTCATAGAGCAGACAGTCAGCACACTTGCCCTCACTCACACTCTTTCTGATGCTTGGTAACAGGGTGATCCAGGGTTCCATGGACCTCCTGGCAGCCCTGGAATTCCAGGACTTGTAGGTATGAAAGGTGAGACAATCACAGGTGTGACAGGTAAAGTTAATCATGGTTCTTGGTTATGTCAGAGAGGTGACAAGGAATGTGTTAGGAGTTAGTAACTCCTAAATGTGTCTTTGAACAGGCGATATTGGAGAATCTATAGGTATTCCAGGGCCATCTGGAGAAAAAGGTGTCCCGGGAGATGACGGACATGGATGTGGTGAGATACCTGTATTTTAATGGATGGGGATCAGCTTCTCGGATGATGGGTAGTCACTGCCATAGACTAGCATTCTACTACCTTCTTGGAACCTACCGGCTATACTAACAATGAGCAAGTTAGAGTGTGATTTGTCAGATAAGGATAACTGTTTACACTTCTGTTTTTGTGGTGTCTGTGAATATTGTATCCCTCACCAAAATCCTCACATCTGCATATGGAATATTTGCAGATCATCCTGGTAAGTACTTTTCATTTTGCACGTTATTAGACAGATGGCTTTAAATACTCACCTGAGATGATTATGTCTAGCTGTGTTCATCCAAAAGACTCCCCAGTGCTGCTTAAATGCAGCTTGCTGCATGTACTCTCACCACAGCAGCTGAACCAGGTGATACAGGTGACCCAGGTTGGCCAGGTGCTCCAGGGTTAAGTGGACCCCCGGGTCATCCTGGACCTGCAGGACCTCCTGGCCTTCCAGGTAGGACGGCTCTCCTTCGGCTGCAGTCCTGTCTCTGTCTCTCTCTTTCTGATGTAGGCCTAAATGCACATGCTTGTTTTCAGGTTCTTTTGGTCAAGAAGGTCCATCTGGTAATCCTGGGGCTCAAGGCCCAGTAGGACCCCCTGGACGTCCTGGACCTAAGGGATTTCCTGGACAGCCGGGTGATAGAGGTGATTCCTTGGCTTTATTATAAGTAAAATGACTTCATATTTACTTTTACAGTACATGGCATAGAGTACCTTAAAAGTTAGTGCTTATAAACTTAAGTATTAGTGCAATTTCTTTTACTACTTTAGAGCTAATACTAAGTAAAATACAGTGCCTGGCTACTTTTAATTGCTCGAAAAGTGACTAGTGATATTTGTGGTTGTAACATAACAAGGGTTGACATGTCACATATGAGTGTGATTGTTGCTCAGGTGCACCAGGAACCATGGGTCTGCCTGGGCTGGATGGTTTGAAGGGGCAGAAGGGTGAAAAGGGAGCAAGAGGTACGTATGGGGAAGTGCAGGTTCAGACATACCTCACTTATGAAAAACGTTCACTGACATGGGCAACTTACTATATACAGTATGCATCCTTTACACATGAAGCAAAAACCATAGATGTAGAAAATGAATGGATGGATCGCATTGAACATGGAGATGCATGCTTCAAACTTCTAGGTTTATATATGCCAGGTCCTCCAGAGCCCCCAGGACCCCCAGGTGTCAAGGGACCTATAGGCAGGCAGGGGCCTCCAGGGGCTGCGTATCAAGGCTCGAAAGGCCAGAGGGGCCCATATGGACAGCCAGGTATGAAGGATTTGAAAATGAACACATGAGGATGATCCATCATAATATGCAGATTTAGTAAGCTATTGCCATGTGTCACTTACACACAAAAATAAGCTCTTATCATGTACATAACCACTGCTGCATTTTACATACAGAAGTAAGGCACTATCACATTATGTATAAGTGCTTTAAACCCTTATTTCTCAACCCAATCCTCAGGGACCTCCAGACAGTCCATGTTTTTGCTCTCCCATGGCTGCATATCAGGACCCCCAGATGGTCCACATTTTTGCTCCCTCCCAGCTCTCTTGGAAGACAGCCCACATTTAATGCAGTGAGTTACAGATACAATGTTCCTGTAAGTTCATGTCAGTCCACAAAAACATGGATGGTCTGGAGGTCTTCTAAGACTGGGTTGAGAAACACTGCATTAGGCGATTATTTGAAGGTTTTGTAATGGGGACTGTCTGGCAGGGAGCTGGCAGGGAGCAAAAATGTGGACAATCTAGGGGTCTCTGAGGACCGGGTTTAGAAACTCTACTTTCAAGCTGGATATAAGCAGGATCAAGATTCCACATGTGTAGAGAGTGATACCACTGCAAGGCTCTAGTGGTGAAAAAAATGGTCATGGTGTTACGGTGGAATAAAGGACCATTAAAGCTGGCAGCTACGAAAGTCTGCTTTTGTTTTTCTAGGTCTTCCAGGGCAGCCTGGGTTCTCTGGTGCAAAAGGAAAGGACTGCAGGATTGGCATCCCTGGGCCACCCGGAGATCTGGGATTACCTGGTGCAAATGGGTGGCCAGGTGAGCTGAGTGTGTAAAACTGAGAGTGAGATGGACGATAGTAAGAGCACTTCATTTTGTACATTCATGTGTCTGTGGGCTTCAGGACCACCGGGTGAAAATGGACTTCCAGGTCCAACATATTCAATCCCAGGTGACCCAGGGTTCCCTGGGCAATCAGGGTGTCCAGGGATGAAAGGAAATGCAGGCCCCCCCGGTCTTCCTGGACCCCCTGGGGACCCAGGTTTGCCAGGTCTCAAGGGTAAGACCTGAGATTTATCCATCTGTATTGGTCATGTTGCATATTCCTGATGCTCATGCATTACTGTATGAGCATGGCTGTCTTTGCCAGGTGATAGAGGGCCGCATGGGATAATGGGTGATCGGGGTCCACCTGGTCCCACAGGACAACCTGCGCTCCCAGGACTCAAGGGAGACAAAGGAATGGCTGGAGAAAGAGGTGAGTGTGACACTGTGGCCAACAAATCACAGAAACCAGGAGCAGACACTTTGTGGCCACCAGTGTGAGCATTAGTATATATCGAAATTCCACAAAAAAGTGATTCAGTGAAATATGAATCTCTGATCTTCAGGTCCCCCTGGACCCCTTCCATCCCCACACAGAGGGCCCCCAGGTGACCCAGGGCCTATGGGTCCTCCAGGTCCCCCAGGTCCTCCTGGCTTACCAGGAAACCCTGGAACACAGGGTAAGCATAGCTCTGGTTACACAAGTGAAGCGGGACCTCATGCAGGCAGTCCCCAGGTTATGAGATCCTAAGTCTGTCTTTAAGTTGAATTTGTAGGTACATATAGTCCTTCTTCATCGTCAGGCAGTGAAATGTTTGTCTTAGTACAGAGTATATATTTAACTTTTCACTGCGGATCAAACACTTACAAAACGCTTCCAAATACACTAAAACATCTTAAACATATTTGGTTGTTTGTAAATATTATTATTATTATTAGTAGTAGTAATAGTAGTAGTAGAACTAGTAGTAACAGTAGTAATAATAATAATAATAATAATAATAATAATAATAATAATAATAATAATAAATAAAATTAATTAAATACAGTATTGTACTAAAGAGAGAATCTCTGTGTGTATGTGTGTAGGTATACAGTACTGTAAAAAGCATTAAAGTTCTTAAAACAGATAGACAGAGAAAAACGGAAAAACATCACGATTAAAGGTTGACACTTACTCTTGTGCCATCGATGTCTGGCATACAGTACCAGAGGGGGCATTCATGAGGTAACATTATGGTAACATTAATCATGATAATCCACTGAAGCCGCGCAGTGTTTTCCAGTTGTCTGTAAGTTGGATGTTCTTAACCTGGGGACTTACTGTACCCAATATGTGCATTAATTGCTATGTTTGTGGTGATGTGTTTATGTTTTTCCAGGAAGGGAGGGTGAACGAGGGCCATTAGGGCTCCCCGGGCCAGACGGGCCTTCTGGGCCCCCAGGAGTTCCAGGTGATGTGGGTGTTCCGGGGGATCAAGGCACTATTGGTCTACAGGGTAAGAAGACTTAGAAGTTTGAGAATGTTCCCTCTGGGTCCTCATTTCCTACCAGTGTTCCTTAGTCTGTTACTGTGTACTACTCCGCCACATTTCTCTCCATGATATAGGTGTGTAATATTTATTTTATTAATGGCGTCTTGTCTCTCTCTCTGAGGTCCTCCTGGTTCCCAGGGAGAACCAGGGCCTCCGGGGCCTTATAGGAATTATTACTCTAGTTATCCACTGGTGATACACAGCCAATCAAATGCAGTTCCAGTCTGTCCATTAGGAATGGCCGCTCTCTGGAGTGGCTACAGTCTGCTCCACTTCGAGCGTCAGGAGAAAGCGCACTTACAGGACCTAGGTATGTACCTCTATACTCATATACATGTGAACATATTTCCATAAGGCAACAATTAAGTGTGGTGGAGAGGCTTGCGTGCTTCGACCCCTGGTGCCTGCGGGTGAACAGGCATGGGTCCTGGGGGGGCACTGGTAACCCTACTGTATTTTGTGCAGGGTATATGTGGTCTTATTGGTACCTTTCATTAAGGGTCTTTGTTTCTTGTTGTTCTGCATAAACCAGTCTGTCAAGGGAGGCTCTACCACGAGCTTGAACTCCAGATGAACTCTAATTTTGTGGATTGGTGTGAAAATGGGATGAGATGATACTTGGTGCTGAAGTCAAGCTGGTCTTTTCCAGGCGAAGTTGGGTCGTGTTTAAGAGTATTCAGCTCCATGCCGTTTGTTTACTGCAACGCCGCTGCGTGCAACTATGCCAGCCACAACGACAAATCCTACTGGCTGGCATCCGCCACGCCCGTGGCTATGATGCCAGTGTCGGGCCCCGAGATTGCGAACTACATAAGCCGCTGTGTGGTGTGTGAGGGTCAGTCTCCTGCCGTCGCCGTTCACAGCCAGGATACGTCCACGCCACTCTGCCACAAAGGCTGGAGGAGTCTGTGGATGGGATACTCCTTTCTTCTGGTGAGAAAGGAAGCTAACCTGAACCAGTCAGAGAAATGGCATCTGGATAGGACAGTCCTCTAATGTTGTACTCCTATGTGAATATCACTATATTGGATAGTGTATTTTGTTTTGTTTTCATCTGTTTTTGCGATGGAAAATATTTGTCTGCTTAATTTCTTTCTCAGAGTATGAATAAGTGTGGCCTTGTGTCTGTTTGCTTATACCTGTGGTAGTGGCTTTGTAGGTGATAGTTTGTATCTGTATGATTGAGTACATTCTCTGTGGATTGTATCTGTTCTGCAGCACACGAGGGCTGGTGACGAGGGGGGTGGTCCATCCTTGGCTTCCTCGGGTAGCTGCCTCAAGGACTTCCTCAGCCAACCGGTCATTGAATGCCAAGGTCCACGGGGAAGCTGCCACTATTTTTCTAAACTTTACAGCTTCTGGCTAGCTCATGTGGATATGACTGAGCAGTTCATCTCTGCCCCCTCATCAGCCATACTCAAGGAGGAGTGGCAACAGCGTCAACGAGCCAGCCGGTGCAATGTCTGCATTAAGGAGTGATGCTCCTCTTCATTTCGACCTACTGGCTGAAAGTATCACATAACGTAGGTGCCATTTCAATAAATAGGCTACTTATTGGCTGAAACGCAAAATACATAATGTAGAACATTTACATAATCAGCAGCTGTGTAATTGTATGTGACAAATTCAAGGCATGTAAAGATTCACTCATTTTACGATTTGGTTCAATTGATGTTATTGGATAATAATAATAATAATAATAATTTATTATAAAAAAATGCAACATTTTCCCATTCTTTATCAACATAAATATTCCTTTTGTTAAATTAAAAATAACTTTTATATGTATTTACAAACATTTATAAATTTTGGACTAAAATACAACCCTATTAACTAAAATATTCCTTTATTTAAAAATAACAAAGCTTAATAATAAATTTCCTTTGCTTAATAACCATTTCTGAACATTTGTGAAAGCAGTTGTCAGGCTTAAACATAAAACAACAATTTGACCACTATCTGTGCTACTTCTGCAGGTTTCATTAGTTGGTTGCTGGTTGGGAGGGGCGGAGGCCAAGTTATTGTGCCTTCTGCTGCCTAAACAATGCAATTACAGCTTGGAATTGGAGATTCCACGACCTAAAAGCAATTTTGTTTATTTAGTGGTTTATTTTTTACCTCCGCCATTTTAATCATCATAAATTTGTATCATGATTTATAGTTGCACGTTACATGCATTTCTATAGCTCTTTGGTCTTGACTGGTGACTAACCAACACGGTGCTTCTGTCTGCTATGTAAGTGCAGTGCTGATTGTAGGCAGTCATATTGTGTTTTCACCATGTGTCAGTGCTGGTGTAAATGCAAATAAGAAAGGACCTTAACTGATTTTGGCCTGATACCAAAATTAACAAAGCACCTCATCAGTCTGTTATTATTATATTATGGATAATAGCGAGACACCAGGGGGCGCCATACTCAAAGTAACAATTCAGACTAAGGGCAATTAGGCATTGAACAGAATAATATTTCCTTTTTTCATTATATTGACTGAAATGACTTCTGTCACATAAAATGTCACTCACACTCAATTGCATGTAAATAATATGTTTTGAAGCACTGATTCGTTATAAATGAACGCTCTCGACTTATTTAATTCACCTTTCCACCCGGCTTATCAGTTTGTATAGCTGTTTCCCAGCTAACAATTGTACGTTTACCAAGCATTACGATTAATGTAAGAAATTACGGGTTTGGTAGAACAGTGAGGACCACTGCCATCCTACACCTCTAAGGTCATGGGTCCAAGGCTGGATAGTATATAAGAACATAAGAACATAAGAACTATACAAACGAGAGGAGGCCATTCGGCCCATCAAGCTCGCTTGGGGAGAAC
>JAODLC010000047.1:14024587-14038051 GCA_026781145.1 Hippopotamyrus pictus
TCCCGCCTGGCGTCAGTGCCGTGGCTGATCTTGTCCTTGCTGTCCCGCCTGGCGTCAGTGCCGTGGCTGATCTTGTCCTTGCTGTCCCGCCTGGCGTCAGTGCCGTGGCTGATCTTGTCATGTCTTGGAAGAGGTTCTGTGCTGTGGCATCTAACCTTGACTTCAACTGTGGAGAAAAATACATAATAGCACTGCTTGATGATACAAAGAGTATTTTGGCACAATTAATGTCTCTCTGTTGTTTGTTCACTTAAAAATGTGAGAGTGTAAAAATATGATTATATCCTCAGAAGATCCTCAGTGTGAGAATCCAACAGGGTCTTCTGTGTGAGAATGAGACTGGAATGTTGGTGTGAGAATCTGTTTGAATCATCTGTGTGAAAATCTGACTTTCATTATTGAATCTCATTGGATCTTAGTGCCATAATCTGTATAGATCTTCAGGATGACAGTGTAACTGGATCATCAATGGGTCTGATAGGATCTTCAGGTAGTGTCATTCTCATCATAATGAGAATAATAAAGGATCCTCATGAAAAGAATATGATTGGATCCCAGTGGTGGGCAGGTTTCTGCTAATCAGCTAACCACTGTGAAGCTAACCTTTTCTTTAGCGGATCAGTGTTTCCACTACTTGAAAACCATTAGCGAACCAATTAGCTTCTGGTAACTGTATACTAACTGTAAATCTGCTAACATTTTTTTGCAAGGTAAACAAAGTTTGTCTTTTGTTATGAGCGGTCAAAAACGTTTGTAAATCTAAAAATCACACATATTTGTTCCAATCTTTTGTGAGTGTCTGCAACAGTCAACTTGGCATGTTCTTGCTTTCATGTGCAAACACAAGATGTGATTGGTCCATAACTTGTTGTATTTAAGGTAGTCTGGGCTACATGTACGTGATTGAAGATAACATTCATTTATACTGGGGTTCCTTGAACTATATGGAGAATTGGAGCCTGTATCATGAAGCTGGATTTCTTGTTTTGTAACATAACTTGTGGAATTTCAGGTACCCTATTTTAAATGGACCTTATCTTCATTCACTTAAATTTAGCACAGACTAGCTTAAATCCAACAAGTTATCCGGCTAAGCAAGAAATCCTGCTTCATGATACAGACCCCTGTTCTGATTGACAGAGCTATAGACCAATAAAGAGCTGAGACCCACTTTCTTGGTTTTGGGTAAACAGCGTCATGTTTGTAGTGCCCAAGAGGCTTCACTGAGGGCAAAATGTCAGTCATGTCATGGAATAGGACTCCTCTGACAAAAACGCTTATACCTGGCAAATGGAATATCATTGAAAGAAAATTTATCCTGGAGACTCTATAGAATCTAACAATCCCCCAATTGGGTAAGTCCTAAGTATTTCCAAATAATAACTTCAGCCCTGTGGAACTAAAATGTTAAACAGGTTAGAATTTCAGCTCTCTCGCTATGTTTTTCAAAACCAAACTGAGGCTAAATTCATGTAATAAAAGTTAGCAGTTAGCGGTTATCGCTAGTTTTAATTTTTTTGCGGTTTATTGGTCTAGTGCTATCAAATTAAACCTTAAAGTTAGCGGATTAGCAGTTATCAAAGCTAACTTTTGGCCCACTGTGCCCACCAATGCTAGATCCCGAGCTTCAGAATCTGACATCATCCTTTGTGTCAGAATGTGATGGTATCCTCAGTGTGAGAATATGATTGGATCCTCGATTTGTTTCACAAGATCAATGTGAGAATGTGATCAAATCTTCTGTGAATTTGAACGGATTTTCATTGTTGGGTTACATGAGAGTGTCATCAGTGTGAGAATGTGACTGGATCATCATTTTGACAGCATAATTTAATCCTTGGTTACAGTATCTGACCCTCATAATCCAAACAATGACAACCTTAAACCCTAACCAGTTCTAATCTTAATCATAATTAACCAAGCAAAATACAAAACTTTTGACATTTTTAGTTTTTTGATTCAATTCACAGATGTTTGTGGGGACCTCAAAAATGGTCGCCACAATGTCAAAAAAAAATGTATTAGCACTCTGGGGGACGTCCTGTAAGACTCTCAGTGAGTATTACGGGATCCTGATTGTGGAATCCTGGCTGGATCCTCAGTAATCCTTATAGGAGAAATCATGTGGAAATCCAATGCCAATATCACATAATTCAGTGTGAAAAGAAGAAGCTCTTGAATTACCATGGCTTTTTAAATCTATTGGCCTGCTTACAAAACACCCACTGTCTTATAAAACAGGGTTATAAAAGACTTCTTTTCTGAATCCGCAATCTCTCACGGCCAGGTAATCAGAGAAGGTCTGCTTTTTGACTGGCCCGCCTACTCACCATGAGTCATGTTGCCGTTCTGTTGCTGTGGCGGCCAAAACATGCTTTACATATGCCCTGCTGTCCTAGAGATTGTGACAGGTGCACAAAAAGATTCTTCTACAAAGAGGAGATGAGGGACATAACCTACTTTGCTATTTATTTCTATTTTGTTCATTCATTCCATCCCAGTCAGGCAATAGTTACTGGACTAGACATTAGAAACTGTATAAATTCAGAGTGCATTTCACCCAAAGCTTACTTACACCTTAAAACCCCACCCAAGTACTCGCACAATGGCAGAAGCAATGGTTCACAGGGACTGAATCAGGCTACATTTGTCATCTTCAGCATTGTGACTGCTGTATATTTTTAAGACTTTTGTTTAGGTGTATATTTATTTTATTTACTGCATTTTAGGATGTTCGCCTGCAGAGCCAGGTCTATCTGTCTGCATCTTCGGTACCAAGTAAATAAAGCATGTTTATGCTTGGAAAATAAGCCTTGATTCTTGGTTCCATGACTATAAATATAATGGTTTGCATTTAAAAAATCATGCGTGATCCCAGCATGCACTCGCACAAACACTAGGTGTAAAGGATGCTACTGCTTTGCTCAATATTCTATACTGAGAGTCAAGAATTAGTATAGATGAGTATTGTAGCATTCGCTAAAATGCAGGGCTCTCAGGTTTCATCAAAAGTTTGGAGTGAGATTGCATCTGTTAGGGGTACAGCCTGTGTCTCACGCTCAATGCTTGAGCCCTACCTACCGCATTAATCTTGGTCAGATATTGCTCTGCCACTTACACCTTGTCTGTGCTCCATATGTGTGTGCATCCATGTAATAACGTGCTTGCAGTGGAATCACATGCAACAAATGCTATTTTCTGATTGGCTGGTAGGTGGCCATTAACTCGATCGGGACAGCTATGAACTTGGCGGACAACTCCACTCTGTATGCCTGTGCCTCGTCCATTAATTCTATATAACGAGACACCTTGGTGGGTATTATCCTTTAGCTCTCAGCATGAGAAACACATGGTGTGGCATGGAAGCGTGTGAACTGGTTGAAATGCGTGTGTCTCATGGCCAATTCGTGAGACTTGAGCGCCCTGATAATGACAGCAGCTGCTAGCTTTTAGCACTTGATTTTAGCACTAGCTTTTAGCACTAGATTTTAGTACTAGATTTTAGCACTAGCTTTTAGCACTAAATTTTAGCACTAGATTTTAGCACTAGCTTTTAGCACTAGATTTTAGTACTAGATTTTAGCACTAGATTTTAGCACTAGCTTTTAGCACTAGATTTTAGTACTAGATTTTAGCACTAGCTTTTAGCTGAACTAACTGCTCCGGTTGGTGTACATCCTCACCCTCTGCTGGCTCCTTGGACTTGCGGCTGCTGGAGGACTTCTTCAGCATGTTCCTCCCAGTGGTGAACAGGTTGGTCAGCTCATCTAGCGGACTAGTGGGTGTGCGAGCACGGCACACGTTCTGCACAGAGCCGTGGGAGCCGGAGCTGGACAGCCGAGATCCCTCCTGGGACACCGCCTTCCCGCCGGCGGCCACAGCGGAGGCGCTGCGGGGGAGGCCCCCCCCGGTCAGCGCCTCGTAAGGAGGGGGCCGCTTCAGGCTGAGCGGCGTGAGCGAGCGACCCATGCTGACGGGGGAGGGGCAGGCCGAGTGGCTGCGAGGGTATCCATGGGCGGAGGACTTGTACAGGGTGGAGGGTAGGGGGGGTGCGGAGGAGCGGCCGGAGGCCGTGATGGTGTGCGTGGCGGGGAGCTCCCTGTCCGAGGTGCCTGGAGACTTGCTGTAGGATGCGTTCTCCAGCATGGGCAGCTTGGTCACTTCCAGGGGTGTCAGAGGCGATTCGTCCGAGTTGGGGGAGCACTGGGCAGGGGCAGGCGGGAATACGAGCAGCGGGGGGCGGTGGCTCAGCAGGTTGGGGAAAGGGGCAGGGATGCGTGTCGGCTCCGTTTCTGGGATGGTGAGCGCGGAGCACTGTGGCGACGTGCTTAGGTGCTCACCCCTGGAGTCCTGACCCAGGTCGTCAGAAGCTGGGTACTTCATCTCCTCATAGACTGCTTCGCCCTCGTCCTCCTCATCCCGCTGAAAGTCCCTCAGGATGTTGCCGACCATCTCGATGTAGACAGGCTCATCTTCATCTGAATCCCGCGTTGGGCTGTGGGTCTGTGAGCAGGACTGTCCAGCTCTGGAAGCCTTGTTGGTCCCATGGTTCCTGATGAATGACTCATCAAACGACGTGCTCAGCTGGGTGCTGGGGTTCCTCTTGGGCTTGGGAGGTGGGACCCTCCTGAAGTCTTCACTGCAGGGCCTTGAGGCTGTGTGATCAAGACATAGGCCGTGTCATTCTTAATAGTGTCACAAACGCCCTTTCCTCTAGAGCACTGTTTCCTAATCTGGTCCTCAGGGATCAACAGACAGTTCACATTATTTGCTGTTAAAAATGTAGAGTATCTGGCAGGGAGCTGGGAGGGAGCAGAAACATGGAGCGTCTCTAGGTCCCTGAGGACCAGGTTCTAGAGGGATTGTCTCTGAAGGTCGCTCACAGCACGTTCAAATGTATAGAAACTTTAATGTCCCAAGCATCAATCAGAGCATCACATCTTTTATGAGAAACTTCAGACTGTTGGAGTTCTCAAAAGAAGCATTGTAGTTGAATCATTCAATCACAAGGAGGCCCTGGATCAGTACTATAGAGATAACCTTTAAAGTATCCTTTCTTTGCTCAGGGAGGTGTCTTTGTTGGGGGAAGGGGGAGGACAATGACCTTGTCCCCTGAGCAGCCAAGCAGGATTCAAGTGAACATGCCTAGCTACATCGTCCTGGGCTCGGCTGATATGTGTGAAGGGCAAATGTGAAGGTGCCCAGGAAGGCTTGATAAACGCAGGGCTGCATGGGAAACCCTGTTAGCGCTGACAGTGGGGGAGGGGTGCTTGTGGAGCAGAGGGCCCGGGGGCTCTGAGTCACGTGACATCAGCTTCGCATCTTGAGCTGTTTCAGCTCTGCTGAGCACACCCCCCCCCCTCCCTCATGCCCACCTGCTCCATGGATGCACAATCTGGGTCAGTCGCTCTGCATGAATGGATTTTGGGCTGGCTGATAACCACTGCTCACGCGTTCTCTGTCGGTCGGCAGCCCCGCCCACCACTGAGTAGTGAGGGATGTGATTGGTTGTACCGCGGCAGGCCTCTGTGTGTATGGGGGGGCTGTTTTTGTGTTGGTTGCTGTGCCTCTCTGGAAGATGGAAGAGCCTCTGACTCTGGCTGCGAGACTTAGGCGGGTCTGTCACCACGGCCCTCATAGACTAGGGATCTCAGCCTCCTTCGGAAAATCTACCATGCTCGAAAATGCGGGCTGCCTGACAGCTCTATTCAAATGGGCCTCTGGTGGGGGCTGTCCTCCCCCCAGGGGGGCACACTTTCCATTCGAGGAAGCAGCCAATGACTTCATCCTACTGAATGCTCTAAAAATAGACCCCAGCAGCAAATCCCGAATACACATCGCTGCAGTGAGCAGCCAGCAGAGGAGATGAGGAGGGGAGGGGGATGTGAGAGACACATGGGTAATCATCGGAGGCTCCCGAGGCACTGGCTGCCTGTCGTTCTCACTGTAAGAGCAGCAGCCATGTTTCTTATGAGAACCTAAGAGAACGAATACGGCCCCATGGCCAGATGTCATGCGGAGACTCACCCTCGAGTTTCTCCTGCTCTTTCCCTGGTTTGCCCAAGGATGGCCCCATGTTGACCGTCTCTGAAGAAATGCTGAGCTTGGTGTTAGGGTCCCTTTTGGGCTTCGGGGGCGGCTGCTTGCGCGAGCTTGGGCTGGTGTCCTCATCGCTGCCTCCAACCGAGTGCAGGGACTGGGAACGTACGGAGAAGCCTGCCCCACGGGCGAGGCCCAGCCGGTCCTGGGGTGCCGGCATAGTCATGAAGCCCATGTGGAAGTGCTTCCCTGTGTACCTGACTTCTGAAACCAGTGCCCTGGTCCTAGGGAAGGAAGGAGGACACATTACTTAGGAGGATGGAAAGAAAGTGACACTCTCTGTGCTATGAGTCAAGGGGGTGTGCAGGACAAAGGACCAACAATGCAAGAGAGGAAGGTGATGGAGAGGACACCATACCCACAATGCAATGTGCTACGGAGGTGGGCAAGACATGATACCGGCAATATTACAGGGCAAAGGAATAGACAAGACACCATACCCACAATACAATGCGGCAGGGGAGTAGGAAGGACATGATGTGACAATAATGTGAAAGGGCAGGGTGGTGGAAAGGATACCATATCCACAATGTAGCAGGGCAGGGGGATGGAGAGGACACCATTTCCACAATGCAATGGGGCAGGAGGATGGAGAGGACACCATACCCACAAAGCAATGGGGCAGGGGGATGGAGAGGACACCATACCCAGAATGCAATGGGGCAGGAGGATGGAGAGGACACCATACCCAGAATGCAATGGGGCAGGGGGATGGAGATGACACCATACCCACAATGCAATGGGGCAGGGGGATGGAGAGGACACCATACCCACAATGCAATGGGGCAGGGGAATGGAGAGGACATCATACCCACAATGCAATGTGGTAGGGAGGTGGGAACGATGTGATACTAACAGTACACAAGGGAAGGGAGATGAAGATGCAACATTAGCACTGGCAGAAGGGAATGGGGGTGGTGGAAATAAGCTAGTTTTCAGTAAATGGAGTATTCATTCCATCTTCTTTATGCTGCTGGTGCCAGCAGACATGCTTGCTTAGCTCACTGTGGCACTTCTGCCCAAGAAAAGCAGAAGCTTTCTCACACTCCCTCTGCTCCATGGTGTGAGCTGCCGTGGCAACAAGCCTGTTGGGGGGAGGGGCGCTGTGAGAGTGCAATACGTGGCTGTACTATCAGCTAACAATCCCAGGAAGACACACCGCTCAGTGTTTAGACACTGGTCTGAGGTCAGTGCAGTCTCCCAGTCCAATGGAATATGACAACCCCCTGGTGTTTATATATGTAACTCTCACATGATTCTGTCCTCTATGTTCTTCAATTGCAAACCTGGCAGATTTAAGTGCTTGTATAATATACTCTATGAATGAGAAAAAGCCGTATACATTCCGACTGAATTGGTTGTATGAGTAGATTTTGTGCAAAACGGCATGTAAACAAGTGAATGGCAACCACTGGAGTGTCACTGCAAAGATGGATATATATTGCTGCGGGTTAATTTTAGCTGGGTTATACAACAAAAGTCATCCTGTTTGGTCACTGCAGACTGTGAAAGATGTACATTCCGTGAAAATGCACATGTAATTATCTATTGTTTAACCTTTAGCAGAAGTTGTTCTCTTTAGATTTTCTCCAGTAGGCCTATTTAGATCACATGATGCTTCTCAACTTCTGTTGCTGCATTTGAGTTTGGTTCTGGTGTTTAATCTGGACCTGGTTCTGCTCCTGGCAACCGAGCTAGATTCTGTCTCTTTCCGGTGCCTGGTCCTGTCTGCGGGAGCCTGTTTCTCGGTCACAGCTTGATTTTTAGCATTGAGTCTAGACCCGGTTTTTTGGTGCTACCTTCATGCCTCGTGCTGCTGACGGAGCAAGGATGTTTGACCCCCCCCCCAACCCCCCCAGCTGCGTGTGGGAGGAGTGTTTCATGGCTGATTTCTGCCTAGCAACAGGGCCTCCCAGAAACCAGACACAAAGCCTGCTGCCGCTAACCATCACGCGGAGGCAGCGATGGCCCCCTCCCCCCGACACCCCCGCTCTTCACTCTCACATCAGCCCCGCCTGCTTTGGGGATCCCCAGACACGTCCCACAAAGCATGTGAGCGTGGAGGACGGCCCTCACCAGCCTAGGACTGGCCTGCTCAGCCAGGAGGCGTGCAACGAAAACATCAGTATTAACTCATCCACGTCACTCCTGTTTCTAACACGCTGCATTTAAACCCTTAATCAGTAGAACTTGCATAACACAATGTTTAAATCAAAATCCCAAGTAGTCTCTATAATAAAGCACAGGCGGTCCCCAGGTTAAGAACATCCAACTTACATACGATTCATACTTACGAAGGACTGCAATGAAGCCTATTAAAACGAGAGTTAAACACAATGGTTCATAATTACACTACTTTGTGAAGCCGATTAAAAACATCGCGTGACTTCAGCAGTTTGTTGGCTCGAAGAACAGTACAGTACTGTATGTATTTACTTATTACTGTATTATTAGTATTATGTACTGTATGTAGTTACATATTACTGTATTATTAGTATTATGTACTGTATGTAGTTACTTATTACTGTATTATTAGTATTATGTACTGTAAAATTACGTTTAAGATTCTTTTGTGTATTTGGAAGTGTTTCTTAAGTGTTTTATATGCACAGAAAGGTGAATTATATACAATGTACTAAGGCAAACATTCAACTAACTGACACTGAATAATACCATATGTAACGGTTCCAGCTTACCTAAAAATGAAACTTAGCTTGATATTTGTTGTTAGATTTCTACTAAGGTACGCATCAGGCTATGGTATAGGGTATGGAACTGACTGATTGGCTACTTATGGCGTAGATTCTACACAGAGGTATAAAACAGGCTTTGGGGAACAGTTCTCATTTGTAACCTGGGGACTTCCTGTATAGACATTTCATTAGAACCTGTAAAGAAAGATCTAGTCCCCCTTTCGTATAGCTGCTGGCTATATATGAACGTGTCCGGTGTTAATGGTCTCACACAGGTTTCATACAGACCGTCTGGGCCATGAGCTGACCTTGTGTGTACTGCAATGAGTAGCCCACACTCTCATCCTCAGTAGAGTTTAGAGGTCAGAGTTTTGGGACAGCAGAAGGGAAACCTCACGCTGAATTCACAGCTTGCTGCCTGGTCTGTAATGTGTGAGTGGCTTGCAGAAGACGGGCCAGCTCCTTAAGCAGCTCTCGCTTTATTGTATGACCCTTTTTTGTAATCCTCCAGGATGCCATGTGTGGGTATGCTTTTGTGTGAGGCAGAAAAGGCAGGTTTTGCAATTGGAACGACCGTAAAGATAATCCTGTTGAAACCGGTTTATTTGCATGTGCTTCCCAACACGCACTCGGTTAACCAGCACGGTTTCACACCACGTTATTGAAAGCTGCCGCCTTCTCAAGGGAAACTAATAGCCGCACAAGAAAGATGCCAGTTCAGTGAAAGTAAAGCCTGCCGCTGCTGTGGCCTGGATGGTCGCTGGCTGGAATTTGGGCTCTTTGCACAGAGAAACAGCTGAAGTCTGAAGGCAATCGGTGCTTTAGTAAACTGTCATTTGAGGGAGCCTGTAACATGGCAAATGAAAACGCAGGGGACTAACTACAACACAGTAAGGATTGTGCAGCAAAACTCTGCAACAGGAAACGGCATTAAATGCTTTTATAGTGCAAGATAACACTGCTCTAGAATAAAATGCATTAAAATGCTGTACCAGGACTGTGCAGCATAACATTGCACTAGGAAAGCACATTAAAAAGCTGTATTAGGACAGTGCAGCAATACACTGCACTAGGAAACTGCATTAAATGATTTGCTAGGACTGTGCAGCATAATACTCTACTTAGAAACTGCATTAAACGCTTTACAAGGTCTGTGCAGCATAACACTGCACTTGGAAATGGTATTAAATGCTTTACTAGGGTTATGCAGCATAACACTGCATTAGGAAACTATATTAAATGCTTTCCTTGGACTGAACATTGCACCAGGGACTGCATTAAAATGCTTTATACCAGATACCCCACTGGAATCTAATATTGGCACAGTGCACATGCTTTTGCATTTTACCCTTTCACTTAGACATGCTCCCTGGTTTTACAGTATACACTGCTCTAAAATCACCCACTGAATGCAATGCACCAAGATTGTGTGAGATGGTGACTGTTCCAGTGGGAGGGCATTCTACAGGAAGACCCTCCCCCTTCTACAGCACCAGAGGGATTTGATTGGCTTGCAGCTTCTCCAGCTGTCACCAGGCAGAAATCAGGTCCTGCCTGGAAGCTCTTCACACTTAATCTCAGTTTTTTTCTCCCCCTCCACTGGGGTTGTCTCATTGACCTACTTATGGTCTTCCTGAAATATCTAGCCATTGCTCTGTCCCTCTGCCTTTAGCTTGTCTTTAGCTGAAGTTTGACAGTAGAGCAGTAGCATGTGTAGTGAGGTATCACGTCGGTTTTGGGAGGTCTTCTGCATTTGCATGGAAAGCTCCTACTGCTGTGAGCTGTGCAGTCAACTTGATATATTTTGTGTCTGTGTATTTAAGCATGTATCAGTGATACACAGGAACCATATTCCAAAACCATCCCTTATGCCTGGAAAATCATGCTCAACTCTGCCTCTCCTGTAGAAAACGAACATGAAGAGTGTTAGGAAGAGAGGCCAAGCTGACCAGGGCTGGGCCCTTTTTGCAATTGAATGCCATTTTCCAGCTGGGTTCCAATGGTCTGGATTCTGTGCTGACATCTATGGGCTACAGGAATTGGGGAGATGAGGGGTTCAGGTCGGACTGGGAATGAGCACTTAAATCTGCAGTTTTGTTGGGCTGGTCGAGATAAACTCCGACTCTGCCTACCTTTCAGTGCTTTGTTGTGTCCGCTTCTTTTCACTTTTCTCTTGAAGGTACGTCCAGTTCGTCTCATTCCTCACGCGGTCGCTTTCGCGAGCGATGTCCGAGGCATTCTGGATGACCAAACTGTCATAGGCAATCAGTCCACTGTCCTCAACATACTGTAAGAATCTCTGAGTAGCTTCCTTGCCCTTCACGTTCATTGTCCCTCAAAGGCACCTGGATGCTGTTTTCTGTACCAAAAGGAAAACAAACGAGGGTCACGTGATCAATATAAACGCATTTGGTGTAAGCTTTAAAGTAATGTGTGAATGCACAATAGTTCATCTGCTCAGTTGGCCAAATGTTGCATCTTCTCACAAGTACAGACAGTTTTAAAACTCAGCAGTGCGGTTGAGCTCTACACATGTACAGTACTGTATAAAAGTCAAGGCAAAGAATATGATGTTTAAATGGTTTTAATGTTGGTGTAAAACTATGTCAGAATGTGCCAGCTTAACCATTTCAAAGCCTTCCTAAAATCACCCCAGTATTTGCAGCAACCATCCAATACACTGATGCATTTTTTTTTGACTCGACCACAAGCACACCTCACGTAGCTAACCAATCAGTCAATGAGTCATATGACCAATTATGATAATTAAATAAATGAACTGATGGTGATTTAACAAATACATGGAATGGCTGAGGTGCCCCTAAGGAGAGGTTTGGTAACTGAAACGGCGTTCATCTAGCCATCCAACAAGACGTCAGCAACTTTTTGGGGAACAGAAGAAATGCTTCTTTATCTTTTTATGTCACTGTTAATTGGCACATGTTCTAATGTTATTTTTCCCTCAGATATACACGTACTGCACAGATAGGCAGCCTTAAACAATTTCTTTTGACAGCCTAACACTTTTGCACAGTATTGTATATTTCCAGCTGTTAACCGTCTAGCACAGTAATACACTGGGCTCAGTGTAAATTATGAAATGCTCCTTAACCTCATCGATTACTGATGTCACTTTGTATTAAATCACAGCGACGTGGTGCCACAGTGAAAGATGTCCGTTAACGGAGAAAGCACGCCTATGTGTCACACTATAAGGCACAGGCGCTGTGCAAGGTGCGCTGGGTGACAGCCACGTAGCATGTAGCTTATGCAGCAGGGGGTCTGCAGTGAGAGTAGCTGCAATGTCACAAGGGAAAATTCCTCTGGGGCTATAAACCGAGTCAAAGCGTAACAGACTACCAGATAGTCACTGAGTTCGAGCGGCTTTGACCTGGGTCCAGTAGCATTAAGTATACTGACAGTTGCAGCACAATTCATGTGTACCCCAGGCTGTGAGCGAGCGTGTGTCTGTGTGGGTGTGTGTGTGCGTGAGTGTGTAATTGTGTCAGCTTGTGCATGTGTGTGTCCTGGGGGTATAAGGAGAAAAATGCTGGAATCCTGCCTGGCCACCATCACAGAGCTAAATAGGCTGTTTTCTGCCATGCAGAGAGTAGATCTGTCAGGATGCCTGGTCTGTGTGTTTCTGTTTGCGTGTTTATGTGCCTGACGCTCTACTATTCACATGCTCTCCAAAAATCTGCTCTTGCTGCAGCACAGAGCTTCTCCCACATTAATCCTTACATTTATCCTCCTATTTGCAGGGGACTGATTCTCCCGGGACTGAAAGTCATCTTGTTTATCTCGTTGCTTTCCCCTCAGCACCACTCCAACCTCAAATTTACCACATGCAGAGAAGAAATCGGAAAAGCAAATGACCCACGTAACCAGGCAACCGTAACGCACAAACATGGCACAGTGAACTGGATGTAAATATGGCATGCACATGTACCTCACATTAATTACTGCAGGATTTATAAAGTGAGACTGATATTGCTGGATTGAGATCATCACCGAAAGAGAGGCAATATTCCCAAAATTCCAGGGATTATACTCACCGGCGGAGCAAACTCCCAACTTGATACCATCAATCCTGAGCGTCTTACTAGGGTGAGAAGTGTGTAATGTTTCCTGACAGAAGACGTTTCCTCCCGTGCCCCTCAGAAAGGTGTCGGAGTTCTCAGATCCAGGCCGGCAGGACCCAATAGGATGGGTTCTGTTCGCAGTGTGGGTTCTGAGGGTGAAGGAGAGCCATCGCCACGGTGATGCTCTCTCGCCCGCAGCTCCTGCGCCCAGGCACCGCCGCCGGGCACATCGGCACGGGGGCCACTCAGCGTCCTGCGGGGCCGGGGACCACCATGTCCGCTCCATCCGACATCCTGCTCGCACCTTGTTTGCAAGCCTGGCTGCTTTGTGGCTCGTTAGCGGGGTGCCCAGTGGTGAACCGGGAAACAAAAGAGGCGGTCTCCCCCTCTGCCGGCTCGACGTTCAGCGGCACAGAAGTTACAGTCTCGTGTCTGCTTTCCCTGTGGTGTCTCACACGTTCAGCACCACGGACAGTATAAGCTCCGTTCTGCGCTCCTTGCGATCTTCAGGACCATGGACAGTGCCAGGCTTCTCCTTGCTCTTCCAGCAATGCTACCGACGTCTCGCGCCACGGACAGCTTGGTGGAAA
>JAODLC010000047.1:14089569-14100231 GCA_026781145.1 Hippopotamyrus pictus
GGAAAGCTGATGAGTCCAGCAATCATTCAGAGAGACACAGAGGAGAGCGACATGGGAGAAGTTACACCATGTAGGTGGAGTTAATAAACCGCTGAAACAGACGAGATTTCTGACTTCATAACTCTAGGTTTTTCATTCCCAGTTTCTGTCAACAAGGATATAATTTTTTTCTAAACTCTGCATTTACTTCAGATAGAAATTGGAGCATTAGAAACAGTCAGAAGATACTGAAGGAGGACAGAGACAGGAGACCAAAACACACCTGATTCCATGAGGGGATGGTATATGTCTGCAACTATATTACTGATAACATCTGTGTAACCTGTAAAAAACACAGTCTATTTTCTTGGAAAAGCAAAGCTACCTGTGTGCTAAAAATATATATTTTTTTCTCCATGCAGTAACAGAGCACCATACCCATCTGAGTGCAGATGTCAGTTACCATTGTAGACTCTAAATCATTTATGTACATTGCAAGTACCTATTGATATGTTGCAGCTTTGTCATTCATAGAAAAGACTCATTATGAGAAGGATTATTAAAATGACCCATTTTAGAAATTAAAAAAAAATTATGAAATGAAACTTGCACAGAAAAATATTCTGCTACATTGTACCAGTGTTTACCATTATAGAAAAACACTGGAAATACTTCATACTGACAGGATCTTCAGTATTCCTGGATGACAAGGAGTCACAGGCTGTTTTTTTCTTGTTTTTCTTTTTTTGTTTTTCTTTACATGATTGTTAACTCATTGTTTTCCTGAGCTGATATTAAAAATCCTCAAATTCCTTTTGGTTTACATTATTTATTCCTAATTCTGCAGCATTTGAGACATGAGGATGCTCATATCTAACGGAGGATCAGTACAACTCAGCTAAATATAAAACACAAAAAATGCATGTTGTTTTTCTACTGGTACAGACTTTACACAAATTACCATGCCCAGTGTAGCTGAAATGTGAATCCGGTGAAAGACATATTGTACTGGAGATCATGGAAAGTTCAGTAACTACCTTTCAATCTACAGCAATCTGAGTCCACTTTACATTACTGTGATATATGTCCGTCACAGACAATTACATACAAAAAGTATATTTCATGCTAAACCTGTATAAAACAATATGTGAAAATGTCTGCAATATGTTCAGGCAATAGATGTGGGTCATTCCTCAGAGGGAGGTCATGTGACATGTTTAATCTCATTTAAACAACAAATCAGGAAGCACCACTGAGCAGATTAGGCTGAACACCACAGTTTGTGTCTGTTACCCCAACAGTAACATATGGAGAAGTCATGTATCTTAGTTATCATAACCATCACCGCAGGTAACCTTTCAAAATGCATGAATTCTCACAGTATTTAAAAAATGTCATTGGATCATTGCTTCAGTAAAATTCTTATTATTATAATTTTGTCCTTATTATTTATATTTTCTCTTTTCAGGATTGACTGCTGGTGATGACATCAGTCCTGATAAACAAGATGTTTCCGGTAATGAAGGAGAATCAGTGACACTGAGCTGCAGCTACACAGCAACCAGTAATTATATTTATCTTTACTGGTACAGACAGCACTCTAATCAGGCACCACAATTTATACTCTATAAAGGTGCCAGGTCAAATGATGGTAGTGAGCACATCCCTGACGAACGATTCAAATCTAGGACAACCAGGGACTCCACCCAGCTCACCATTCCCAGTCTTACCATAGCAGATACAGCCATTTACTACTGTGCTCTGAGGGTGGCACAGTGATCAAAAGTTACTGCGACGCTGAACAAAAACTCATTTAACAGTACTTTCCTCTCAGTGGGCATCAGAAGTAGCTTCCTTCCCACAATCTGGGATCAATTCCAGAGCAGCAGATGTTCAGGTATAAAGCTGGTTATTGTGGTTACATCAGTCAGAGGAGCTGATGGCTGAGATACTGAAGAATCTGCTGTTACTGCAGTCTCTGCTGCTATTTAGTGTCTTTCAGAGCTGTGAATGAAGCTGACTGTCACCAGCATCTCATTAATTTCAAAGTAAAATCAAATATTCTGAAAGAAAATGTGGGCCAGAAAAAAATGAAGAGTTCTCAAAATATTGTGGAGGGAAACCTTGTAGTTCATGTGCCAGCAGTGTCATATAGGCACCTCCTTATAGCTTGATGAGGGATTTGGGTACAGTTACGTAAACAGCCAATTACTCTCAATGATTTATGGTGTGATTATTATTATTATTATTACTTGTGGGGATCCAGAACTGTACAGGGAAAAAGAGAAGAAAGAAAGGAACGAGGAAAGGAAGGATGCACAACTCACTGATTTTGGTTATTGTTTCAAGGTTTATTGTCATGTGCTCAGAGAAACACAGTGAAATATATGTTCCCCCCCCCCCCCCCCCCCCCCCCACTCACACACACATATACATAGAACACTGCGTGGACAAGTATTGGGATGCACCTCTTAACCATTGAATTCAAGTGTTTCATTCACATCCATTGCTACAGGTGTATAGCAATGTATTCAACCAATAGAGAGTTGTAATATTCAAGAAGTCATCAAACACGAACACACAGTCCAGTCTTCTCTTGTCTTCCTTTATTCTCTCTCTCTCGACCCCACCTCATACAACCTCATTTCCGGAGTTCCATGATCTATCTTAACCTAGGCAATGGGGACCTCTAGAGGACACTCAGGATATAACAGGGGGGATATTCCTGAGACGAAGGTCATGTGACATGTTTAACTTCATTGAAACAACAAATCAAGGAGCAGAACCCTGAGCAGTGAGAGAAGATCAGAAACCATGTCTGTCACACCCAGTTATACATGAAGAACAGGCTCATCAAAGTTATAATGACCATCATCTCAGGTAACCTTTATAATAAGCTTAAATGGTCAGCATATTTTAAATGTGCTGTATATGGCATTGTTGGTTCACTGCAGGTGATGACATCAGTCCTGATAAACACAATGACTCCAGTAATGAAGGACAATCAGTGACACTCAGCTGCAGCTACAGAGCAACCAGTGAATATATTATTCTATACTGGTACAGAGGGGAGTAGCTAATGTAGACATTCAGGGCCCCTGAATAATGTCACCTTGGGCCCGATGCTTGGATTGTCAGCAAACTTCTGAGGTTCCTGGTCTTCAGAGATGCATGTTTATAATAGTTACCATGGGTAACAAGAACGAGGTGTGAAGAATTATGTCTCCATCCTCACTGGAGCAAACAGGCCATGACCAAGCTCCTCTTTAAGATATCAAAATAGACATACATGAGAGAGCCTATAAGCTTCCAGGTGTGGATGGTGCAAAAATCTATGTGATCTAACATAGAAATCTAGGCTTTGTTACCTTCTGAAGAATTAAATATATTGCTTTTTTGATAGTATTTGGATGCTCCATTATGGAATTAGTTAGCGGTTAAAGCAGCTAATAATTTGACTGATCTATTCCAATGACTCTTGATTTCTTTTATTGTGTTTTCAGGTAAAAATTTCCCAGGTTTTGTTATGTAACGCCAAGAAAAACACAACAAATAACACTCAGATTGTTGTATGCTGTATTTGGTGCAAAAACAATAGTTTGGGTATCTCAACACTTGATGGCACTGTGTAAGAAGAATATAGGAGTTCTTGTAGAATAAATAAACTGAATGAACACTAGAGGGAGCTATTTCCAGCACATTCAAATTCTCCTTCTTACGCAAACATACATGCAAACCTGAGAAACGTATTTCCAGTGTTACAGATTAGCAGTTGATGTGAGCTGCCTCAGTGATACAGCACATTGGAGTGGATTCTTAAGGCATACTGGGAGGCTGTACTGTAGCTGAGAAAATGTATATTTTAGTAATAATTCTGACTAATGGATTCCTCTGTAAGTATGTTTGAAATTTATTAAAACTTCAAAACATATTAACATATTGTGTTATATATCATATTTTTGGTTAGTGCGATAATTTCTCTCTGTTACAGTGGGAGTGAATGCAGATAAAGTCAATCAGCCTCCTTTTATTCATTCACCTGAGGGAGACAAAGCTCTACTGAGATGCAGCCATAATATTACAAACTCAAATTCTATGTACTGGTATGTACAGCATCAAAACAAGGTTCCTGAACTTCTCATTCAGGGATATGATAAGGCTGTTTCCAAAGGAAGATTCGTAATGGATGTGAACAGAAAAGATGCTCTGACCAACCTCTCCATCAGTGACAGCAGGACAGAAGACACAGCTGTGTATTACTGTGCAGTGCAGCCCACAGTGACATAGAATATGTGTGAGATTGTACAAAAACACAGTTACAGCTTCTCTGAGAATCAGTCGTGACACACTGTGCTAGAAGCATTATGTAATAACAAACAGTACAGACAGCCAATAGTGGGGGTTTCTACCTGTGAGGGAAGTCATGTGACATGTTTAATCTCATTACATCAACAAGTCAACTCACACTCAGTAGAGCAGGGTGAACAGCAGGGCTGATTTCTGTGCTACATGGAGAAGTCATTTATCTTAGTTATCATAACCATCACCACAGGTAACCAACCATTCTAAAATGCTTCAGTGATAGTGGTACAGAAAATTAAATATCAATACTGGTTGGTAAATTTCATTTCCACATTATGTTTATTTTTGCTATTTTTGTGCTATTATTATTCATGTTTTCTGTTTTCAGGATTAATTGCAGGTGATGACATCAGTCCTGATAAACAAGATGTTTCCAGTAATGATGGAGAATCTGTGACATTGAGCTGCAACTACAGAGCAAGCAGTGAAAATATTTATCTTTACTGGTACAAACAGCATTCTAATCAGGCACCACAGTATCTACTTTATAAAGGTGCCAGGGCATACAGTATGGTAAAGGATATTCCAGATGAACGATTTAAATCTACGACATCCAGGAACTCCACCCAGCTCACCATTCCCAGTCTTACCATAGCAGACACAGCCATCTACTACTGTGCTCTGAGGGATGCACAGTGATCAAAAGTTACTGCAACGCCGTACAAAAACCCACCTGACAAGAAGTTCTTCTCATTGGGCATCAAAGTGTAGTTTCCTATAATCTAGGATCAGAGCAGCAGATGTTCAGAGTTAAAGGTGGTTATTGTGCTTACATCAGTCAGTGGGGTTGATAGCTGAGACAAATGATCATTATACCTGATTTTATTCTTGTCTTGATGTCTCAGACAAATTACCATCTTATTGACATTTGCATATTTATTACATGAATATAAGGTAATAAAACAGATAGCGTTGCCATTTACTTAATTTCAAAATACAGCTTTTTCAAATGCTTTTCAAATTTCAGTACTATACAACTTATGTTCCTGTTCTGTATATAATTCAAATATAATACAGTACAGTACTGTACATAAATATTCAACTCAATTTTATTTATACAGCACATTTTCACATTACATTGTCTCAAGGAGCTTGTTGTAGTTTTGCTGCTGCATCTTGGAGGCTCATTTTTTGGCAGTTTAACATACCCTTTGATGAGTCTATATTTGTCCTTGAGAGAAAACGACTTTCTTTTTCCCGTCATGTTTTCTGTGCAGGCAGCATTAGCCTGAGGTAGCTAGCCAGAAGCAGATGGGCTACATGGTTGCCAACTGTCACACGTCTGGCGTGACACTTACACTTTCAGATTCTCACACAAGAATTCTTGAGGCGAATCTATATTATTCCATTATAAACCTAAAATGTGCTGCAACAAAAGTGTTGGGGCACTTTGCAAACCATACAGACTGTATACAAGGTAATAAAAGTGTTACATACATGTAAATGCGTGTGCATGTATGTGCAGACTTGTCTTGAATTGAAAATCTCATGCTAGCCAGCTGACCAAAATTGACAACCTAGTTTAAATGTTAAAAAAGTAATCACTAGCTAATTAGGAACATAACAAGAACCCTCCTTACAATAGTCCGTTGACCAGTAACTGTCCTGTCCTGGCTGCCCCCCTGAACTGTAACTGTAGCTCTATCAGCACTTCACCACACCAGCGATTCTATGAGGATCTGGAGACAGTCAGTGATGGTTCTTAGTTGTCACTTGAAGACACCCAATGACTCGGCTGTTCGGACATCTAGAGGAAGTTCATTCCGCCACACAGGTGCCAAAACAGTGAAGAGTCTAGATGTATGTCTTCCTTCTGCCTTGGTAAATGGTGGTACCAGTCAAGCAGTGCTGGAGGATTGGAGAGAGCGTGGTGCAGTGCGGGGTGAGATAACTTCTTTTTGGTAGGAGGTAGGAGGGTGCTGGCCCATTTTTGGCGTTTATTAGGCGAGCATCAGTGTTTTCAATCTGATGCAGGCAGCTACAGGAAGCAAGTGGAGGGAATATAGCAATGGTATGATGAGGGAGAACTTGGGAAGGTTAAAAACAAGTTGACAGGGATCTAATGAAGAGATGTAGTCTTTGTTTCCTTGCAAGGAATTAAAACTATTGCATGGTATTTGGATGCTGCATCGTGGTATTAGTCAGCGCTAAAGCAACTAATCATTTGACTGGTCTATTCCAGTGACCCTTGATTTCTTTTTTTCATTTTTCAGAGTTAAACTGTCCTAAAAAAATTTAAGTAGCGCCAAGAATACTCGGTGCTAAAAAGAGAATTTGGCTTTCTCAACTCTTGATGGCACTGTTTAAGAAGAATTTAGAGGAACTGCTGTGGAAAAAAATTAATGAACACTAGATGGAGCTATTTCCAGCCCATCAAAATTCTCCTTCTCACACAAACACTCATGCAAACCCGAGAAACGTATTTCCAGTGTTACAGATCAGCTGTTGATGTGAGTAGTCACAGTGATACAGCAGCTTGGAGTGTATTCTTAAGCCATACTGGGAGGTTATACTGTAGCTGAAAATAATGTATATTTTAGTAATAATTTTGACTATTGGATTCCTCTGTAAGTATGTTTGGAGCTTATTAAAATATGTTAATATGTCATTTTTTCTGGTTAGAGGTATAATTTCTCTCTGTGTTACAGTGGGAGTGAATGCAGATAAAGTCAATCAGCCTCCTTTTATTAATTCACCTGAGGGAGACAAAGCTGTACTGACATGCAACCATGATATTACAAACTCCAGGTCTATGTACTGGTATGTACAGCATCCAAACAAGGCTCCTGAACTTCTCATTCAGGTATTTTTAAATGGAAGATTCTTGATGGATGTAAACAGAAAAGATGCTCTGACCAACCTCTCCATCAGTGACAGTAGGACAGAAGTCACAGTGTACTGTATTACTCTGCAGTGCAGCCCACAGTGATAATGAGTGTGTGTCTGATGGTACAAAAGCAGCTTCTTTCAGAATTTGCAGAGATTTGTGGGATAAGAAGGATTAGATAATAACAGGAACCTCTCCTAACTAAATTACAATTATAAATAACGCTGTCATGACATGGAGAGTGTAACTGTTCACACTCAGCACATTCAGCACCTTCTCTGTCTGCTTCTCCTTCCTTCTGCCCCTCCCACATCACAGCCCAAACATCCCCTCAGAAAAACTGAGGCTACATTTGGCTTCAAGTCATCTACCCTCCAGGAGTGACAATGTTAATGTCACATGAGAAGATGCAGCTTCTTGTAGCAGTGCTGCTAACCATGACATTCTGTAAGTATGTGAAACCTCATGGTCAGTATTGAATGGTGGTTTCATTATCAGTGTTCCTTTGCTCATTAATAATCATTTGTATTGGTCTACCCACTGCTGAAAGGTTTATCCTCTGGGGATGAAATAGAGCAGAAGGAGACAGAAATGTCAAAGAAGGAAGGAGAGACGGCTTCACTGGAATGTACCTTCAGCACGAGCAGCACTCGCTTTTGGATTTACTGGTACCGTCAGTATCCTGGAACACCACCCCAGTTTATACTAGTCAATGGGACTGATACAGAAACTGCAGAGTTTGCTCAAAAGCGATTCTCCTCAAATGCAGATAAGTCAGCAGGAATAGTCTCTTTATCCATTTCTGAAGTTGAACTAGGAGACAGTGCTGTCTATTACTGTGCTCTGGAGACCACAGTGATGTATTAATGCTAGAGCTCATACAAAAACCTGCTTCACCTGCTTACACACAATGTACTTTAATGAGCCACCTGAAAAACACTGAGGTTTACCACATCAGGAAATATTGCTGGCAGGTTGTGCAGGTACCTTAAAAAATAGGCAACCAATTCTCAGAAATACATCCTATTACTCAATTGAAGTGACAATTGTAGTTATCTAAAGTTGATGTAACAGCCCAAGTTTAATTGTGTACTATCTAGAAATTAAGGTATTACTTTCCAATGTATTACTTCTTCTTACATAATTACATAATTACATAATTGTTCATTGAAGCACTCATTCACAAAGGGTTTAGTTTTAGCTTCTACTTACCTGCTAACAACCCCACAGGAACAGTTTTCCTCTGGTGTTGTGGCACATCTTCTTACATACTGGGTACGTTCTTGCAGATGTTTGTAAAATGTACTCAGTAAGAAAGCTGAAACTGTACTGTAAAAAGAAGCATTTTGTTTCCATGGTATTACCAGGCTCTTACTGTATAATTTGTAATTTGTTAACATGTGTTGGTCCTGTTACATGTTGGTGACATTCAGCAGAGTCCAGGAAGGACATGAAACTTTTGTTGAAGGCATCAGTCTCTATGTCCACATGTATATGGAAATCTCCAAGTATAATTTTCTCTAATAACTCAGTCAGAGAGAAGTTCCCTGAATTCAGTCAGTAACGAAGTGTACGATGCCAGTGGTCTGTATATTATATGAATATAGATGGGTGGGTCGGACACCATGTGAATTAGCATTGCTTCAAAGGTTGTAAAATCTTTGATAATCTTGGGGTAAATTTTTGAGAGTGAGTTAAAAATAGCTGCCAGGCTGCCTCCACACCCAGAGCTGCCTGGTTTCTCTATGAGCGATAACCCCATCAGGTGAGGCTTCAACAAGAGGAACAGAGTCTGTGGGTCTGAGCCAGGATTCTGTTAGCAAACACAGGTCTGCCAGTGTCCAGCACCATATCATTAACAAGAAGTGATTTACTTCCTAAATAGCAAACATTCAATAGTGTGCATGTTATGCTGGGTTTATGTTGTGGTTCAGTCAGTCGCATTAATGGGATTAATATTAAGTTATCCGCACAGGAGCCCCCAGTGCAACGTTTAGGTCTAAGTCTTGGTCTAATAATACTTATAATATTCTTTCTATGCTCACTCAACTCTGTTTCTAAATAGTCACTAGTTTTAGGGGATGCCGTGTGATGAACGTGATTTAAAGGTGGGAGAATAAACAGCCTTCGATTTAAGGTCACAAGGCTGAGAACTGGGTGCTGCTCTCAATCAGGCAGGTAAATTACTTGCCATGTTTTGGGAAAATATAAATGATCCCTCCAGTTAGAATGAAGACCGTCCCGTTTTTAAAAGCCAGGTCGTTTCCAAAAAAGGTTCCAGTTATCAATAAATGTTGTGTTTTGAGATGCACACCAAGTCCCTAAAAACAGTTTGCACAGGAATTATTCTGTCCCAAGCTTTTTGATCCATATAAGCGATCGATCACTATAACCATGATCACCACACGATTGTGCCACATTACACAATGCTGTTAATAATAATGACATCATTCAGGACACCATATGAAATGTTTTGCTCCATTTAGAGGAATTTGAGGCATTCTTTCTACAAGAGACGTTAAATACTGCTGTAGTGCATTTAAAGTTAAAGGACAGACTAGATTCTAGAGTCAGACATGCACTGTTATATCCTCTTTTCGTGTTATAAATGTAACTTGTTTTGTTTGACTTATATTTTCAGATATAGTTGTTTACTCAACTTTCCAATGCTTAACAACAATAAAAAAAATCAGCAGTTTATGAAATAAATGGAAAAGTGGTAAAAACCTGTGGTGTGCAAAAACATTTGACTGGTAGTGTACATTATACTCACCACACGACACTGAATAAAGACTATTTACAGTGTAAGGAATAGCTGTCAGGTGTACCTAAATAACTGGCTGTACTGAATATGTAGTTTTGATTCTGAATCTGGAGGCTGGTGGATCGGTGGACATGATAAAAGAATGTAATTATAGAAACTTACAGATGGGGGCGACATTGCAACTCAAATATACCATTCTTGGAGTTCTTACATTGTCATATAAGCAAAAGTTTTGAAGCTGCAGAGAGTTCAGTACAGAGGCTGGAAATAACAACCAGACACCCTGTTTACCTGATCCACAGAGAATATAGGTTTGCATATTTATTGAGTTTACAGCTCAGTTATGGCACAAAGACTATGGGTTTTTCTGATCATTGCTGGAATTTTTTATGGTATAATTTATTCTCATACTTATTGCTTATTAACATGATTAATACAATTAATTTTTTATTCTTTTTAAATAACTTGATTTTATGTGTTTTTCCCTTAGATTGCAGAGCTGAAGATACAGTAAATCAAACCAGAGAAAATATGATTGTATATGAAGGAAAATCGGTGACTATCGGCTGTAAATTTAACACTACTACTCCATCTCCATATCTTTTCTGGTACATCCAGTATCCCAATGAGTCTCCCAAGTACCTGCTGAGACGGTTTGGATCAGGAGCTGGGGATAATGCTGAAGATTTTAAGGAGAGATTTAATGCCAGTTTGGACAAAAGTGCAAAGA